>PITA01001138.1:0-213383 GCA_004023965.1 Spilogale gracilis
AAGGTTCTGAAATCTGATTAAAGCATCAAAAATATTTTGTGGTCAGGGTGCATTAAGATTTTCATTCTTTCAGGCACCTGGGTGGCTCAGAGGGTTAAGCCTCTGCCTTCAGCTCAGGTCATGATCTCAGGCTCCTGGGATCGAAGCTCGGGAGGGAGCCTGCTTCCTCCTCTTTCTCTGCCTGCCTCTCTGCCTGCTTGTGATCTCTCTGTCAAATAAATAAGTAAAACCTTTAAAAAAAAAAAAAAAAGATTCTCATTCTTTCAATGGTCAACTTTACATTTAAAATTTTGTTTATAAAAATAAAAGGCTACATTCTATCGTAAAAATAGAGGGAAAAAAAACTAGCTAAAGGGGCTTATATAACTAACCTTTTACTTGTCTTGATTTTAAATACTTAAATACAAATTAAATATGAAGGATTAAGAATCACTAAGTAATTTGAAATATATTAGATATGCTTCCTCCCCAAGTTTCTCACTAGCACAGACATCAGACCAGTCTGGGATGTAAATGGCCCAGCTGCCTCCCAAAATATCTATGGTTTACATTTCCTTACAAGGCTATTCTTACAGTCTTATGGGCCAACATGCTGCTACAGGGGGGTGATTCAATGCCTTCCCCATAAGGTCTTTCAGTACAGAAAAGCTAGGAAAAATCAGAAAAATATATTTTTTAAAGATGTTCACTTCTTGGACCTGGACTGTTAGAAGGGCATTCCTGTTCCTCATTCACTTGCATCTAAAAAAAGAGATGCCCAATGGCAAATCTTGTTGTCGACTTAGTGCAGAGGGGGAGAACCTAGCTACTGTGTTTGATAATTAAAATATATGATGGTATCAAAATATGCTTTAGAGACTGAAAATAACCACCCCAAACATTCAGAGTTTTAACTGCTTATACATGACACAACATACTTCACTATAGTTTAATATTTTTTTTTTTAAGATTTTATTTATTTGACAGAGAGAAACACAGCGAGAGAGGGAACACAAGCAAGGGGAGTGAGAGAGGGAGAAGCAGGCTTCCCATTGGGCAGGAAGCCTTATGAGGGACATGATCCCGGGATTCCAGGATCATGACCTGAGCTGAAGGCAGATGCCTAACGACTGAGCCACCCAGGCACTCCCACTTTAAGAATCTTGCTTAAAAACAGTGCCAGGGGGCACCTGGGTGGCTCAGTTGGTTAAGTGACTGCCTTTGGCTCAGGTCATGATCCCGGAGACCTGGGATCGAACCCCACATCGGGCTCCCTGCTCGGCAGGAGGCCTGCTTCTACCTCTCTTACTCCCCTTGCTTGTGTTCCCTCTCTGGCTGTGTTTCTCTCTGTCAAATAAATCTTAAAAACAACAACAACAACAAAAAAAACCAGTGCCAGCCATATACACTGTTTAAGAACAAATATTTGGGGGCAGCTGGGTGGCTCAGTCGGTTAAGCATCTGCCTTCAGCTCAGGTCATGATCCCAGGGTCCTGGGATCAAGTTCTACTTCGGGATCCTTGCTCAGGGGAAAGTCTGTGTGTCCCTCACCCTTTCCCTCTGTGTGTTCTCTCCTCAAATGAATAATCTTAAAAAACAAAATAAAACAAAACAAAAAACTTGTCTGTTGGGGGAGATTGTGAATCCACAATAAGCTACTATATACTTACATCTTGCCATTTAAAAGAGGTATTTGAGTACAAACTTGCTAAAGTCTTTAGAAAATGAGATTATTAAATGTATATGAACTATAAAGCCATGATCTATCTCTTGCTAAGACTGATTTCTAAACTCAATTTGGAACTCACCCAATTTCAGACCATAGAGGTGCTACCTGGCATATAGTTTGATCATCAAGTTCTTAGACACAAAAGAAATGCCTAGAAAGGCAGACAAATGAACAATTTGTGTAAGAGTACTGATTCCCTAAATGCACTAGCATTTTTTTTTCTTCCCTGGCAGAACTTAAAAATAGAGCACTTTATCATCTTAATGAAGCTCTGAAAAAAAATAAATAAAAACTACAGTTCACTTAACAAAGTTGGGGAAAAAAGGAAAAGGTTATCCAAATTCTTTTATATGTAAGAAAAACTGTTGGCATTGCCAAAAAACCTGAAGGCTGCCTGAGACAGTTAAAGGCAAGTTGGATAACACCCTTCTAAAGCCGAATCCTTGAGTTCTAGCTTTAAAAATTAAAGGAGCCAAGCTGTCTTATCAAGAACACTAAGGGTTATATTAGTTACATTTTTCATTGTGAAAGGCGTATGTGGCAGGGTTTAACTTTTACCCCAAGTGTACCAACAAATATTGTACTTTTATGGAAATTCATATCTTTTTTTTATAGATAAACAGTGATATACAGTCTTAGGAAAAATTTCAATGAATCACTAAAGGATTCTGAGAACTTTACTTGCTTAATAGTTTACACAAGTTCTGAGAAATTCAAAGCAGTGAGAGACATTTGCCATCATCTACTTCAGTATCCATCATGTATTGATAAGTATAAGTAGAAATGAAGGGATAGGCACAAACAGGGAGACCGGAAACCAGAATCCAAACTTGCAGGCTCTCGGTACTTTCACTGTCATAAAGAGGACTAAAATAAGAATTTGAGAGACTGAAAGAGGCCAAGAAAATGCCTAAACATGCCTGGATCCACCTACCAGTACAAAACTTTGATCTTCCCTAAGAGATTAAGTTGTCAAACGTTACCTTACAATTCTAATGTTAAGAGCCAAGTGCCTGGACATTAAATGCTTGCGATACCATAATCGTCACAAGTGTTTAGTCACAAGTGTTTAGTTCGACAGAAATCATAAAACATTAGTGGTTACTGCAAAACCTTCAGGAGCCTTGAATAAGAGAATTATGGGTTCAAGGCCTGGGTATTGTTCAGACCACACCCAGCACATTGTTGCCTTGTGAGGTAGTAAGCTCCCCATTCAATGGAAATATTCCAGTAGAGCTGGACAACCGAAGAAGTTTCCTGGGCGGGTGAGAGAGTCCATGATTCAGACAGCTATACTTCCCTTAACCAATGGAAAAGATGCAAGAAATATATTTTTTTAAAAAATAAAATTCAAGAGAAAGAAAACTCTTGGCAATAAGAGTTGTTTACTTCCTTGTTTTACAGGTGACGAAACCAAGGCCCTGAGGGGTTAAGCATGTCACCCACTCAAGGTCACTTGTGTGATTTATTGACAGGCTGGAAACCAGCTCTCCATATTCCCAGCAGAATGCTCTTTCTTCTCTTGTATTTAAAGAGAACCCAGTAGTTCAGCCATTTGTAAAATAAAGGATCTAAACTTAAAAATATTCACATATTGGCCTTTTCTGACACACAGTTCATTTGTATGTGATATTAACGCATTTCTAGGAAGACACACTACACAAACTAAACATTGAAACTTACAGATCCTAATGCAGAAATCAAGAGATATCAAATTCTACCATCAAAAAAGGTATAAACATTTAGCCACTGATGACTACCCTCCAGAGAATACAGGAGACATCAGAGAAGGCAGAAGAAAATACTTTGAGATGATACTATTAAAAGAAGAAAGATGTTTGGTGTAGTGAAAAAAATACATCCTAAGGAAGAATCTGAGATGATGTTTCCAAATGAAGAAAAAAAAAAAAGATTATTTTTAAAAACACTTCAAAGCCTGTCAGGTAACTATCAATTCTATATAGAAAGCTCGATGACCTGACCGATGTACAAGATACGCACAACGTGAAGGCTGGAAAGGTTATGACTAATTACATGGAAGTGAGGACGTTGAGTAACTTTTTGTACAGTATCCAAATTACTGAAACAGAATGATTTTATTTTCCGAGTGTTAAGCCATACCCACAGGAAACAAGTGGGGCTATTCTACCCCAGCAAAGCGCCTTAGCTAGTCATGCATTCTGCAACAAGTCTCCATGGCAAATTTCCTAACAGACACTTCTAAACACAAAGAACTCCTCCTCCAAGTGAGTGGTAACGAAGAAGGCTTGTGCAACTTCACCCAGAACGAAATCCTCCAGCTCCTGGGATCTTTTACAAGAGGATCATAACATTATCGTCACCTTGCCATCCTAAGATTATGTAAGAATTATAAAATTATAAAACTTCTGGAAGCTACAGACAGTCTTAGAAATAATCTAGTGAATCCAATTACTTCATTTTTCAGTTGAGAAAACTGTCACCTCCCCACCTCAAAAACAGGAGAATGACTGGCCCAAGGCCACAAAATTACTTAGTGGCAAGGGAAGGACTATGACCAAGGGCTCAGACCCGCCACTGTCTCCAGGAAACCACAGAAACAGCCTGTATCATTTAAACACTGGTGGAGACCTCTGCTCCGAGTCTAGGACACCCAAACATTGAGGCAGTAATGCGTAACCCAGGGGACACACGTGACCAATTTCTCCCCAACACCACTGGGACTTCTCTTTCTCTCAAGCCTCCAGGAGTGTGGGTGATTAAGAGTGACCTATTACCATTACTATAGGAATAACCTTGAATCCCTTTGATAAAATAAACTTTGGAATTTTAATACCAGTAAGATTACTTCCTTTAAAACACCTCAGGGTGAATTGTGACAAGCCAGTGTATTGTGTGACACAGGATTGAGAACTGCTCTTGCAAAATATAAATAACCAGTACAGGTGCAGCAAACAGTGTGAACACAAGAATCCCATCAACAATACTGAGGATTACATGTGACTCTGCCCCCAGACTCGGATAAAACAGCTTTTAGCAGGAAATAGACACTGTTGGATGGAACAAGTTTAAACGAGCCTAACGGAGATGCAGCAGTATCCTCTCTCTGGGGCTTTCTCAAATCTGGACAAAAGACTAAATGCTGAGAAAGCTGAATTTGGCAATCCTGTGTGGGAATGATGTCTGAATTCCAAGCTCTGAGTCTGCCATCGGTGTTGGCCTTAAGTTATTCTCTCTTCACTGCAACATTTTTAAGCGCCTTCTGTGTACCTGGCTCTGTGTACTCCAAGTTGAGTAAAATAAAATTCTGCTCTTTGTGGGTCCCAGGGTCTCCAAAGCGGAACACACCCATCCCTGGGGGAGGGAAGGTACCATACGCGCCATTAAGCCATGAGAAGAAAGTAAAAGAACTTTGATTGTTTGGCCTCATCTTTTTAACTTGTATCTGTGTAATAGGAATGGGTGCGCTTGCTCCAGAAATTAGGAAGTGGTGAGCAAAGGTTTGGGACCATGGATCTAATCCCTTGCGTTGTAACTGTGGTTCACTAAAGCTATAATGGGACAGCAGATCAGAAGTACTTGGGAAAAAAGATCCCAGATGATCCTGAATCAATTTGACTGTGCAAACCCACAGCACCTGCCCATCCTCAACATGGCTTTTGAGATTCGCTGAACTAGCTGGTCTCTCAAAATGCAAACACACTGCCCTTGAAATGCCCTTTTAAGTGGGGGCAGTCACATAGACTTTTGAGGATGAAATGAAGAAACAGGGATGAAATAAGGAGTTAGTTATCAGGAGGTCCAATCACTCTAGCTATAGGTCACAAGTGGAAGAGGAAAATATAGTACATTTGCTCACCACAGCAGCTCAGAAAGTGCCAGAATGGTGCTAGTTTAGGCAGCCTAATCTGGACAGTTGCCAATGACCTTTGGTTCCCAAGCCTCAAACAGTGAGTTCCGTTCGGCTCCAAGTTGAGAATATGGCATTTTACTACCTCCAGTGAGCACTCCAGTGAATACATACAGACAGGAGTGTGCTCGCCTAAAAATGTATTTCTTTGTAAAACAGCCCTTTTCCTTATACAAAATAGGACAAGTCTAGTCATCAAAACCGGAGGAATCTACTAAAAAAGCTCTTTACTACAGGTCAAAATAGCAAAAAGATGCTTTTCTATGAGAGGTGTCAGGGAAAGACACCTCTCCTGGATGAATTCCCTAAGTTTCAAGAGAACAGGAGAAAAAAAAAAGAGTCCCATCTCCTCTACCCAGTCTTCTTTCCCTCACTTCCAGTCAAACCTGCCCACTTAATATACCTTTTTGCAGGCAAATTGCTCTCCACGGCAAAATGAATTTCCTTCGGTAAGAAAGTTAGATATCACTATACTGGAAGAAAATGACTTCAAATACATAACTAACAGTGAGACAGGAAAAATAAGGAGGGGGACCTGGAGGCCAAAGAATGAGACAGATTCCAAGGCAACAGGCTGCAATACTCAATAAAACCCCATTGGCAGAGAGCAAGCTGAACACCTCCCACCACCCACCTGGAAACACGGCAGAGCTCTGGCCTGCATAGAAAGGATTTTTTCATAGGGTCAGTTATTCCCCTAAAATTATTTATTTCTGAGAGGTCCCTTTCCTTGGCTATAAGGTAAAAAGAAATTCCCTTCACCCAAGGACCTCTCAGAATCTCTTCCTCAAACAGTTCTTTCCCAGCTCCTGATTTAATCACTAGGCCGGCCACACAACACACAGGACACAAACCCATACACCAAGCCCTGCATTCAATTTCCCTATTTTTTAGTGGTCGGATTTGCCAATACCTCCTACAACACCTATTTCAGATTCCTCTTCTTTTCTGCAGGGAATGTCTAAAGCCTCAGGTCTCCCTTTGAGGAGCGAGATTTTAGAAGTCAGAGCCATCTGAGTGACTTTCCGAGCCCCATGCAGCTCAGAAGAAAAGTTCTGCGGATGAAGAAGGTACTGCAGGAAACTGCTGCCTTCCATTCTAGAAGGTTGGGCACAGAATACGCTCCTAGAACTTTGATTTTCTTCCAACATCCTGTACTTCAGGTCGGCATTCCTTCTTTAAAAGACCTACTTGGGTAAGAAGAGTATTTTCACCAAAAGAAACCTGCAATTTCCCCCCTCCTTCCAGCTTGTTTTTGCCGGGCTCCCCTGCTTGCTCCAGAACCCTGGGCATTTGTCACTGAGTCCAGAGTGGAACTGGACCGAGGGGCCAGGTCGCTCTACCTGGATGAGGCCAAACTGGAAGAGGGTTCGCCCTGAGGCACAGGTGTTTCTTCTCCCCATATGCTGGAACCGAGAAAGCTCCAAGTGTTTCCCTACGAAACGTGCCTACTCTGCAGATCCAGGCCAAGTTCTAGGCGCCCACAGCCTACCGATTACGAAGCTCTTGCCAGCTGAGCGGGGGCCCGCGTGAGATGGGAAGGTCTCCTGAAAAGGCTGCCAGGGGCAAGCGTTTCCAGATTCCTTCCTCCTGCTTGGCCCCAGATACACTTGCGGAGGGCGGGGGGCTGGGGTGCTGTGCCCCAAAAGTCTGGGGGAAAAGAGCTCTCGTGGCTCGGACCCGGACTGGCAAAGTCTGGAAAGCCCGCTGCGCGGGAGTGGGTGCCGAGCACCCTATACACAGGTGACCCGCGCCCCGCTCCTCGAAACATAGGTGGGTGGGGTTAGATTGGCCACCGGCTCTGCCCTCCCCGGGACCCCCTTGTCCCCCCAGCCCGCCCCCCCGGCGCCCTCACCCCGGCACTCACAGCGCTTGGGTGAAGGCGCTGAGCCCCTCGGGCACGGCCGTCAGCCCCTTCCCGGAGCAGTCCACCCGACGGTCGCCGTCGCAGCTGCAGGGCGCCGCGCAGAGAGGCGGCGCCGCGCCGCTGGGCTCGGCCGAGCCGCGCAGCCCCAGGGCGAGGAAGCAGAGTAGCCCCAGCGGGCCCAGCATTGCTGCGGCCGCCTCCCGCGCCGGCCTCTCCCGCGGCGCCGCTCGCTCGGCGCGCCTCTGCTGCCCTCTGACGCCCCCCGCCGCCCCGGGGCGACCGGCCTGCGGGCTGGGGCCGGGGCTCTCCTCTCTCGGCGGTCGCACGGGCTCGGCCCCTTCAACAGTCCGTGGCAGCGGTGCAGGGACTCGGCGCTCCGGAGTTTCGCCCTTCCCGCTGCTCCATGGAAGCGCAGAGGCAGCCCCGCTCCTCCCGCGGCTCAGGCCAGCCGGCCGGGCCGTGCGCAACTGCCAGGGCCACGATCTGCCATCGCACCCGCCTCCCGGTCCCCGGCCTCCCGCCGCAGCCGCTCTTCAAGGTTGCGGAGCGTAGCCTTCAGCCATGCCGGCCCCTCGCCCCAGCCCCCGCCCGGCTCTCGTACAAACACCCAGGCTCCTGCTAGCTCACTCGCCGCCGCGGCTCAATCTCCTCGCGTCCTTTTCCCTTCTAGGGTTGCACGCTCGGGTTCCCAAGCCCCCAGCCGCTGGGTTATGCAAATCACTTAGGTACATGCAAAACTAACCCTTCTCCCGGAGCTCCATTGGCCCGCGGAGGTCTCGAGCTCATTACTATGCAAGAAGGGGAGCCGCCACTGGCCAGGAGTAGGACCAGAGGGGCGTGTTTATCAGGCGTGAGTGACAAGGTGGTGCTGGTGCTGGTGCTGGTGCTGGTGGTTCAAGGCAAAAATCCCCGGCTTGGCTCGATTTGCGTGGCAGAATGTGGATGGAAGGTGGAAGGATCTGAAGACGTTGAGTCTGTTGTTTTTCCCCCCTCCCCCACCCGTCTTCTTCCCACTGCAGAAACTGGATCTCCTAAATTGGATGACCTGAAAAGTAGAACTTGCCTCCAGCATTCAGTTAAGTTTCAAATGACTCTCCACTGTTCCAACGCGTGAGGACTTTGGGAGCTGTGCAAACGGAAAAAAGATTTTGAGGAGGAGGGGGAAGTCTCCCTTCCTCTGATATAAATGTTTAGGTATTAGCTATATACTGAATTAAAGCAGCGTACCCCCACAAGACTCTCACTTCACCTGAGATCTTTACACCTATTTTGATATGCACTGGGTAGCTAAGCCTTAGCAGTTAATCACCGATGATACCAAGTTTTGGGGATCTCAACTCAGACTGCTTTCTCACATTCTTTAAAATCGTAAAACACAGGAATCTTGTAAGGGGCAAAAAAAAAAGGTGATGTTTCTGAACACTGGAAAATTTCTCCAGACAAGAGAACATTTGAGTGCTAGGTGACTACAATTGAGAAGTCATCCAGCAACTTTGGTGTCAGGTAATTTATCAACATTCCTTCCTCTTGTGGGCTTCTGTGGCTTGATAGACCCCACAGAATCATTATTTGCAACAAATACTGCTTAATGGGCACCTCTTTTCTTACTTTCCACTATGCCTTTGGTTGTTTTACTATCTATATTAGGGACAGTTTTCATGAATACTTTAAGGCAGATGGGGTTAAAAATGTCACTATGATAAAGTTTGCCACTCATGTCACCTAAATGGAAATGAATTGATACAGACCTAAGAAGTTTAAAATGTAACATTGCCATCATCTTTGCATTTGAGAGTTTATCTTTAAAAATAATGCCCAATTAGTTGGGCACATGACTAATATACAATAAATTGATTTATATGCTAGAGAGTCAATAAATACAAACATGCATTGACTTCAAGTTTTTAAGAATAACATATTTCCTGTAATTGCGGGTCTGAAAGAGGACTTAGAGCTATATGGACAACTCTCTGGTTTTAGAGATGAGAAATCTGAAGCCCTCTGATATTGTGTACTGCCCAAGATCATCACAGAGCAATTCCTGGTCTCCCGGTTTATTGTCACGTGCCCTTGGAGCCTTCCCTAAATTGGTGCCCATTGTCTAAATCACTTCCCTTATTTTCTAACAACTCTAATGAGAAAGTGAAGTAAGGAAAAATTGTAAATTGGGTTTCCTTAATCAATTCTTTTAAGACTACTCTTTTATAACAACACTGAAAGATGACAGAATTTGTCCTGCCAAGATATCACTTTCTTATGCTGTTTTAAAATGAGAATTATAGGGGCGCCTGGGTGGCTCAGTTGGTTGAGTGACTGCCTTCAGCTCAGGTCATGATCCTGGAGACCTGGGATCAAGCCCCACATTGAGCTCCACATTGAGCCCCACATCGGGCCCCACATCGGGCCCCACATCGGGCCCCACATCGGGCTCCCTGCTCGGCAGGAAGCCTGCTTCTCCCTTTCTCACTCCCCCTGTTTGTGTTCCCTCTCTGGCTGTGTTTCTCTCTGTCAAATAAATAAAATCTTTAAAAAAAATTTTTTTTTTAAATGAGAATAATATATTATACTGATTGATTTATTTTTTACTCAAATAACTCATTTCCTGTCTCCTATAGTAGTGGTTTTTAAACTTCAGTAAGCATAAGAATTGCATGCAAAGCTGGATTAAAAATGCGAAGTGATTTAATAGAGTTGGGTGAAGCCCAGGAATCAGCATTTTGATGCATATCATGTGAAAGCGATATAGGGAGTCCATAAGCAACATTTATCTTTTGCTTCCAAGGAATGAAATATTAGAACTGGCAACTGAGGTGAAAGAGGAGATTCAGACTTTGGAGAAAGAAGAGATGTAGATTTTATTGAAGAATAAATTTTTATTGTCTATCAGATGAAGAAGGTGAGACAGGAGATTTCAAGTTTGCAGCTTGTCCAAAAAGACAAAATTTCAAAAGCAATGGACTTGGGTAAGGAAGAAAAGAGGTACTATCTGTAAAAGTGTTAATATCTCATAGAACCTATAAGATATGTACTTTACATTAAAAATAAACTGGCTAATTAGTCTTTACTTCTTGGATAAGATGCTCTAAGAGAGCAAAACAAATAATTTTTTAGATTTTATCCCAGATAACTAGAGAAAAATGATCAGCTCTTTTTAATTTTTTTTAAGATTTTATTTATTTATTTGACAGAAACACATCTAGAGAGGGAACACAAGCAGGGAGAGTGAGAGAGGGAGAAGCAGGCTTCTCGCCCCAGCAGGCCCCCGATGTGGAGCTCGATACCAGACTCTGGGATCATGGACCTGAGCTGCCGGCTGATGCTTAATGACTGAGCCACCCAAGCACCCCTGATCAGCTCTTAAATAAACCATAAGAACCTAGAAAGATATCAGGATGAACCAAAATGTGTTGGCAAACTAAAACTCAACAGACTCTGTTTCCAGAATGGCTCTTCTTTCTCATTTTTCGTAGCTGTTGGTAAATAATGTGCAGCATCTTCAGGCTAAATAAGAGGAAGGGGAGCCTGGCAGTAACACTTCTGTACACTCTACAGGCACTTGTGGGCAATGGAGAATGCACCCTTTTTGGGTGATGTTCACCTTGGGGCTTCTGGGCAAAGGGCACAATAATGCTTATCGACTAGTGGACAAGCTGGACTTTGGTCCCATTCACTTCCTCAGCCAGGTACTCTTGTAAATACAGAGACTGTCTGTATACGTGTATGCAGAGGCTCTGCCTGCTGGGCCAAGGTACTCCGTTAGGGAAATAAAAACTGGAAGTTCGTGGGAGCTCTCCCACAGTTCTATAATGATTGAAAGTCCTCAAACATACAGAATTTCACTTGCTATGAATTACTTCTGACTTACAGAAAGAACAAAAATTTGAGTTCATAGCAACCAGCTTAAGAAACAAAATGTTGGGGTGCCTGGGTGGCTCAGTGGGTTAAACCTCTGCCTTCGGCTCAGGTCATGATCTCAAGGTCCTGGGATCGAGCCCAGCATAGGGTTCCCTGCTCACTGGGAGTCTGCTTCTCCCCATGCCTCTGCCTACTGTTCCCCCTGCCTGTGCTCTTTCTTTATTTATCTCTGTCAAATAAATAAAATCTTAAAAAAGAAAGGAATGGAGGGAGGGAGGGAAGGAGGAAGGAAGGAAGGAAAGAAGGAAGGAAGACAGGAAGTTAGTTACAAATTCCTTTTGAAGCTACCTTTGTACCTCTCTCCAATCTTTTTCGACTTGGGAGTCAGCCCTTTCCTAAATTTTATAATTAATTTCCATGTGCATTTTCAGTATTTTCATGCTTTTTATATGTGTGTATCCCTGAGTAATAGATAGTCTTGCTTTACAAATATAAATAATATCCTTCTGTACTCCTGGGCATCTTGCTTTTTTCACTTAACTGTGAGCTTTATCAAGTATGTGTTCATGAAATATGTTGTCATTATAAATTCATCTTTGTTATTATATAGTATTCTATTTAAAGAATGCACTCAGTGCTTATCCATTTTATTGTTAATATTAAACTTCTATTTTTTTCTAACAATGGTACCTTGAATATGCTTGTATAAGTCCTTGTTTGTGCATTCAAGAGATTCTCTAACATGTGTTTTCTTTATATACGTGTGTGTGTGTGTGTGTGTGTGTGTAGGAGTGGATTGTGTGCAGTCAGCATTACTGGAACTTGTAAAATTGCTTTCAAAAGTGATTGCACTTACTTGTGCTTCTTGCAGCAGAGAATAAAAGTTCCCATTTTTCTATAAGCTACCAACCCCCACTAATGCAAGACTTAAATATTCGTCAATCCAATGTATATGAAATGCAATCTCAGTGTAGTTTAAATTTGAATTTCCCTGATTACAGCTGCATCTTTTCTCTATTTATTGGACATTCCAGGGTGCTCTTCTGTGCATTTGCATTGCCTATTCTTTTCCTTTGCCTGTTTGTTTTCTATTAAGTTGTTCATATTTGTTTTTATTGTTTAGGGCCAAAGAGTTAATATTCTGGGTTTGTCAGCCATATGGTCTCTGTCACAACTATTCAACTCTGCCATTGTAGCATCAAAGCAACCATAAATAATATATAAACAAGTAGATGAGGCTGTGTTCTAATAAAATGTCTTGGGCAAAAATAGATGTTAGACTAGTTCAGGTCCATGGGCCATAGTTTCCCAGCCTTGTTTTTATAGGTGCTAATTCCTTATTGAAATCTGATTATTTTTGAAACCATTTGCAGGATTTTGTGAAATTCACAGGGACATACTTCAAAGGTGATCATCTTTTCTTACAAGTTGAGGTTGAGCAAAACTTTCAAATTTCTAGTCTCCGTGGTGAGCTTATGCTGAAGATTATATTGCAGAATGAGCTAAGAAGAGCCAATTCCAAGCCAAAAAATGTCGCTCTTCTGGAATGAATGGTCCAGAAAGGGTCCTGGGTACTCAGGGTTTACCTTATTTTCCATCCAAAAGGCAATCCAAATATTTTTGACCTGAGGCAATCACATGACCCATGAAAAGTGGCTACAGACTTTATAAAAGCCTGGGTGCCAAACCTGCCACTCAGAAGCTGAATATGTATATTAAAGATACATATGTTTATATTTATATTATTATGTTCATATATACATATATAAACCCATAATTAGACATGGGTATCTATATGTACATATACATAAACATTTCAAAACTTGAGAGATTCAGGGAATAAAGAAAGAATATCACACCCATCAGATAACTGGTGTGTATCAAAGCCGTGATTACCAAGACAGCATGGTACTGGCATAAAAACAGAGAAACAGACCAATGGAACAGAGTGGAGAGCCCACATATGGACCCACAAATCTATGGTCAAATCATCTTTGACAAGGCAGGAAAAAATATCCAGTGGAAAAAGGACAGTCTCTTCAATAAATGGTGCTGGGAAAATTGGACAGCTACATATAGAAGAATAATACTTGAATTCTCAAGAGAAATGCTATTGTTTCTAACCTCCGAGTCCTCCACATTTGCATTTGGGACAGGCAGACCTCCCTCACTGGTTTAGAGGCTTGCAACCAGGCTATTCTGGTCTTAAATGAGTGCTTTCACCCCCCTTGTCCTTTTCTTTTGTGTCTCAGTGTCCCTAGAGTGGTACTGTTGTTCACAGGACCTATTGTTTAGGGATAATTTGAAATAACAATCAATCTGAAGCACACAAAATAACAATGTAAAATTGTTGACATATTAAAAGTTGCACTGTGGCCAGATTTGGGCTTCTGGTCTATTTTCCTCTACTGCCACAAGTGCAGAGCTGATAGATCTTGGGATGGGAGGACTGGCAGCCTCTGGTGTGACTGACTGAAGTCCATTCTTGAAACCAGCTCTTTTTAAGACATCATTGTAGTGTTCTTAGTTTCCTGACCTGGTTGGACATCCTGGAGTCAGAGACCCTTCTCAGTAGTTCTGAAGACCCATATTGACCCCAAATTTCAAAACATTTAAATATTTTCTTATTCATACACAATCCTTTCTCCAACCAATTTTCTAATCCTGATCTTTCACTTTCAAATCAAACCCAAGAGGAGAATAACATTCAAAGGAAAAATTTCTGAATGATAGACCATATGTGGATCCCAAGGTCCGAGCGCATAAACTACTGGAGAGGAACAGAACTAAGCAGAGATAAATAAGCATTTCAGAAGCCAGGCATTGTAGCAGATAGAACAGTAAAGGTAAAAAAAAAAAAAAAAAAAAATGGGGCTCCTGGGTGGCTCAGTTAGTTAAGCGACTGCCTTCGGCTCAGGTCATGATCCCGGAGACCCGTGATTGAGCCCTACATCGGGCTCCCTGTTCAGCGGGAAGCCTGCTTTTCCCTCTCTCACTCCCCCTGCTTGTGTTCCCTCTCTGGCTGTGTTTCTTTCTGTCAAATAAATAAAATCTTTTAAAAAAATAAAATAAAATAATAAATAAATAAACAAACAAACAAATAAATAAATAAATAAAAATTTTAAAAAACTGAGCAGAAATCTGGAAAGACTATCATCTAGTTACGCTGAGAATTTCTTAGGACCAAAGTACTAATACAAACTTCAATCACAGAATTGGGCTCCCTTTTACTCTCTCAGAATTCCAAATAAGAGTTTGAATGTTTTAGGAAGACCATAGCATGAGACAAGATTTCAAAGAACTACATGCAAAATGTTGGCATCCCACAAAACAAGTGTATACAGAAAACCAGCACTTGGGGTCATTCTTAACCTGGCAACTGAAATATACCAGAAAACTTTTTTTTGTCTGCATGAACATATTTGGAAAGGAATCTAGAAAAGAAGGCAGTAAGATAATTTAAACTCAAAGAGAGGCTGTGGGAAGATGGTGAGAGAAGACATCACATTCTGTAGATTTTTTTCTAAGATTTTTTTTTTTTGTCAGAGAGAGGTCACAAGTAGGCACAGAAGCAAGCAGAGAGAGGGGGGCAAGCAGGCTCCCCGCTGAGCAGAGAGCCCGACGCGGGCTTTGATCCAGGACCCTGAGATCATGACCTGAGCAGAAGGCAGAGGCTTTAACCCACTGAGCCACCCAGGCACCCTAGATTTTTTCTATTCCTGACTTGGACACCTAATATTGTGTCAACAAAGACACTACTAACACCTCATGGGTAATTTCAAAACTTTTCTTTTTGCCTGGTGACAGTTAACCATGACTCTCTTCAAAATAAGGGGTGGCAATCACAATGAAAACTTTAATAATCCTAGGACTTTTGAAAATGTTTTTAAAATCTCTTTTGAAATAAAATCGGAGACAATGCTTTTAAAAACACAGGCAAACTACCAACCATCTGTAATATTCAAGATTACCTGAGAAATGAGCAAAGAAAACTATGGAGACTAGATCAATGGTGTTGGACATTAGGATGAAGCCTCAAATGCTATTCTTGGAGTCTGGTTGGCAAACTCTTAGTACTATTTATTAAACTTTTTTTTGCCTCACATTAGTGTTAAAGTATATGAATTCAGTTCATAGAAAGCAATGAGGAAAATGAAAAAAAATTTCAATATGAAAGCGAGTGGAGGACCTTGAGGTGATAGAAAAATATACATATATTTTTTGTGCCCCATGAACTCATTTACATTTGATCAAGAGTCACATGTTCTACCTACTGAGCTAGTCAGGCGCCTGGAGGTGAAAGAGAAACATATTATAGTAACTTTGCCAGTTTTCTCCTTTTCTTTCAAAATAACATAAAGCTGTAAAGATTTCCAACATTTCCGGATTTTTTTCGCACAGAATTTTTACCAAGTTATCTACTCCTTAGAATCTACTCTGCTCCGGAGCAGAGTTTAGATTATGATAGTCCAGTCTATATGTAAATCACCTGAGAAAGATGTTTAAAAATGTTTAAAAATTTCCCCTCCATTGATTCTGATGTCACAACCCTGGATTCTCAGTATTTAAAATTCCCTGATTCTGATATAGTCTCCCACCCAAATTTATGACTCGATGATGGAAGATTTTGCCCGTTCGGGTCCTTTGAGAAGCAAACACTGATAATAGAATTGCTCATACCCAAAATTTGTTAGGGGTAATGTTTCTGAGGAAAAATGGGGAGAGGTTGGACAGAAGGAGACTTTTTAGAGCCATTAGACCGTGACACAGGTTTGATTCCAGGTTGGGAGAGAAGGAAGGACAAGAGGTTGGGTGAGTCTTAGAAGGGCAGTTGACATGGATGGAACTGGAGGGGATCATGCTAAGTGAAGTAAGGCAAGCAATGAAAGACAATTATCAGGGCGCCTGGGTGGTTCAGCTGGTTAAGCGACTGCCTTCGGCTCGGGTCATGATCCCGGAGACCCAGGATCGAGTCCCACATCGGGCTCCCTGCTCGGCGGGAAGCCTGCTTCTCCCTCTCTCACTCCCCCTGCTTGTGTTCCCTCTCTCGCTGTGTTTCTCTCTGTCAAATAAATAAATAAATAAATAAATAAATAAATAAATAAAATCTTTTAAAAAAAAGAAAAAGAAAGACAATTATCATATGGTTTCACTCGTATGTGGAACATAAGCAATAGCAGGGAGGACTACAGGGGAAGGGAGGGAAATCTGAAGGGGGAGAAATCATAGACGGAGATGAACCATGAGAGACTATGGACCCCAGGAAAGGAACTGAGGTCTCAGAAGGGAGGGAGCTGAGGGGAAGGGGGTAACAGAATAATGACTATTAAGGAGGGTACATGTTGTGATGTGCATTGGGTGTTATATGTAACTAATGAATCATTGAACACTACATCAAAAACTAATGATGTACTATATGTTGGCTAATTGAACATAATAAAAAAATACTTTTTATAAGAAAAAAAAAGATGCAGTTCTATCAAGGTTTGGCAACATCAGTGGGGAGACCCCAAGAGAAAATCACCATCAGAAGAGTCCCTTGTTGGGGCACGTGGGTGGTTCAGTAGGTTAAAGCCTCTGCCTTTGGCTCAGGTCATGATCTCAGGGTCCTGGGATCAAGCCCCACATCGGGCTCTCTGCTCAGCAGGAGCCTGCTTCCCCCCCCCCCCCCGGCCTCTCTCTGCCTGCCTCTCTGCTTACCTGTGATCTCTCTCTCTGTCAAATAAATAAATAAAATATTTTAAAAAAAGAAGAAGAAGAAGAAGAAGAAGAGTCCCTTGTCTCCTGAGTAAGCATGCTTTAGGGTCTTTGCTGCAGTGCTTCCTCCCTGACTGGGTCCAACACAGGGAAAATGTGAAGGATTTCCCAGCAGGACTGTGAGTCAGTCAGCCTCTCTCTAGTTAGAGGTGTATTTCCACGGCAGCCTCACCGAAGAAGGTATGGCAAGGAGTTCCTCCCTTCAAACAGCTTCCAGTCCAAATTAATTTATGGAATTTAGAAATTTTAGGATTAGAAAGAACCTTAAGGCTTTTTCAATCACCTGTCTGAGGCTGAAGCATGCGCAAGTGTCTCTGTTACTCTTGGATACGCCAAGGGTCAGCATACACTCCCCTTTGGTAGCAGAGTCCATCTTGGAGCAGTTTGGGCTGCTAGGAAGTTCTTATCCTTTCTAGTGCCAAACTCTTTCTCCTTGATACGTTAAAATACTCAGAAATACAAAAAAAAAAAATATATGTGGAGCTCATATATAAAATCCTCTCGTTTACCAGTGAGAAATCAGACCCACAGAGAGTAGCTAAATCACCCCTGGCCACATACCTGGTGAATGGTAGATCTGGAGCTAATATCCAGGTCAGTTGCTCTTTACACTCTATAATTGGTTTAATTTGTGTTTTTAATTTAGAGGGAAGATAGAAAAATTTTCCACAAATGTAGTGTCATACAAAGCAAGTTAATCGCAATGCCTCAGATGGTCTTTGGTTTATTTAAGGAACGTGCCATGTCCTCTCTGAAAGGACTTTTCTCTTGATCAAACATCCTGTTTGGGCTCGGGTGAAGATAAGGAAGAGGCGGAAAGCCAAAGATAATTTCCAGTCATCTAAAGTTGTTCATACTTAGAAGCCCTAAAATAATACTTCTGAATCCGTCCTCTGCACACTCCCTGCCAACCTATATACCAAATGGTAGGTAGATAGTCACATAGGTTGGTAATTTGTATAGGTTTGTTCTGTTTTCTTTTAAGGTGTATTTGAGTTTCTTCATTTATGATGTTTTGAATCATATGAAATACATTTAAATATTAATTTTGCATTTAAAAGAAAAGATTGAGTATATTCTCCCCCACCTCCCAAACAAGAGGAGAGGTTATTATCTCAATGCAGAAAGTCTGCAGAGAGGTCAGGCCTCCGGGCAGGTTGATTTAGCCACTCAGTGATGTCATCAAGAACCTGAGGTTCTTTCCATTTCTTTTCTGTGCTCTCTTCAGTATTGGCTTCATCTTCTCGCAATCACATGGCTGCAGCAGTCGTTAGGTTCCAGAGAGGAAGACGTTGCATGTCACACAGCGTCACAGGGAAAAATGTCAGAGTGGTCCAGAGGCAGAAGACCTCAGCAACAGAAGGGCTTGGGCCACAGCTAGATTACAGAACTCGGAAACAGCCACACAGGCAGAGGGCACCGGCACTGTTGGGGGACCTGGAGCTTCCGAGCCTTTCTTCTCCAGGGATGCCGCTCTCCTTGTATTTCCCCACTTGTTCAACTGGAGAGTCAGATTGGATACATTTTTAAATCTTTGGTGCGCAGGATGGGTTAGAATGTCTAAAATAGAAATAATAGCACTTTGGTGCCATCTTGTGGTGAAATATGAAAAGGTAGGCGGAAAACGATTATTACCTACGCTATAATAAACCTGTGAGGTTCTATGCATTGACAGAAAGGAGGTGGGAAAGAAAGGTGTGTGGAGGGGCGCCTGAGTGGCTCAGTCGGTTAAGCGACCGCCTTCGGGGCTCAGGTCATGATCCTGGGATCGAGCCCCACGGGCTCCTGGCTAGCCTCTGCTTCTCTCTCTCTCACTCCCCCTGCTTGTGTTCCCTCTCTGGCTGTGTTTCTGTCAAATAAATAAATAAATAAATAAATAGATAGATAGATAGATAGACAGATAAATAGACAGATAAATAAATAAATAAACAAACAAATAAATAAAATCTTTAAAAAAAAAAGAAGGCGTGTGTGTGTATGCGTGCTAATGTCTCCTTCCCTCCTTAATAAGATTTAAAATGAAAATATTTATGAAATTCCAACATTTCCAATATTTACAGATTTTAAATATTGTTTAAATGATGGTTTTTTTGTTTCCAACCATTCTTCTCATACAATTAGTTATATGTTCATAATGTTACCTTGCTGTGGGGACATCACACTTTCTACGTTTAAGTTCTCAGTGTCTACTTCTGTTCCTACCCATAGAAGCATTCACTCTATGGGAGATGGCATGATGATCCAAGTAGTAATCTGGGAAAAAGAAAGAGGCATTTATGTCTTGGCTCTGCCTATATCCATCTAGGGAGTGAGCGAGCTCTGCCCCTGAAGGATGGAGAGATGAGAGCTGAGTCTTGGTCCAGACTAGATAGGTCAGTCTGGCTAATTTGAGGAGGCTTCTCATATTTGCTTCTCAAGCCTAAGGTAGTGCACTTGCCCAGTCTTTAATAGAAAGTAAGCTCTATGAGGAAAGGACTTCATTTTGTTCTCTACTGTATCCCTATCCCCTAGGACATAATTGCCACATGGTAGACATTCAACAAATATCTGTAATATGAAAAAAAATAAAGAGGACATTTTTGTACTCATCTGCCAACACATCTGTCTTACTTCCTGCCACTTTCAGAGCCGTAGTGGGGGAAGAGCATCACTGTTTATTGGGCCGTGTCAAAAACTCAAGTCCTCAGATATTCACATGGGTAGCTTCTGCAGTTCACACCATCAGGTTTCTCTTCAAATGTCCGTCTACTCAGAGAGACCTATCCTGTCCTCACTTGCTAAAATAGCATTCTTTCATATTGTTCTCTCAACAAGTAATTGTCTGTTATATGCCAAGTACTGCTCTGAGCTCTGGATATACGATAGTGAACAAAATGGAATCCTGCCTGCCCTCGACATTTATGATCTTGGGGAGGGCGTGGGCTGACAAAATAGACAAATACAGATCAGCAGAGGGTGAAGGACATTCCAGGCAGAGGGAACAGCAAGTGTAAAGGCTTGTCATGTTTGGAGACACAAGAGTGGCAACAGAGGGAGTCAAGTAACTTTGTTGTCTTCCACGAACAGGACCCCGCGTGTTAATGGAGTGAGGTAATAAAGGATTGTTGAAGATATTATCCCTACAGTATCATGGTCCTCTCTGGACTACTTGTTTTGACATCAATATCAGCTGACAAACTGTTGTTTTTCTGTGGCTCTAGCATAAGTTCTTGACCTACCTGGAATCAGGGAAAGGAAGCAAGTTCAACAAGGCAGAACAAATCACAATACTGTTTTAGGTACCATGCTAGGAAATGACAGAGTGCTGATCGTTCTTGCTGTCATGAGCCAAAATCCTAGTGAGGAAAACACAATGAAGTGCATAATATAAACAAGACGTTGCCACGTTAACAGAGGATGAGGAATGTATCTTTGGGTGGAGTGAACAGAAGACTTAACAGAGGTGGTAGCTTCAGTTAATACCTGAATGGGGAGCAGTGGCCAGTGGGAAAACCAGAGGGAGAACCTTCCAGCAAGGGGCCTTTGGTGTGGGGTAGAGCAAGTGGCACAGGGGGAGGAGATGAGGCTTGAGAGGAAGAAGGGAATGGAGTAGGCAGAACCTTTGCAATCACAGCAGGGTGTTCAGAGTCTATCCTAAATACGAGGACTTTTCAGGATGGAGCAACACAACTGGTTCCATCTGCATTTATGCTTTTCAGTCAGGCATATGGATGTTAAGGGGCCAGCACAATTTTTACAGCATGAAATCCCTCTGTCCAAGGGCAAAGTCTCATCTCGTTCCAACTGGAGCAAGAGCTACTATACGGTTTCTTCTCAGTGCTATATCTTCTACCACTGCCAACTCCTTCCAAGCCCTTGAACTGAGAAAGATGTAGCCAGGCAACAACTGGGAGCCTTAAAGGAAGAAAAAACAAAGTTCTGAGGGGCTTCAGATGGCCCTTTTTGGAGGTACAAGCTCAACAGAGCTGCAAAGGTATCTAAGCATTTCAAACACAAAAAACAAAGAACCCAGCATTCCCTCACTTCCGAAGGTGAGGAATCTTATTCTCCTGGTCAAAACCACTTCTATTGACACCTTTTTATCAAACATGGGGGAAGTCCTATTGAATTTTGCTTCTCTACCTATTTTTGGTAATTAATGCTATCAAACCATGCATTATGGATTCTCTTGTACATGTTTTCTAGGGTTGCTGAAATGAAGTATGAAAAACTGGGTGGCTTAAGAGAAATTTCTTCTCATGGCTCTGGAGGCTGAAGTCCAAACTCCTGCTGTGTCTCAGGAATGCCTTATTCTAAGAACTGTGAGGGATCACCTGTTCACGCCTTTCTGCTGGCTCCTGGTAGTTTGCCAGCAATTTTTGGTGTTCTTTGGCCTATAGAAGCATCACCCCATTCATCCTCCCATTGGTGTTCCCCGTGTCTGTATTCAGATTTCCCTTTTTTAATGAGGACACCAGCCATGTTGGATTACGCTCCCCCCAATGACCTCGCTTTAACTGGATGACCTCGGTAAAGGCTCTATCTCCAAATAAGGTCACATTCTGAGGTAATGGGGGTTAGGACTCCAACATATCTTTTTTTGGGAGGCACACAATTCAGTCTGTAACACCTTAAGATGCAAAATCAAACTTAGATGGCATCTAAACTCTGGGCTCAAATTTAGGTCAAATAAGATATACCAGAAACACAAATTTCCCATTTCATGTCTTCAGATAGCACTTTTTGTCAAATTAAAAAAAAAAAAAAATTAAAGGTTTGAGTTTTTGATACTGATTGGAATTACTTTCCAGAACTGCCAAATAACGGACAAATAAGGGGAACTTATCAGCAACCAATGGCTACATTTTCTTTTTATCCCACTGGTTTCAATAATTCTGGAGATGGTAACAAATTAGATTTCTTCCATACTTCCTTCCCTAAAGAAAACATAAAAAGAAAACCTCTTTATAGAACCAAATTTGGATAGTCCAAAATATATTTCTGCAGTTGATGAGAATTAGGAGAGCTCTCACACATTATCTTATTGATATAAAGCACTGTCCTTTAAATGAATTAAATTGAAGGAATAAAATTTACAAACGGGTTCTGTATGGATTCACCATTTGTTTACCATATCAAGTAAATCTTAAATTCCATTAGGTGGAGGCTATCTGCCACCAAATAAGTGTACAAAAAAACTGGGTCACTTCATTAAGAGTAATTAATAGTGAATACTATAAAACCTGAACTGAAAGATTTAGAGAATGGGTATTCTGGCTTCAATATTTTGAAGAAACTGAATGCTAACAATAAATGCTTTTTGTTGTACCTTTCGTTGTTTGATACATCTTCATGCACTTTAAAAATACACAATGCTGAATTATGCCTTTGTAGGACACCCATTTCAGCAATCCATGGTTTCTAGAGCTAGGTCATATCCTTCCTACAAACTGTTTTTCTGATTGGACAAATCCCTTACTTGAACTTGTGTGATTTTCATTTTGAATGTGGCCTTAATCTTCCACCCCCAAAACCCCACTAATTTTAGAATTCCATCAGCTTCTTCGATCCCAGTGGACAGAAATCTGAAAGTTCCTTATGAATCTTATTCCTTGTTTCCAAGCACAATTTTTATTTATTTGTTAGTTTATTTAAAGCACCAGAAGGGGGGGGAAGCCAGAGGAAGAAGCAGGCTCCCCACTGAGCAAGGACCCTGATGTGTAAATGGATCCCAGGATGCCAGGATCATGACCTGAGTGGAAGGTAGACACCCAACCGACTAAGCCACCCAGGTGCCCTTCAAGCATAATTTAAAGTCTGCTTCCTCATCATCAAAAATAAGAACTTGCTAATTTTAATTATGTGGTCACGTGTCTTCCTTCAACTAGTAAGTCCCCTTATAGCTTTTACATGCAAATAACAGCAAACACAAATAGCACTCAATTCACCAGGAACCTAAGGGCTTTACAGATAATGACCAGTTATAGGTATTCTTATTACACATGACAGATAAGGGAACTAAGGCACAGAGAGTAACTTCTGTTAAGATTACACAGTAATGGTTGGGTCTAGGATTCACACCAGGGTAGTCAGCCTGCACATGCTGTGCCATCAATCACATGCCACAATACCTCTCTCAAAGTAACACAGAATTTTTTTCTGTAGTTCTATTTTACGAAAGACAAAATAAAATATAGGAATTCAAAGGTTTACTCCTGTAACTACCATACATTATGCTTTTTACATTATTTAAAAATATTTTATACAGAGTTTTTAGAAACATTTATTGTGTAAGTTATACCAATTTTTTTTTCCAAATCCAAGTACGAGGAACATAATACAAACTTATTTTAAACTTAGAATCAGAATTAACTTGGTAAATGAAGTCATCTATTGAAAAGGTGTTAAATTCATTTGGGCTTTATTTCCTTGCCTCAAACTAAAGAATTAAAGTAGAAGCATACTGTTTGCTGATATTTTAAAAAACTATGTCCAGATACAAATTAGTTTGGAAGCTCGTGAAAATTAATGAGCATGCAATTTGGTTTTCTCTGCTATTTAACCATTACAGAATAAAAATAACTGCTGTAGAAACACTATTAGTGGAATTCTGGACAATATAAAGTATAAAACCAGTGTTAGGAGAGACAACAAAATATAAGTTAGAAAATTCATAAATATACATTTATTTAGGGGATACAGTTACCAGAGTCCTGGATAGTTCAGTGATCATTCCACATCATAAAATATTCACAACATGTATTCTTTTTAAGTCTACACCAGGTCATGCTGACATTCTTATTCTTTTCAGAGAAGCCATAGCCATTTATTCTATTAAATGCTATACTATAAATTATAAACGAAGTACTTGAGCCAAACTACTTAAGTACTTGAGAAAAATAACTAAAAAATTTAGTAGAGGAAGACAACATTTTTTTAAAAACACATCTGAATTACCAAATCCCAAAGAACCAGGCCATTATAATCTAGTATACTAGTGGATAAAGTGGTCATATGAAGATAACACACAATTATCAATGATAGTATTTCTCATCGGCAGTTTTTAAACATGCTTTTTCAACTACTAAACATTTGTTGTTGTTAAGTTTTAAAGGCAAAGGGGGAAGAAAGAGACATTAAAATTTTACATTTAAACTACAGGCAGATTTAAAAAAAGATAAAAAATAAACTCTAATTACTTCCCAAATAAGGAATGCCTTGTATCTTTCATTCCTAGAGAAATTAATAAGATAATCAATTATGTATTTGCAGCTACTTAAGAGTAGCTGTAATCTGAGTCATTCTATTTTGATACTTCTAGATAGAGTCCAGTGTAATTACAGCATTTTATAAAGAGGAAAACAAGTGGTTCTCTAACCTAGATGCCCTTTAGAACCACCAGGAAAGCTTAAAAAAATAAGTATGTGGCCTCATCCCCGGAGATTCTGAACTTACTTGGTACGGAATGGGACTCCTGTGATACTATTTCCTTTTCTTTTTTTTTTTTTTAAGAGAGAGGAGGAAGCTGGCTCCCTGCTGAGCACAGAGCCCACCACGGGCATTGATCCCAGGACACTGAGATCATGACTTGAGCCGAAAGCAGAGGCTTTAACCCACTGAGCCACCCAGGTGCCCTGTGGTACTATTTCTTAAAGCTCTGCACAGTGTTCTAATGTGCAGCAAAGGTTGAGAATCACTGAATCCACCCATTTTGAAATACTAAGAAAACAGATAGAAACCGGGTAGTTTATAATTTACAAAAAAAACTTATTATATACTTATAATGTGCCTAGTTATGTTCATGAATCATACATTTATTCATAAGATGGCAATTCCCTTCATTCCCTCACTATACTAGACCACTACTGTACATCTTTGCCACTGAATGACTATATTTTTCTATGGTCAAGATTTAAAATTCTGGGATACACTGTGAAAACTGCATCAACAAAAACAAACTACTGCTACTCATGCTCAACAGTAGCACGCAAAACTACTGTATTTGGCTCCTTTAAGCTATCTTTATTTTAAGAATTATAAATAAGTGCCAACCCACACAACGAACAGATTGTGGATTACTGTAGAAGAAAAAAAAAAACAGCTTACTCAACTTACTAAGTTTCAACACCAGAAAAGATTGAACTTGGCTGAAAGTTCCGAAACAGCTGAGATACTGAACCAGGAAGCTATAATTTATAATGAAAAGTTGACACGCCCTTAAAAGCTACTACAGCTGTAGTTACACTAAAATAAGATTTTTCAGGATTTACTTACTCTGTAATGCAAGAATACGAGCATAATAACATTACCGTTTTATATGCACCAATATCTCTCTTTAATATGTAAAGCTCTACAACATATACCTCTAATAATTTTATAATTAAGTTAAAATAAGTCCATAATTCTTCTACACTACTTTGGTCTCAACATTTTAAAAACATCAATTAATTTTGAAAATATACAATTTAACAACATGATCCTATCAATACAAGCACGTTTTGTAGTGGACTAAAGACACATTCAACCATGCAATCCAGTGTTCAACACCTAAATGATAAATAGCAATGCTGATTGACTTTTATTCTGAAAATCATTGAAAACTGGAATAATCTCATAAGACTCAATAGTGCTCACAAACATGCAGAAAAAGGTATACATTTCTACTCTTCCTGAAGGAATGTTACAAAATGCCCACTTTTTACACTGGGTCAGTAATTAGGATAAATTCCTTATACATTTCCACCCATTATCTTCTTTTTAGCATCTGTCACTTAAAATTCTTAAAGACCATACAAATGTTCCTATAAGTTGTGACTGAAAATGAAATTCAACTCTTATTTCCACCTTGAAAAAAACCTCATACTTCAACACCAGTAGCTGCCTTTCAATAAGAGTGACATCCAGTGGACAAATGAAAGTATCTCTCAGAATTCCCATCATCTGAATCAAAGATCACATCTCTGAATTCAACCATCTCAGTATCAATGAGTTCCTACTCATTTTGACTTAAGAGTCTGCATATTCTTATGAGTATATCACCTCATAATTTCTATGTATCTTAAGTATATTCTTCTATCTTCTTCCTATTTAAAATCAATTCTTTAAGTTGCGCTAGTTAAGAGTGTAACTCTTGAGGCTAGTGAGGTTAAGAGTGTTACTTTTTTGTCTTTACTTCTGCTATTTACCAGAACGAACTAATGGGCTCATCTCTAGGAATGGAAAAAACAAAATATAAGAAATATATTTAAAGAAAAATGAATAGCATTAAAAAAATTTGCAAAAGATAAAACCTGAACCTGTTTCTGCATTTGTCATTAATATTACTGAACATAGATATAATCAGTAATGCCAACAAACTACATCCTCTTGCCTCACTGCTCAAATATTATGAAATATATATTTTAGCAATGATTGTTTCAGTGTTTAAAAACTTTTATAAACCAGTATAAATGAATATTCATTATACGTTATGTTTAAATAAAAGTAAAAAACTTTCACTCTGCTGTGTTATGATTTACCACTGGTTATATATACTACGCATGTGTACAAAGTACAAAATGCAGCAGTGGTATTAACACTGAGAGCGTAATGAACTGCTGCAGCTGAGACTGTTAACGCTTAATTTCTTGGAAAACCGTAAAGAAATTTTATGGGTTAAAAAAATACAGTAAGCAAAAAAAGAACTGGAGAACTGTTATTTTTAAATAAGCAGCCAAATGAAGAAAACTTTTTTTCCTAAAAAAAGATTAAGAATGTAAAAGTACATTTTAATATTAAAAAAGCATTTTTAAAAATCTATAACAATTTTATGACAAAATCTGCATTTGAAAAAGGCCTGTAAAAACAGAGGACAGAATTGCCCTCATCACCTTTCACTTTTTCTTGTCAGAAAAAAGTGTATGCATCTCTGGAACCATAAACAATGTTAAAATAGGTGTTTATAAAATGGCAAGGAGGATTTCACGGGAAGTTTCTGTTTCTTTTTTACAATCATTGGCATTGCGGCCATCAGTAGGTCACAAGTAAAACTTTTCTAGCTAAAAGCAAAATGGAATATAAAGTTTTGAATTGCATTAGGTCTGTTGCCTGCGTTTTGCTGATCTCATTTTTTCAAAGCGTGACTCCATTTCTTCTAGGACCTTGGGTGTGTATCGTACTACTAATTTAACCTTTCCCTGAGCTGCTTTCAGCAGTTCTACAGCTTTTTCATGATGTTCTCCTTCAACGCTCTAGAAAAAAAAAAAAAATGAATACACATACAATTAACATTCAGGTTTTGTTAGGTAACTCAAAACACAAATACGTTTACAATACATAGAAGTAAAAAAGGTTTAATGTATCATCTCAACACTACAAACCTGTTGGCTTTATCATTTTAATCTGTGTGAAATCTTGTGCTAAAATCATATTCTGTTTACAGTCCAGGAACTGGTTCTTAATTTCTAAATAATTACTCTGAATACCAATCTATTTGCCCTATTATTTCACTAAGTCAGAAGTAAATTAAGCAACTGAACTTGTGTAAGACTAAAACGAGGGCAGACTTCTAATTTAATGTACTTAAGTACTAGAAAGCTTAATTACTTCATAAAAATCACACTAAGCATTGTGAATTCAATTGGAAAAGCAGCAAAACACACTTAAACTGCCTTAAAAAGTATCACTGTCCTAAATAGTACTCCCCAAGGGATTTCTAAACTACAAAGCTTCTTTGGTTACCCCTCCCCACAGGGTCTGTTTCTATAACTCAAATACACCCCCAAGTGGATACAATGCATTACTACAAAAAGAAATAAAATTCATACCACTCCATTAACAGAAAGGAGTTGATCTCCTCGCTTGAGGCCCCCATGTCTATCAGCAATTCCACCTGGAATTATTCGAGATATATAGATTGGAGAGTTTTGTTCTTTGCCTCCCATAATATTGAATCCAAGGCCTTCTTCTGTTTTTGGTAGCTCAACAACTCGAGGATGAGAATGTCCTTCGCTGGCAGCAAATGCAGCCACAGTAGCCTCAAAGAAAATTTTACATATTTAAAAATGTGATCTTTGTTTCAATTCTTTTGTCTCTTTTAAATTTTTTACTTTTTAAAGTTTTTTTTTTTTTTTTATTTGACAGGAAGATAGAGAAAGCATGAGCACAAGAGGGAGACTCCAGTAGGCTCCCAGCTAAGCAGGCAGCCTGATGCCAGACTTGATCCGAGGACTCTGGGATCATGACCTGAGGCAAAGGCAGATGCTCAACTGACTGAGACAGCCAGTGCCTCTTTTTGTCTCTTTTTAAATTTTATTTACTTTTGATGTCTGCATACTCACAAATTCACTGGCAGTTAGGAGGAGAAGGTAAAACTGAGTGCATGGTGTTTTAGAGATGATGACTGGAAGGCATACCCTGGGTCTATGTAGGAGGTATTAAGATTGGTTTGGTCACTCAGCCCACTCAGTGTCCAGAACTTCCATGCAGCCAGGCTTGCCTAGCAGATGAGCACTGGAGCACATAAAACAGAAACACCTCCCCCAGTGTGCCAACAGCCCTGAACTTTGGGCTGAATAGCCTGGCTCCTTCAGGAGTTTTTGTACAAGCACAACCTACCTACATCATAACCTGTGAGGAGGTAAGTGTTCTTATGCAGTAATTTGGGCTGCTGTACTATGTGTACTATATAATAAATGGCTAATTAAATAATTCAATATTGAGAAATGGTCAGGTATATATAATCATGAACTTTTTGTTGCTTTAGTTAACTACCTAGTTACTACTAAAATCCCAAAGAAGATGAAACAGAGTCACATCTTCTTTAAAACTTTCAAATTTAGACTAATCTACACTAATTCTAATGTAAAGTTGAGGTCTGTTTCATTCTGCTTTTAAAGGTAATGAAGTAATCTGGTACAATTTTTTCATGATAGATCAGGATACATGAGCAAAAATGGGAAGAAGAAAGAAATCAAGAGGTTGTTGAATACCACTAGGTTCCAAGGCCTGAAAGAAGCCCTTTTTTAGATAACAGAACAAAGGCCCAGATATTCAGTAAGTCATGAAGGTCATAAAACTAAGAAATTCCAAGCCAAGTTTCTATACTTTCATGGCAAATGGTAGATATTTGATAGACTTCTTTTGAAAACTAACAGAGTATCTTTCAAGTCGCACTAAACTGTCTCAAACACAGAGACAAGACACTTTTTCACACTCTTTTAACTATATCCACATGCTTAAGTGTTTATATTCAACAGAGAATCCAATATTTCCTTTTATGGGCCAGTACCTAACAAGGCAAAATTACCCGCTAACGAGTAAGTCTAGTGTAACTCACCTAATGCCGGTATTTACTTTAACAAAATAGGATAGACATTGAGGTCAATGCTAGAAATATCAGAGGAAAACACTGGCACAGAAAAGCACATTTAATCTGCCATATGCAGCTCTGAAGAGGTAACCTACTAAAAACATTACCCCGTATTTGCAGGAGAAAAGGAAAGAGAAATCTGGACGAGTACCTAGTTCTACCATTTGCTATTTGTGTGGTTTAAGGAAAAAAACCTAATCTAATGCTTCCTCATCAATAAAATCAGAATAACATATACCTCAGAGTTTTGATGAAAATTTACATAATAATGATATATGTATACAACTATGTATTACATGTGTATTATTTTTGTGCAAGTGTTATTTTTAATGCATTACCTAAACTGTATGGTAAAATATTCCTTGTGAAGTCAGTAAAAAAGGTCTTACCTCTGTATTTGAGACAGGTTAGTGTGGCTTGAAAGATACTCTGTTTTCAAAATAAGCCTATCAGATATCTAATAATTACATATTTTTAAACCTTTCATTTATGATGAATTCTCTTACTTTTACTATATAACAAAAAACAAAAACAAAAACTACCTTTGCAGTTGCATTGGCTCTCACTTCAGGACTGCTACTGATGTCCACAGTCTCGTACACATGTTCATATACCTGTAAAACCCAAAGTTATAATCATGATTTAAAATCTCATACGTTTAAGTTCTAAGTCAATTTAATAACTGTGTTCAAGTTTTAGGCAAAGTTATGCCATCTTGGTAAAATGTTTTTCTATTAAAAATTCCAAAAAATGAAGAGGTACAAAATTCCAGTTATAAAATAAATATGGACATGAAAAGGATAGCATAGAGAATATAATCTTATTGTATTGTAATAACATGTTTGGTGGCAGATGATGAGTACACTTATTGTAGTGAACAATGAACAGAACTGTTGAATCAATATGTTGTACACCTGATATTCAGGTGCATGTTAACTATACTTCAATAGTATTTTTTCTTTTCAAAAAATGAAAGGGATAGGTTCTATTTCTTCTAAAGTTTGTTTTCTTAAAAACTTTTGAACCCAAATTTCACATTATCTTACACCTAATAAACTCAAGCTTTTGGTAAATTTAATACCATTTACTTACCTCTCTTACAGCATTGCAGAATTCACTCTGAAGGACTCTTTGTAAAGCCTGAAGTTTCTGTGGAGGTACCTCTCCACTCCTTTGCAGTTTCTCCAACAACTCAATTGCTCTACAAATATCTAGAGTTAAACAAACACACAGTGATAGATGATTTTCTCTGAAGATTCTTTAAATGCCTTGTAACAAGATTCAGTCCTCAAGGATTAACCAGAAAAATGGGAGAATATGGAAGAAAAAAACATAACAGCGTGTGCTTGTGTGTTTGGCGGGGGTGGGAGGCACGGAATGTGAATACACATAAGAAGGAGGGAATGCAAAATCTGAGAGTGCTTTTATGTAATTAGGAAACTAATGTTGCACACAAAAGATGTGGAAAACAGTATATTTGAAAGATGGAGAAAAACTGAATATAAAATACTAAATGTCACAGGAAAGGATAAGGGTTCAAATGTGACAGACACATGAACATTGTATTGCTTCAAAATGCTGACAGTTCTTTCTGGAACTAGTTAGTCAATAAAAATTTATATATCATTATTAGAAGTCAAAGCACACAGTAGCACAAAGACTGTGTGCTGATGAAATCCCTGTTCATTTCCCAAAGAAAACCATAATTTGTAGGTGGATATGAGACATTTAATAACAGATGCAGTCTGAGGTGACTGAGTGGCTCAGTTGGTTGGGCGACTGCTTTCAGCTCAGGTCATGATCCTGGAGACCCAGGATCCAGACCCAGGATGGAGCCCCAAGTCAGGCTTCATGCTCAGCGGGAAGCCTGCTTCTCCCTCTCTCACTCCCCCTGCTTGTGCTCCCTCTCTGGCTGTGTATCTCTCAGTCAAATAAATAAATAAATAAATTTTTTTAAATAAACAAATAAATAAATAAATAACAGATGCAGTCAGTGGCAGGGACACAGTTAAAACAATGGTATAAAGGAATAAATTAACTGTGACCTGCTTTCAGTTCATGTTTGTTAATATAGACAAGCTCAATCAAATATATATGTCTACAAAATAGAAAAATGAAGTTTTGTCAGTCTGGCCTCAATATCAGCTGTGTGATCTTGGGCAACTTACTTAATGTCTGTGTCTCAGTGTCTCTGCTGTAAAATGAAAGTAACAGTACCTTCCTTATAAGAATTACTTGACAAAGCCAAAAAATACATGTCGGACATGTAGCAAGCATAAATGTAATGTTTCCTGGACATTAATTAATCGTAAGAAATATTAAGGGGTTTTACACATTTACACAAATATATTAAGCATGTTAGGAAATTCTCATTGGGACGTATGAGAGTATTTTATGAAAATTAAGAAATGTTATAAGATTGAGAAGTATGTTGGGGCACCTGGGTGGCTTCGTCGTTGAGCATCTACCTTAGGCTCAGGTCATGATCTCGGGGTCCTGGGATTAGCCTTGGGTCAGGCTCCACACTCAGTGGGGAGTCTGCCTCTCCCTTTCTCTTTATCCCACACCCCTCAACACTTGCCCCTTGTCTGTGGTCCCCCCTCAAATAAATAAAAAAATAAAATATTTATATATACATATAAAAAGACTCAGTCATGTTTAAAACAGTAACTGCCTCTATTTTTTTTTCTTAAATGTTTTTGTACCCCAAGGGGCTAGAGTATCTATTACTTTATTATTCTTTGTCTCCTTTTAAAAGGAAAAAGCTCTAACATTTGTATTATACCACAAGTTTGATACTTTTCCTTTACACAATTAATATGGTTGTCTTTGTGTATGCAACTGCAAAACTAGGAATAAATGTAATGAAAAAAGTAGATCTTCAATTTCAGGTAATAAAAGCTTAAAATGATGTTAATCAAATGCAATGGAATCAGACTTTCCCCATTCTGGTTACCCACCACTAGGATGACTGGTGAATAGGGATTGCTGGTTCATGGATTATTTTAATTTACAAAGTTATAACATGTAAGCTATATAAATATTTCATATTAACAAAAAATTAAAACAACTCTTTATTGAACCTAAACTGTACCTAATACATGCTCAAATGTACTCCAGTGAATCACGTTTTGATTTAGGACTAGACACTCAGGATCTTGATCATATGCACTAATTTTGTATTGTAGGGCTGTTGGCAGCGTTTGTTAATAGGGTTTGTTAAATGGAATTCTAAAGAAGAAACAGCTGGTGTAATCTTTCTTATCCTGCTCATATGGCAAACATTAGCAATTCATCCTACCAAGCTGCCCGAAAAAGAAAAAAAAAAAAAAAAAAAAAAGCCATGACTACCAAAACTAAATGCCAGAGGTGAAGTTTCACATTTTGTGCTGCACTTAAAAATACAAAAGCCCGCCAACATGTTGGAATCCTACAACTGGCTTTCAAAGAAATACACCTACTCCTGTTCACAAGGAACAGATTTGTTCCCATCTCCAAAGCACAGTTCCATTGTGCTCAGGAGGAAGATGTCACAGTCTTAGGCCTAACTTAGTAAGTCTTCTCAGAGCAGCTACTCCTCTGTCAAAAATGATGCTTTAATTAATAGTCTGGTGTGCAGGAGGGAAACAATATCATTTATAAAAGAGACTTACAAATAGTGAATACCATAAGGAATAAATAAATAATGTTAAGTGACCATTTGTGTGAAGGTATGAGGAATGAGGTTTCTCTAAATACACTAATTCAAAAAATGTATTTATTCTTGGGCCAGAAGTTAGTTAATAGTCAGGCTGTAACTGCAAATGTTAATATTTGGAAGATATTTACAATCATCACCCTATATTTCATTTACTACTAGTATTCAAAATGTTGTTTGTTTTTGAGTTGCCAGTAACTTCTAATACTGGTGTGTCAAAAGCATGCTTGAAATAAAGTTTTGGGGAAGGAAGGAGTGGAATGCTGAAAATCTGTCACAGGACCCTGATCGAGCATAGCCATGTATTTTCACTGGCTCTTCCGTATCTAAGTACTCAGCACAGAGCAGCTTTTACTCTCCTTGTCAGTCTGCTCGAAAAAGCAAGCAACCAGCCACAGTTACCAGTTTAGAGGTTTGTAAAAAGGGAATAAGCCTCTATGTTCAGTATTTCACAATCTACCACTATTCCAACTAGTTACGTAACCTTCTTCCCAAGACCAAATCAGCAGAACGGTTTTTAAAGCACCTTCTCTGTACCTGGGAGGGGCACTAAAGCCAGGAAATAGCCCAAAACAAATACAAGTGAGGTTGTGGTAAAAATAACGACGGAGTTGATGCGTACATATGGACTCTGTGGTAAATGCGCTGTGCGTCCAGGATGTCCGCGAAGTGCGAGTGAAGGCGGGGACACCGGATTTGTGCGCGCATAAACAGGGCCAGAGAGTGCTGTCGGTCCGCACCGGGCGTGTGATGTTTGCTCCTGGACACCGCGTCCGCGGCGCGCACCCAAGGAGCGTGTGTGCGGGCGCGTTGTCTGCGAACGCGGACAGGTGGTGTTTAACCGTGCTGTGCCCCGGCGCAGTCCACGTGAACAGAGCAGGGGTATACCAATCAAGGGACCACAAGTGCCCTCCCAGGGGCCAGGCTCAGCGACTTCGGCGCGACGGACGGCCTGGATCCGGGTCTCGAAGCCTGGGTCGCCCCTCCTCCCCTCCGGCAAGACGGTATTCCTTCACCCCCTCCGCCCATCTCTGTCGCGGCCTCGGGCGCACTCACCCCTCTCCAGCCGCACAGGTTCCCCCAGCGCCGCCATCTTCTCCCTCTGCCTGCAGACCCACAGGAAATGAGGACAGAGGGTGCGGTGGAGAGGCGGGGCTTAGCGGGAGCTGGAAGGGCGACGGGTGGACCGTATCGCGAGAGTAGGAGCAATGGCTCTGAGAGCAGCGAAAGCGATCTGTGCGCAGGGTCCTTGACGACGGTCTTGCGCAGAGGATTCAGGGGTCCTGGGGTTAGCGGCTGCCCCGGTCTGCGAAGGTGAAGAAGCACCTTTCCTGACTCTTGCTTCCTGCGCCGATTCGAGCTTTGTCCGACTCGGGCTTGGAACCTTTGACTCCAAGTGGAAGTCTGGATTTTCGTTCTGGCTTGACCATTAATGGCTGTATGAATCTGGACTGCTTCTTTAATCTCTTGGCCTCAGTTCCCAGTCCGTGCGATAAAAGGTCCTACCTCCAAGCTCTTTAACACTCGTAAACTCTGGGATTTGATGACACGTGTGTAACGGGATAAATTCTCCTTTTGTGGCAGCATCGCTTTAATTTTAAAAAATCAAGAGTCTTCCCTGCAATCTGAGAGTAAGGATGGAAAGTACAAAAAAGCATGAAACACCTGGGTGTTGGTGCACCACAAAGGAACAATTTAAAACAGCTGATCCAAAAATCTTATGTAAATGAAATATGAAGTGAATTTTCTTAATGCAGTACAGATTTTTAGGGCCACTTCTGAAAATTCATGTACCAAGAAAAAAATTGGTACTTAATTTAAATGGAATATTAATTTGCCTAGTATTTACATCACACTGACATTCATTTAAACCATAGTCTCTGCTGTTACTGTACAAGTTTTCAACACTTCATGATAGGATTATTGTAACAACTTCCTGGTGTGTCCAGCCCACTCCCTCCATTCAAGTATAGTATTTTCTTCTAATCCATCATGAATATCATCATTATACTCTTTTCCCCTTGAAGCCTGATTTCATCATCAAAGGTTTCTGTTCAGAAACTTAAAATGGTTCTTCCCTCTCCACCCACTTCCTATTTCTAAAGATTTATGTACTCTGACCTTAAGTTATCCAATCTCATTTCTCATTATCCCTCAAGTGCAAGCTCCCTTCTACTCAGGGTAATATAGTCAAAGCCATGTTTATCCTTGCTTCCAAGTCTTCACTTATGTTGTTCTTATGGAGAATGTGCTTGCTCATCTCCTCCAATTCTCCAAACTATGTTATACACCTTCAAATTGAACCCATCCTCCTGTTCTGCTGAAGAAGCTCCATTTCTACTAAGCTTTCCTCTCTTCAAAGTGTTCTTCCTTGGTCCCTGATAGTCCTTATATCCTGCAGTAGCACTCATGTGCTTATCTTTTACTCATTGTTATGCCACAGATATTTTCAAGAAATGTTTGGTGTCTACCAGGTGTCTTGCTAGGCACTGAGAATGCCACGTGGAACAAGACAAATGCAGACATTGCCGTTATTTTTTCAAATATTTTCTTTTCCCCCCGTCCTCCAGTTCTTCTCCTTTGGTGACTCTACATTCATGTACATTCCATTGTCTGACACTGTCTTAGCAGCTCACTAGTGCTCTGTTCATTTTGGTTTTTTTCAAACTTTTTTGTTTCCTTTTTTTGACATCTAATATTTTCTTAATACCAGTGGTTCATTTTTCATTTCAGAGGTTATAGTTTTTATCTGTAGCAGTTAAGATAGAAGCGTGTGTATGTGTGTGCATGTGTGTTTCTACATTTCCCATGTCCTTATTTACCGTGCCCAGTCTTTCCCCACAGCTTCTTGAACACATAGAATGCAATTATAATGATAATTTTAAAGTTTTTATTTTAATTCTGTCATCTGTGCTATTTCTGGCACTGTTTCTATAGATTGATTTTTCTCTTCATTATGACTCATAATTTCCTGTTTCTGGCGTGACAAGTGATATATATATACATATATATATCCAGGCATTGTGGAATATACTTATATACTATACTTATACTTTCTGGATGCTGGATATTTTTGTATCCCTATGAATATTTTTGCAATTTGCTTTGAAATGCAGATAGGGTACTTGAAAACAATTTTGTCCTTTGAGTCTTGATTTTAAGCTTTTGTTAGGTGGTACCAGTTCAGCCTTTTGTGTCAGGCTAATTATGTCCCTCTGTTGAGTCAATACCGTTCTAAGTTCTTTACCCCATGCTCCATGAATTATGTGATTCTCTATTGACTGGCAGGAACAACAATAATTCTCAATAACTGGGACTAGGGATTGTTTGCTCCTTTTGAGTGATCCTTTCCTTGTCCTTGGTAATTTCTTTCTTTCTTGTTTTTTTTTTTTTTTTTAAGATTATTTATGAGAGAAAGAGAGAGAGTGCAAGAGTGGGAGGAGAAGCAGAGGGAGAGAGAGAGACGGGAAGCAGACTCCTTGCTGAGTGGGGAGCCCAATGCCTGATGACACCAGATTGATCGCAGGATCCTGAAATTATGACCTGAGCTGAAACTGAGAGTTAGACGTTCAACCGACTGAGCCACCCAGGCAAAATTATCATCCTTGGTAATTTCTTAACATGCATAAGCATCATAAAATTCCACTATCTCAGGGATAAATAGAAAATCCTAAAAGTATTCAGAGAAAATAAAAAGATTGAAAAGTCACAGTCTAAGAATTAGGAATCAGACCAGTTACAGATCACTAATTATTTAAGCATAGGAAAGGAAGAAAAAAGTTTTAGTAGCTACTGAGTGGGGGACATATAAGTCAATTAACAATCCATTTATACTCAATGCACAAAATAAAAGAATCGGTTTTTGTATAAGGAGAAATCCTCTAAAATCCCACTCTGTAAATCACAATTCCCTCACTACTTGAGTTGAGAGAGACTAGAGTGCAGCTCCTTCATTATTCGGAGAGGGCTAATTGCTGCCCTGTGTCCCAAAGGAGGTAATTGTGAGCACAAATGAAGAGAGCTGTTTTGAGTTTTATGCCTGTATCAGGTTATTGACTCATCAGGTTATTAGGACTCACTTCCTAATCAAGAAGTTGCTCTTCCTGTGGAAGAACTCCTCTTTACCTGTTGCTTCCTCGTATTATTTTCTGCCTCAGAGATGGAAAGGAAGAATCAGAATAGGAACTCTGAGTGGAGACAAATCACAGTGAAAGCTAAATTATGCAGATATTTCTTCATGTGAAGAATGAAAGTCCTAAGTAGGCTGCCAGATTATGAAAGCTTTCTTAACCCAAGATATTGCAAATACAAGGTACTGAGGCAGCATCAAGTCAGAGAAAAAGGGAGTAGGTGGGGAAAATTGGGGGTAGGAGGCTGTCTAGAGACAGAAGATGGAACGTGGAAAGTAACATGAGGAAGGCAGACACACCAAAGTGAAACATTTTACTATTGTTTTTCATATTTTATTGTTTTATTGCTGGTTGAACTATACACAAATAAGCACTACTATATAGGATAGGTATGTAAAAACAGTTATGTCTTCGTACAGAGTAAATTAAGTGAAGTAAATCTTTTTTTTTTTTTTTAAAGATTTTATTTATTTGACAGAGAGAAACATAGCCAGAGAGGGAACACAAACAGGGGGAGTGAGAGAGGGAGAAGCAGGCTTCCCGCCGAGCGGGGAGCCCGATGTGGGACTCGATCCCAGGTCTCCGGGATCATGACCTGAGCCAAAGGCAGTCAGTCGCCCAACCAACTGAGCCACCCAGGCGCCCCTAGTGAAGTAAATCTTAAGTGAAGGATTCTATCAGTGCTACTAAAGTCCCCATTTTCTTTCATTTTCTAGTAGAGTTCCTATAATATACTCTGCAGTAAAGTAAAATTTTAGATCAATGACTTCCTTTATTTGAAGTGAATGATATTGTCAAATGTAAAATAGCCTACATGTTTAAATAAACTAAACAATATATAAAAACACTAGTCTCATCAATTCAACACAGCCATATGGGGAAATCTCTACAAGAACACCTGTTGAAAATTTTTCTCGATCGAAGATCTCAGATGAAAACATAAAACCCATCTTGGAGTACCAGGATTCGAAAGTAAAACCCTACTTGTTGTTAGGATGAGCCACAGATTATATTAAAGTGGAAGGATTTACTTTTTTAATGTCAGCTGTCTCATCATCACTCTACAGTACATGTAAAGGCACAGATTGATGTATTTTTCTGGCATCTTTCTGACGCACCCTTGCCCTAAATAAATCTGTTTGCCAGGATCTTGTCGCTTAAATTAGCCATCTCAAACTCTTGATCCTGCCAACACAGGCGATTGTGCCAATGTTCTCAGCATTTACTGGCACACGAGCTGTTGCCTTTTCTTTGGCTTTCTGTGTATACCTGGGGCCATCATCCTTCCTTCACAAGACAGCAGTCTGGCTTATGTATCCCTGAGACAGACCTCAGGATTGTTTGGACTCATTCTGGTTCTCTCCAGGGTGTGCATCCTGCATGATATATTTTCAGCCACATAATATATTGTTCAGAATTTGTCATGCACATACTTGCAGATTGGCAGAGCCACCTGCCAGAGATGAGAACCTTTTAAGTTGTTGTCAAACGTCATAAAATGTGTTCCATGATTAATTTTGTGGGCACAGATTGGTTTTTGCACAAAGTCCAAAATTTGGGATATGTCACAGTGACTAAATGGCACCGGCATGCTGAATGAATTTGGAATTTGTTTTGTCAAGTGTGGGAGCAGGCACACAGATGGGCTTTGATCCAGTGGTGCTGCTTGGAATTCTCATTATAGCAATGATGTCATTTGTCACGTAGAGTGGGTAGTGGTGCTGCCAAATTGTGGACAAAGCATAGCAAATAACAAAGTACCCAGGCCAAGGGAAAGAACTTGTGGTAGCACAGGAAGTTTTCACTACTAGCTGACCTCTACTTACAGGGCATAAACATTGTATCAGGGCTGCCAAAAATATGCTTAGTAGAAATACAGGCAGAGAAGGAAACTTCCAAAAGAAAGTACCCTTTAAGGAGGGCCCATATAGCCTAGGAAATCTTCACTTTACAGAGAAAATCAAGTAAAACAAACATGCCCTTCCTTTTTACATTAGGCTGTGAAAGAAATCTTTGAGCTATAAGCAAGAGTCCTTCTGCAAATCCAACCAAACCCAAGCCAAGGCATTTTGCTTTATAAGAAGAGCTTTGTCTACTCAATAGTTTAGCAACCACGTTGGAAAATGGAAACACACACACACACACACACAGATAAAACCCAAAAATCTTATAATGGCAAAGAATTACAGCAATTCTCACCAATTATACACCAGAGTTCTCTTCCCTACAGGGCTTTAAAAATACATTCATGATGCACCTAAAGCAGTGTTTAGAGGGAAATTTATAACTATAAATGCCCATATTAGAAAAAGGAGAAAGACCTCAAATCAATACCTAAACTTAAAGACACTCAAAAAAAGAAGAGTAAACTAAACTCAAAACAAGTAAGAAGATGGAAAAAATAAAGTTTAGAGCAAGAAATAAAAGAACAAGAACCAGTATAGAATAGAAATAAAACAAGTAAGAAAATCAATGAAACTAAAACTGGGCTTCTTAAAAAGATCAATGAAGTTGACAGACCTTTAGCTAAACTGACCAGGAAGTAATGAAAATACAAATTATTAAAATCCGGAATTACTACCAACCTTACAGAAATAAAAAATATGTTACATATGTATTATATGCAATATATATTAAATGTAACTATGCATATTATACATAACTATGTATATATTATATATGACTATGTGTTCATGTTTTTTATTTCATTTTATTTTTTCAGTGTTCCAAGAGTCATTGTTTGTACATCTAATTTATATAATTTGTTGAGGTATATAATAATGTGTGTGTATATATATATTTAATTTTCTTCATACCAGAGACCCACCAGGTAAATTTTAATTCAGAAAGCCTTGAGTATGAAATGAACATTTTCATTTTCTGAAAATTATGAAGGTTTTTGTGATATGCTTTGTTTGTTGAGAACTACCGACTTAGTACATATTAGTCATTAAAAATAGTGTTGATTTACAATGAAATATTTATGTACCAATTAATACTATGTGTGGCTTCATAAAAACATGTTAAGTCCAGAGTAATAGTGCATTTAAAGTAAGTAAAAGAAATCCAGAGGTAGGTAATTTGGGGCAAGTATGATAGCTCCTCAGTTTCATCGGGGATCCTGGCTTCTGTCATTTTGTACTACCATCCTCCGACATGGCTTTGATCATTAAGTTACTCATGATTTAAGATGGCTGCAGGAGTTCCAGTTATTACATGTGAATTGCAGGCCAGAAAAAAAGAATGTGTTTTTGCATAAAAGTAACAATCACCCTTCAGTCAAGTCAGAATCTTTTTTTTTTTTTTTTTTTTTAAGGATTTTTCTTTTGAGAGAGAACAAGCAGCAGTGGGGAGCAGATTCCCACTGAATAGGGAGCCTGAGTGGGGCTCAGTCCCAAGACCCTGAGATCATGACCTGAGTCAAAGTCGGACGTTTAACTGACTGAGCTACCCACGCTCTTCAAGTCAACATCTTTTAAGCAGATTTCTGAGAAGTCTCACATAATATTTTGACCTATATCTCATGGGTCAGAACCTAGTTAGATGGCTCCAGCTTACTGTGATGGAAATGGGAAATTAAATCTTGTAGTTTGATTGACAAAGGGCCCAGCTACACAAATCTCAGCCCGGTCCCTATGGAGGAAGAGGAAAATAAATGCGGAGATAATCCTCTAGGAATCTTTACTATACTTTACCATAGCTTCTAATACCTAGGTCAATAAATTTATTGTCCCCCATTGGAAAGTTTCAGCCAGTTAACTCAAAACTATTTCCCAGCAAGTGCTATGGAGAGAAGACAAATGCCAGGTGTGTTCCTACCCTCAGGGAACTTTCAAGTGATTTGGGTGAATGAAACCTATATAAATGAATCAATCCACAATGCTATCCACCAGCATCTATTAAAGTGATATGCTTTATGGTTTGGACCACCACTTTATATGTACATTTTAAACTCAAAAAAGAAAATCATGCTGTGCTCAAACTGACTCAGACTAAAATATTTATTGACACGAAACACGATACTTTGTTAACCTAAACTGAATCTGAAAATTAATATTTACTCAACTAGAAACTGTTCCAAAATGTAAATTTTTTTTTAAACAACAACAAAAAGCTTTCCAGGATCCATTATTTTAATGTGTCTTATAACTTGCCAGGTATGGACAGAACCTTGTAAAACAATATTAAGATTGCTTGCTTCTCAATCTTGCAGGTGATGTGGAGGACAGACCCTGATTGTAATCTTACCACTATGACTCAGCAAATTTGTCCTGATTACCCACTGTAGTAAGGCACTGTGCTGGGTTCTTGAGAGACCGGGAAGATCTTCGGCTCCCAAAGAGCTTGCAGACCCACAGAAGGGAACAGCCTAGAAGCCATCACAGACACAAAACAGAGATGGTGCTAATGTTGCTATTGTTGCTACTCTTGTTGCTTCAGTTGCAAGGGATTTAATAGATGGCAAAGCGCTGTGGAGTAGAGTGGAGTGCAATGATTTCTCATTGGTAGTAACCAGAGAAAACTTTAAAGAGCAATGGTTCTCAACGGAGGGGGGGGGTGATTTTGAAACCCAGAGAACAGTTGGCAATGTCTGGAAACATTTTTAATTGTCAGATGGTGGTTCTAGAGGTGAGAGTTGCTACTGGCCTCTAGAATGTAGAAGCTGGTGATGCTGCTAAACATCTCACCTTGCCCAGGACAGCCCCCCCCCCTCCAAAGAATTATCCAGCACAAAATGCCAAGAGCGCCAAGGTTGATAAACCTGGCTTTATCAAGAAGGAAACATTTTTACAGGGATGATTAGAATTTTAACAAGTGGGTAAGTGGGAAATGGGAATGCCAGAGAGAGGGTTATGTGAACAAAGCCATGCAAGAAGAAAATAAATGTCCTGTTTAGGAAGCAAGGAGGGCTTCAGCAGGATATTGGGTGTACACCCAGGGATGGGGACAGCGTGGAAGAAAAGGGATCTTAACATTTAGGTTGAGGCCCATTGTGGAGGCTCCCAGATTCTTGGATTTATTCTTTGAGCTAGAGTGAGCCACTGAAGGATTTTAAAAATTGAAGAGCTAGCATTAGAACTATATTTTAGAAATATAATGCAAGGGACAGGGCACCTGTATGGCTCAATTGGTTAAGCATCCAACTCTTGATTTCAGCTCAGGTTGTGATCTCAGGGTTATGGGATTGAGCTCAGCATGGGAGTCTGCTTGAATTTCCCTCTCCATCTCCCTCTGCCCCGCACCCCCTCTCCAACTCAAATAAATAAATCTTAAAAGAAAAAAAAAAAGAAATACAATCTGAAGAAGAAGCTTCAATTATTATAACAGATACCTAGAAAATTCCTTTGAAGGAAAGAGTCATCTTTGTTTGGGTGTTGTCTGTTGTTAAGCTCTGATTGGAAAGCACCAAAACTTCAAGAGAAGAAAGGAGAAATTCTATATAATTGGACTAGGTGTTGGTGATGATGTAGGTTGCTGTGGAATGGGTATCAAGGAGCTGAGGTGCAAGGAGGTGAGAAACGGGGAGCATCGTTGAATTTTATACTCTGAAGTCCTTCCTTGTGTCCGCTAAATTCCCAGTAATGTTTTCAAACACCACAACATACCCATATTTGGATTTCTTGTTGAAGAGGACTACATTTGGATTGACTGGATGTTAGGGGAGAAGGCTGTGAGAAAGGGGCAATGCTGGCTAGAACTGGGGCAAAGAATTTGGTTGCTTCTGTAATAAGTTATTTTACCTACCACTCCTTCTATACGAGTTCCTATAGCCCTGCCCCACAAAACAGCTCATGTGCTTCAAATATCCCATGCTTACCTGCTCTTCTTTGAACTTGGTATGCTTTTCTTCTCTGTTGAGCAAATTTCTGCCTCCTCTTCAAATCCACCTCAAATGTTCCATTCTCTGGGCTGCACTTTACATACATATTAATATTGTATTGTGTTTAGTAAGCTGGGGCAGCCACTTTGGAAAACAGTGTGGAGATTCCTTAAAAAATTAAAAATAGAGCTACCCTATGACCCTGCAATTGCACTACTGGGCATTTACTCCAAAGATACAGATGTAGTGAAAAGAAGGGCCATATGTACCCCCAAAGTTCATCGCAGCAATGGCCACAATCGCCAAACTGTGGAAAGAGCAAAGGTGCCCATCAACAGATGAATGGATAAAGAAGATGTGGTACATATATACAATGGAATACTATGCCTCCATCAGAAAGGATGAATATTCAAGTTTTGTAGCAATATGGACTGGACTGGAAGAGATTATGCTGAGTGAAATAAGCCAAGCAGAGAAAGTCAAGTATCACATGGTTTCACTTACTTGCGGTGCATAAGGGGTAATACAGAAGATAGTAGGAGAAGGAAAGTAAATGGGAAGTAGGATAATCCAGGGAGAGAAATGAAACAAGAGAGACTTTGGACACAGAAACAAACTGAGGGACTTGGAGGGAGGGGGTGGAGGGATGGGAGAGCCTGATGGTGGGTACTGAGGGCACCTATTGCATGGAGCACTGGGTGTGGGGAATGGGGAATGAATCTTGGAACAGTGGAAAAAAAATTAACAAATAAACAAACAAACAAACAAACAAATAAATAAATAAATAAAAAATAAAAAAATAAATGCAGGTGAAAACAATAAAAAATATTGTGTTTATTATGAAAGTATTTTCACTAATCAAATAGTGAACACTCAGGTGAACTCTCTTGCCTTTAGGTTCACTGGAAGGGTGAGAATGGTGTATTATTCTTCTCTGAATCTCCAGCAGATAGTAAAGTATCTAGTGTTATTTCCTATGCTGAGTGATCATTCACTGAATGAAGTGGAGTAAAGTCAGTGAATAACAGAAGGGTTGTAGCTCTGGACCTACATTGCCTTTGCATGGGTATTGTAAAAACTACACTTTTTCTTCTTATCAATATTTTGTTTTAACTTCATTTTCTAGCTTAAAAAATTCTTTCCGATAGATGATATTCTACCAGGAATCAAAACACCAGAGTATGACTTTAAGCCTTGAGTGAATGGACTAAAATCATGTTTCAAAATGCTTTTTAGAATGCCTCCATGTTATTAATTTAACATCGACCTGCTTATTAAGATTCCATTATTAAGGAAACAATTGTAAAAATCATTAAGAGCACTCTACAGATTTTAGCCACTGACTCATCCTGCTAGTTTTCAATTAGCTTGACCTGAACATTCCTCATTCAGAGTATCAGGTAAAATTTTATGTTTTTAATCATTAGTAAACATTTATCTGATTTTTATGCATTTTTATTGTTGCTATTGACGTGAAGAAGGTTCTATACAGGAACAGCTGCACATATGGGACAATGCCCAGGGATGGTTTAAAGACCCTTTTCCAAAATATCTTTCCCACACTGGTGGTATGCGATACTTCTGGTCTCAGCAATTAGTAAGTATTTCCTTTGAGCTAAAGCATGAAGCCTCTGGTCACACCAGCTTCTTTGGGGACAGAGTATAACTTTTGTGACATCAAAAACCTATATTTGAGGGGTGCCTGGGTGGCTCAATTGGTTAAGCGACTGTCTTTGGCTCAGGTCATGATCCCGGAGACCTGGGATGGAGTCCCACATCAGGCTCCCTGCTCGGCGGGAAGCCTGCTTCTCCCTCTCTCACTCCCCGGGCTTGTGTTCCCTCTCTCACTGTGTTTCTCTCTGTCAAACAAATAAATAATAAAATCTTTAAAAAAACAAAACAAAACAAAACAAAACAAAAAAACCCTATATTTGAAATGTGAATTTGGAATAGAATTCTGGACCTGGGAGGATGGGGATGTCTCTTTGGTTTCCATTGCACCCACCAGATCAAATTCTCTTCTCTCTTAAAGCACTTTGGTGTGAAGCTTATGACCTTCTTATTAGCAACCCTTTATTATTGCAGTCTTCTGCTGACATTGGGTCACTCCCCCACACTTCTTGAAAATATAACCTCTGAGCTCAGCCTCACTCTTTCCAACAATGTGTCTGTCATAATTCTTGGGGGTTTCAATCTCCATATTGATGATCATTTCAATATTCTGGCCTCCGACTTTCTCGATTTCTCTAATGATCTCCTTCTTTCTCAACCTCAACTACTCATCCTCACAAATGGGCCACTCACTCCCTACTCTAGACCTTGTCCTTGTCAGTAACAGCTACTTTTCCATAATCTTTTTTTAAGGTTTTATTTATTTATTTGACAGAGAGAGAGAGAGAGACAGCAAGAGAGGGAACACAAGCAGGGGAAGTAGGAGAGGGAGAAGCAGATTTCCTGCCAAGCAGGGAGCCCGATGCAGGGCTCAATCCCAGGACCCTGGGTTGGTGACCTGAGCTGAAGGCAGACATTTAAAGACTGAGCCACCCAGGTGTCCCTACCCTTCCATAATCTTAGGCATTCCATTCTAGGACCACACCTCATATCTTTTCAGTGCAGTACCTCTGGTGCTCTGACTTGAAAATTCTTCGACCAGACAATGCATTTGTCTTACCATCTTTTCACTGTCTCTCATACCCCACATGTCCTTACTTACCTCTTTGTCCAGCCTAGAGTTTAGAGTGTATTCTCATAGTCACTCACTTTATACACCGTTAACTCCTGGAGCTTCTTTCACTTCTTTGTCTTTCTCTGGCAAAACTCCAGTCCTGGTAATTGGCAACTCTCTTCCTCCTCTGTGCCTGTTTTCTGACTGCTGAACATAGCTAAAGGAAAACACTCAACTTTATTACATGACCTTATTTGAAACTCATGAGCCCCTAAACTCAAGTGGGCCCAGTAATTCTAGCTCTTTCCTTAATCTAATCTATTAACTCTTATTTCATATCTTATGTCTCCTCCAACTTTCAACCCTTTTCTTCCTTCATCATTCGGAGCTGAAGACCTTAATTCCTTTTCACAGAGAAAATGAAAGCAACCAGAAGAGACCTTCCACATATTGCTTCCATCACTTCCACTAACCTACTGGTATCTATAACCATGTTCCATCTTGCATGAGCAACTGTTCACGTTCCTATCTAAGACACACCTCCTCTTGTGCCCTAGGTCCTAGGATCCACATCTACTCAAGGAGATGACTCAAACAATTTTACTCTAACAGTTTTAGAGAGGTTCTCTTCTTCACTATCAGTTTATTTCCACCAGCATATAAATATGCTATATTTCTCATAGTAAAATACTCGCCTTATATCAAGCTTCCTTCTGACTACCTTTCCATTTTTCTTATCATCTTTATAGCAAACTTCCATTAAAGACTCATTCATATTTGTAGTCTCCATATCTTCTTCCCATGCTCTCCTATGAAGCATTATGATTAGACTTTTATCTACACCATTTCACCAAAACAGCCCTTGTCAATGTCTCCATTTATTTCCCTTCTGTCAAAGTTAATTGTCAGTTCTCAGTCTTCATCTCACTTGAAACAATTGATTATTCCCTCATTGAAACACCTGCATTTGGCTTCTGGTGTATCACCTCTCAAGTCTTCTCTGAACTCAGTGACAGTGTTTTGTCTGCCTTTCTTTATTTTTTAAAAGATTTTATTTAGGGGCACCTGGGTAGTTCAGTCAGTTAAGCATCTGCCTTCAGCTCAGGTCATGATCTCAAGGTCCTGGGATGGAGCCCTGCAGTCTGCCTGCCAGCTCAGTAGGGAGTCTGCTTCTCCCTCTCTCTCTGCCCCTCCCTCTTGCTCATGCTGTCTTTTTTGCTTGCTCTCTCTCCCAAATAAGTGAATAAATAAATAAAATCTTTATGAATCATAAAAAGAGAATCTCAAGAGGACTCTGTGATGAGCACCAAGCCCGATGAGGGGCTCAACCCCACGACCCTAAGATCATAACCTAAACCAAAAGCAAGAGTCAGACACACAACTGAGTGAGGACCCAGGTGCCCCTGTCTTCTTTAATGGTTCCTCTTTATCTGCCTAGCCTCCAGTTCAGGGCCCCCAGAATTCGGTCTATAGACCTCTTATGTCCTCTGTCTACACCTCTCCCTAGATGATCTCATGCAGTGTTAAAACAATGTACTCTCCATAACAACACTGTCCACGAGGTATATAATGTGAACCACAAATATGAGTCATAGAGGCAATTCTGAATTTTCTAGTAGCCCCATTACAAATAGTAAGAAGAAACAGATTAGATTATTTTTAATAATATTTTATTTTTCTCAACATATCCAAAAATCTTAACATTTCAATGTATAATCAATATAAAATTATTGATCTTTTCCATTCTCTTTTCATACCAAGTCTTTGAAACCTTGTGTGCATTTTTCTCTTAGAGCACATCTCAATTTGGGTTAGCCACATTTTAAGTGCTCAGTACTGTGGCTACTGCATTCTACAACGTAGCTCTAGATGGTGGACACTGACTTTTGCTAAGACAGATAAGGATTTGGGTGTCTGGGTGGCTCAGTGGGTTAAAGCCTCTGCCTTCAGCTCAGGTCATGATCTCAGGGTCCTGGGATGGAGGCCGCATCAGGCTCTCTTCTTGGCAGGGAGCCTGCTTCCTCCTCTCTCTCTGCCTGCTTCTCTGACTACTTGTGATCTCTGTCAAATAAATAAATAAAATCTTGAAAAAAAGAGAGAGAGAGATAAGGATTAACTGAGCAGTTTTGAGGGAAATACCTTGTCTTGACTTATGTTTAAAAAGGTTACTCTGGGGTGCCTGGGTGGCTCAGTGGGTTAAAGCCTCTGCCTTCGGCTCAGGTCGTGATCTCAGGGTCCTGGGATGGAGGCTTCATCATGCTCTCTGCTCAGCAGGAGCCTGCTTCCTCCTCTCTCTCTGTCTGCCTCTCTGCCTACTTGTGATCTTGCTCTCTGTCAAATAAATATATAAAATCTTAAAAAAATAAAAAAAAAGAGGCTACCCTGGCTCCTGTGTCAAAAATAGACCAAGTGGAAGAGAAGAGGAAGCAGAGACCCCAAGTAGGAGGGCTACTGCAGGTGAAAGAAAGAGAGAGAGTGGGGGAGTTACATTATAAGAAATATAACAAGTGGTTATATTTTGAAGAAGGAATGGGACTTCCAGATGGATTATCAAGAAAAGAAGGAGTCCAGGGTGATCCTGGTTTTTGATCTGGGACCCTGCTGTGGAGGGACTGGGGAAGAGCTCCTGAGACAGACTTGTCAGTAAAAGCATTTCTGAAAAGGGGCATTTAAACTAAGGCCTGAATGATGAAATGAGGTCAGCCACACAAAATCTAGAAGAAGAGCATTTCAGTCAGAGGGTTCTACAAAGCTAAAAGAGCTGAGGCAGGAATGTCTGAAGAGCAGAGAAATTCCCAATGTGTCTGCCCGTGTAAGAGGGAGAGGTGGGAAGGACCAGCCAGATAGTGCTTTGCCAGTTATGGGGAAGGAGTCTGGATTCTACTTTATGCACATGGGGAAATGTTTGGGAGGTTTCAAGATACAAGTTGCATGATCTGATTTATATGTCTTACAGAGAAAACTCTGGCTCCTATGTGGTGAATAGATTTATATTATATTATGCTCCATTATATTATATTAATTATATCATTGTTACTGTTTTTGTTTTTATTATTCCAGGGGATAGAAGCAGAAACAGGGAAAGCAGTTAGAAGCTTTTACAGGGACTGGGCAAGACATTCTGGTTCTTTCCATTACATGGCTCTACCCCTCTTTTTTCTTAAGTCTTTTCTTGAGTTCAAGGGATTTCTGGAGGAGGAAAATGCATTTGCCTCATCTCCATACCCTCCCGTAGGCCCAGCTATGTGCCACTATGTCCTACTCACAGTAGGAGATGCAGTGCATGTTGAGGGAATTATAAGGCTCTTCACATCAAGGCTCAGGAGCATTTTTTTTATATATTTGTCTTTCTTATATATTGTATTTTGTCTGTCCCATCATTAAGACTCAAGCAATGTGTGCTGGGGGTAGAGTAAGGCCTTCAGACAACTGGCTTACTGAGAGGGATTCTTGCTTAGCCAGAGGCAGTAAGGAGGGTTTGGGCTGTGCTGGGGTGGAAAGTAAGGAGGATGCAGGGAAGGTGGAGCATGTTGAAAGAAGAGAGGTGGGTAGGGACACCCAGCTTTGAGCACACCAAGGACAGATTTGTCCTACTTTTTAATTTGGCCTAGGGCTGGCCTGCTTCCATTGATGCTTATGTGATTCCTCTGTGTGGGAATGGCTGAAATGGTTTGATCACTGTGGGACCATAATCCGTCATCCAAATCCTTCATTAAGGAGATCTTTCTGTTTGGCCTCGTACAGAGCCAAGTCTACAGGATTTGTCATCCAGCATCAAAATGCTCTCCGTCGATCCTGATGCTGCAAGTCCCAGCAAACACAAGGATGGCGGGCTGAATTCAGACTTTCTGGCACTCCTTTCCTGGCTGGGACAGATGTCCTCAGGGCTCATCTCAGGCTGGCAGAGTTAAGTGCTGGGCTGGGTCTTGGCTGGGATGCATATGCTGGGCTTGAGTTTGGTTCTGTCCCGAAGAGGTCTGTGGACCAGAGGGATAACATTTGGCACCAAGAAACAGCCCAGGTGTCTGGCTAGTTTTCAGTCTCAAAAGCCTCCTTCTTTTCCTTCAAGTCACTACAACCATTTGAAATCCATCACTCATCACCCAGACGTTTTAGTGCCTTTAGATTAGTGATATACACCCGTAACTGACAATCCACTGGACTCCTATTCTTGGCTCTGAACAGAGCCAACAGGGCCGGTTACAAATTTGTTGTTAATTACCGTGTGTAATCACATTACACCCAAGGCTGGAGATACTCTACTTTGTTGTTATTTTTGATCTGAAATGTATAATTTTTTTTAAAGCATGTCATTTTTGCTTTCTAATTAGGACACGGGTTTGGAGTGGCACTGTTGTGTTGTTATTTAATGATGCTTTTCCTGGGGAGGGAGGAGAGGAAAAGATTTTCCTTCTATCAACAATTGTTGTCATTTCTGCATTAAGAGTGTGGAGACTTGGTTCCTCCGTCATCCCCTTTAGGCAAAGAGTCTATGGCTCCAAATTACCGATTGTTGATTTTGACTTTGGTTTGCCCTCCTCTGTTTTTCCCCTTTCATGTTACCTAACACGATAGGTAAGTTCTTCTAGCCAATACTCCCTAGCAGTGGGGTAAGGAAGACAGTTCATTTTAGTTTAGTTTGTTTGTTTTTTTAATTTTTGGGTAATCTGCTTCTATATTTACCCAAATAAACCAAGTTGGGCACATTCTTTTGTCCCTGCATATGAGTTGAACTTAAATTTTCAGTGGTGCCAGAATGAATCACATCACTTGCATTCTAGTAACTAACTGCAAAATATCCCAGGGTTGAGCCCAGGAATCTATGGAAGATGGAATGCAGGTGGATGCCATTGTTTTCATATATTAGCCATGTCCCACCATTTATTATATACTGCCCCATCCCCATAGAGAGGATGAGTCCTTTCCTTGTAGTAAAATGGCAATAGTAAGAAAGATCTGGCTTGCCACATGCCACAGAATCACTGATGAACAAATGAGATCATGGTTATGAAAGTGCTTTTCTACAAATGTAGGCTATGGTTATTATCATTTCCTTTTTGCTTTTTGTTAGCTAGTTACATGGTATAGCCTACTTTGTGTTTCAATTGTTAGAAGACTGTTGGTCCCAGGGAGTTGAAGATCCAGTTCTAAGCACCAAGAAAATGACGGGAAATGAATACATATAAGGAAAATATCTTTTGGGTAGTTCATTCAATGATTATGTGTGTTATATATATTCTTTTCATTGGGATATAGGTTGAATTTGCCTGAAATAAAAGGCAACACTTGAAGTCTTTTGGTGATCAGGCATTTCCGTCCAAATGGCCACCATGCAAAATTTGATTTCCCCTGATTTCCAATAAATGGAGGACAAGAGGGTATAATTCATTCTAACTATATAACAATAGGTATTCTAAGCATTGCCTTGCAAGTAACTGCTTTTATGTCATAAAAATAAGTTTTGAGGAGAAGAGCTTTAAGCCTTTTAGTATATTCTTTGTTTTCTCTGTTTTATCCCTGGGAGGAAGGTGGATAAACCGAGGCATAAAGATGAGCATAAACTCTTCAAAGCCACAGAGTTGTTGTCTGAGTTGTGACAGCTCCTCACCTCCTTCTTTTTCATTTACATATTTTAAATGTTTTCTACAAGCTTTACAAAAAATAACTGAATATGTCTATGTTTATAATTTTCACACTGACTTTTAATTTATTTTATTTTTGGTTAGTGTTCACTCGAGGTTTCTGGGGGTTTAAAGCTGCTTTCTTTGTCCCCAAAGAACATGTAAACCACTTCTCTGGGCTCAGAATCTGCTAGTGGAGCCTGTCTTCAAGAAGGAGAAAGCAAAAAGAACTATTATTTATTGAGTGTCTAGGCCATTTTGGGTCTCAAGGTAGGCTCTTTACACAGGTCATTTTAATCTTTGTATCAACTCCACAAATTATATAAAATTATCCTCATTTTACTGAGAAGTAATTAAAGCTGGTGAGTTGCATCATCAGGATATAAACATGCCTGGGCTCTCGGTTCCAGTTTATGGCATTTACATTTTGAAACATTTAATCTTTCAAAAATTATAGTCATGTATTCCACATTGATAAACTCCATGGTATTTGATTTTTTTTTTAAAACAAGATCCCTTCCATCTGCAAAGTAGGAAAGATTTTGTTATATTTAAAATATAAATCTTAAAAGCTTCTACTACAAATACTTCATTAAAAATTTGTAGTCAAAATACAAAAGGAAAATAAAGTATTAGTGTTCCTACATATGTCATTGTATAAAGATTTAACAGCTTTCATTTATAATTTAAATCAAATACCCCAAACTGCATTATATGATTTTAACAGGGTATGCAAATAGTACTCATAATTGTTCTTTGAATTCAGGGGTTCTTTGGGTAGAAAGAGTCCCTGAGGGCTGGGGAGCTAGCAGCTTGCTTACTGACCAAAGTGCACTGAGTAAATACAGACTCTCACCGTCTACAGTTTTCATCACTGAAGCGCCAACAGTACATACTGCCTTTTCACAGGTGGGGAAGTTGTATCATTGTTGCCCAATGTAAGGCCCAGACAGGATTTAGAACTCCCTTCTAGTTAGTGTTACCTTTTTCAGCCAAATCTGAGCCACTTGAAAATAAAATACCACTTTAAACACCGTGTGATCACCGCCTACTGGAAACTTGTCAGTGGTACCCACACCAAAAAGTTAAGGGACAGACAAACAGATGGACCCTTTTTAATTATTTTTTTTCAGGGGGAAGAGAACTATAATTTGCTGGACAAATATTATGTGCCTGTCTTTACAAATGACATTATCTGATTTATATCTCATAATAGCTCTAAAAGGAAGATATACTTATCCACATTTTTTTAGACAAGAAGTGCTTACGTATCTGATCCAAAATCATGGGGAGACTGAGATTCACACCTAGGTCAGCTTGTTCTTTTCCTACCATGGTTATCAATAGCTCTTTTTTGGGGAAAAATTCTCAGGAGTTTTTTCACAGAGAAGTTATCAAATATAACAGAACAATTAGTTTTAAAAGGCTAAAAATGAAAGAAAAGTTTATAGAAATGATTTCTAGTCAGTTGTTGGAGTTTTTGAAGTTCTGGTTTCATATTAGATAGGCCTTTTACAAATCCATTTGAATTCCTTTGGTCTGCTACCAGCTGGAGTTACTATACAGAAGCCATTCACTTAGAGTTCAAGCTGTAACTCTGCAATAGGCAGCTAGACTGCCTTCCACTGCAAACAGCTTGGGATAAACTGAAGAATTAAAGATTGAGAAATTCAGTGTTATAGAGGGCTAAGTAATTTGACTGGGTCACTTACTAGTTATATGATATGCAGCAAGTTATTTTGATTTTGGGGACCCCTAGTTTCATTAGTTGTAAAATGGAGATAACAGTACCAATCGTGTGAGCATCATTGTGGTTAGAATTAAATGTTAAGACTAGAGTACAGAGCTTACCACATAGTATATACTCCATATATGGTCATTAATATCACCAGTAATCATTATATTCATTTTGTCATCGAAATCACAGGTCAAGGTATGCTCACTTCATTGTAGCTATAATTTACGTTATTACCTATTACAGTCTATTCACACATCACCTAGCAAATGGAAAGTGCCATTTGATTTCCCATTACTTGGTGTATGGTTTGGGGTGGATGGTTTGAATGTTGCATGGTAAGGAACTTCCATACTGTTGAATCTGAAAATGGCCAGAGTATTCTCTGTTTTAGGGGCTAAGATCTCACCTGAACAGTGAGCTCATTTGTCATGTCAATCATTCAATAAAGTTGGAACCTCAAAGAGTCGCAGGACCCAGAGAAGAACAAAGTGAAATTTTCTCTTAGACTAAATGTACTAACTTACCAGGAGATAGCTTCAGTGTGCTGGATGGTAAGATGGTACCTACACAGGGAAGCATTCTGCTTGAAGATCAAAGGAAAGGAAGCTGTTAAAGGTGTTTTGAGGTGGGTTGGATCCTTTGGGGCAAGAGCAGTGTTTCTGGAAATGGATTCTGTAGAATTTTTGTCTCATGTGGATAAAGTCTCTGGGTCAAATAAGAATGTGAAGTACACCATATATTTGTTTCCCACTTTAGGAAGTCACAATGCCTATGAGATATTTAAGGCTCTAAATATACTGTGAGAATCAAGCCTTTCCAATTCATGCTTAATCATGGGTGATAGCTTAGTTTTCCCCAAAGGAAAAAAAGGTTTTTTTTTTTTTCAAGCTTTTGGGGTGCATACATATGTCAACTTTGGAAATGAGTGAAATAGTACAATGCTTACTTATAATATTTAATTTATAGATTTTGATGAACATATTCATAATGATGTTATTGTAGAAAAATATGTATTTAGAAGTACTGCTTTCTTGAACTCAAATTTCATATGCCCTCCCCCTCACACTTTATGAGAAAAGCATCACTGTTTTTGTCATTACTGGGATTGCTTTATGGTCATCTAACAGTTTTCTACAGCACTTATCGGCTCACTAGTTTGAGGCACAGCACCTTTTAAATGTGTATCATCTGCCACAGAAAACTCCTTCCAGTCTCAAGTATCCATTTGCATAACACCAGGATTTTGTTTTTTAAAAATAATCACCCTTCAGGTACGTATTTGTAATTGTTATGTTACAGTATCTTTAAAAGATGTGTTCTTAAAATAATTAAAATTATGACATCATAATCCTAGGAATAATTACTAATTTTTGTTAAATTTACTGTTCGATGATTTGGTCAGGTAACCTCTATGAATTAGATACTTCAAAGTAGCACTGATTCAGTTAACAGGTCTATCCTATGTAATACATTGTTGTTAAAAATAAAATAATTATAAGATAGCCCAATAATATAAAAGATTGTTTGAGAACTGGAATGTATAGCAATTCTTTCTTTTCTGAGGGATAACTTCAAAAAAGTGGTCTCATATATATATTTGTCTAACCTACCATTCTGTGTGTGCGTTTGTGTTCCCATGCACATGTGCAGAAAAACCTATTTACATTCTGGGGAACACTCTTTTGGCAGCGATCAACTAGTGGGTAGCTGTGGTCATGAGGATTTTTGGTGGGATCAGGCTACTAGTAAGCGCTGTAGTTGATTGAGACTATAGTAAGAAAAAATTTACTCATAACCTATTTATTTCTTGGGTTTTCTTGGTCATTTTATTTTGGTTCTCCCTCAAAATTTAGTCAAGTATTAGTCAAGTATTTTTAAATGGCCAACAAAAAACACATGAAAAAAATGCTTGACATCATTTGACATCAGAGAAATGCAAATCCAAACCACATAGAGATACTACCTCACATTGGTCAGAAAGGCTACAATTAACAATTCAGAAAAAAAAAACAACAACCAAAAAACCAAAAAACCAAAAAACCAAAAAACAAAAACAGATGTTGGCAAGGATGAGGAGAAAGAGGGGAACCCTCTTACAATCTTGGTGGGAAAGCAAACTGGTCTAGACACTCTGGAAGACAGTGTGGAGGTGCCTCAACAAGTTAAAAATAATACTAGTCTATGACCCAACAACTGCACTACTAGGTAATTTTTAAAAAAGGTTTTATTTATTTATCTGAGAGAGAGAGAGAGAGAGAGACAGGGAGAGAAAGCACAACTGGGGTTGGGGGGAGAGGGAAAAGCAGGCTCCCTACCAACGTGGGGCTCAATCCTAAGACCCTGGGATCATGACCTGAGCCAAAGGCAGATGGTAAATCAACTGAGTCACCCAGCTGTCCCTGCACTACTAGGTGGTTATCCAAAGGACACAAACATAATGATCCAAAGGGGAACATGCCCTACAATGTCTATAACAGCAATGTTCACAACAGCCAAACTATGGAAAGTTATTATATATATTATATATATATATATATATATATAATACTCAGCCATCAAAAAGAATTTAATCTTACTATTTGCAACAATGTGGATGAAACTAGATGGGATTATGCTAAGCAAAAGCAAAATAAGTCAGAGAAAGATAAATACCATATGCTTTCACTCATATGTGGAATATAAGAAACAAAACAGATGAACCTAGGGGGAGTGAAAGAAATATAAAATAAGATTAAAAACAAAGAGGGAGGCAAACCATAGAACTCTTAATGACAGGGAATAAACAGGGTTACTAAAGGGGAGTTGGGTAGAGGAGGGGGTAACTGGGTGATGGGCATTAGGGACGGCACTTGATGGAATGAACACTGGGTGTTATATGCAACTGATGAATCACTAAATTCTACTCCTAAAACAAGTAATACACTATATGTTAGCTAAATTTTATTTGAATAATTTTTTTTTAAAAAATCATGGCCCAATCATTCCTATAACTTGAGACACTGGGTCCAGAGCTTTAAGTGAGGACGGATACCCTTAAAGTCAGGATGGCACTAAGGCTACAGAAGAACTCCTAGAGGAGAGTAAATGGCAGCAGATACAGATTGGCTCTTCTTACTCTGTCATCTTTTCTCCATGGAGTCTCAACACTGACTGCATATTGCAATCTCCCCAGAGATTACTACATAATGCCACCTGGAAACTTTTATGTCACAATCCATGGTTGTGGACCTGAGGCATTAGTAACTTGTGGTCTTCCCTAGGGTTGAAAGGGTTAAAACCTCTAAGAAGGCCTTCAGTCTTCTTTTGTCATCCTCCAGAAAATTTTCAGAGTCGTGAGCTGTTGGAACTAAAAGTTGAATCTGAAGTGGGAAAGCATCAGTATAATGTGTTCTCTTCCTTTATGCATCTCATCCCCCTCCCCATCACTCCTAATGTGCCCCTTGTAGAACTACACGCAGAAAGCCCTGCATAGACCAGATGGCGGAGCTGAACACTCCGGATTGGATAGGATGTTATTGGTAACAGGCAGTCTCATTTCTGAATTGAAGTGCTGGGAAAGCATATTGGCTAATGTTTCAGTCTTTTAGTTACATTTGTACCTTTGACGAGTGCCTGCATTTGGGGCTATACAATCCAATCCCTTCTCTTTCCATTTCCCCTCAATGAGGCAAGTTTCCTCCCTATATTATTTCCTCTGATGGGAGGGAAGGAGAATCTGCAGTGACCCTTTTTCTCAGCCATATGTACCTCCTTGGAAGTAATAAAAAGGGTGAAAGAGAGAGTGGTTAAGGGAAGACCAGAATCTGTCTATTGAAGTGGCCTGTTCGGAAGGCAGACAGTTTTAGAAACAAAAAACAGGCATATGAGTGGGGAACAACAACAACAATAATAATACATAGCAGTGTAGGGCGTTACAACTTTTAAAATGGATATTCACTTTTCCTTTGAACATTCCAAAGAGACTGAAGGAACAAATAGCAACCTCCTCATTTTCAGATGAAGACACAACAGAGATGCTCCAAAAATAATCAGTTCCCTTTAAGAACACGGACAAGCACAGAGGTAGTACTACTATCTGGATCTCAGGTGTTATTCACCCTGAGAGTCTCCAGATCTGGTTACTTACTAGAACAACCTGGGAAGATTGTAAAATCACACAATTACCTCACTCAACTCATCTGCGGACTCTAATTAAATAAGCCCAGGTTAGAGCTCAAGAAACCTGTAATTTAAAATAATTTCCCCATAGTTATTCTCAATTTGGCATAAAGTTTAGAATCACCAGGGGCCTTAAAAACAAACAAACAAACAAACAAACAAACAAACAAACAAACATTGTCCAGGGGCACCTGGCTGGCTCAGTCAGTATAGCACATGACTCTTGATCTCAGGGTTGTGAGTTGGAGCCCCACCTCAGGTGTAGAGATTGCTTTAAAAAAATAAATAAATAAACAAAACCCCATTACCCAGATTAAGTCAGAATCTCTAGTGTTGGCTACCAGATATCAGAATTTGTAGATATGCCCCAGTGCTTTTGGTACGCAACCAGAGTTGAGAAACACTTCTCTGGACCAGAAATTTCCAAATAGTCTTCCAGAATTTCATCATAGCAAGTAGAGGAAGTTGAGTATAGGATTGGGAGTGAAAAGACCAAAATTCAAGTCTGGATTCTGCCTCTTGGGATAGTCACTTCATCTCTCTCCATCTTAGTTCTCTATTTTTATCAAGTAAAGAATGATAGTACTTGACCTCTCAGGGATGTTGTGAGGATTAGGTGAGATAGCACACGTGACACCACAAAATACCCTACCATTATCACTGAATTCCCAAAGAGCACCTTTAAAGAACGTGTAGTCCTCCTCCAGATATTTTATTGTGTCTAAGTTTCCACCCTCAACCTTACATGGAGTTAGACTTCCAGTGCATGATGCGGCACTCCAGAAGTTTCCACTAATGAAAGAAGGCTTGGAAATTGGCGGTATGTCCTCAAGGCTTCTTTTCACCGTTGCTGTTGGTGCGTTCAGCCCTCTACATGCTGGAGTTGTGAATCTGCCAGTTTGCTAAATGTTTACTCAGAAGGGCAATTTTGTTTTAATAATACAGAAGCACTTCAGCTATTCCTATTCACCTTCCCCATTCCTCCATCTAGCTCTTCGAGTTCCCCTGAATGTGCCCCCAAGCACCTCTTGTTTACTCCCATTCAGCATATTAGGGAAGGTTCTAGTATATGTTTCTTACTCAGTAAATGCTGAGTGCACTGTAACCCCAGCCCACTGGAGAACAAACAAGCCATACTCTAAACACCCACTCCCTGGCCTAACAATTTGTACCAGTTGGAAGGGAATCTTCTAATATTAGGAATTGTAGTGTGAGGATCATTTCATAACCATGAACACAGGCAACATCAGTCATGAGGTTATGGATGACTCATTGTCAAAGGAACACTTGAATCATCTCGATCAACCCCCTATATTGATCAAAACTTTTGTACCAAACATGCTGTGCCATTACTCTTCTAATTGGTTGTTATTGCCAGTTTGTCTTGACCACATCAGACCTATTTTTAAATCTTTCACAATTCCCCTCTTACCAAGCAAAATACTCTTATTTCTTACATGTTTACTTGATCCTTTTTTCAGACTAGACAGTGAGTTGGGGACTCAGATTATTTCTTATTTATCTTAAAATAGTACCTGATACATAATAGGTGCTGGTACACATATACGTATTCCATAAACCATTAACCCTCCATTCTTTTCCAATGAAAGGGAGCTGTTTCTAACAAGCTAAGGAAATTAAGATTGGCTTTATACAGTTCTAGGGTTCTAGGGATCCAGAAATTCTATCACGATATGTATAGTATGTAGATATTTTAGAGAGGAGAGGAAAAGGGAGGGGGAGGAAGGGAAGAAAGGGAGAGAAGAGAGGAGATGGGAGGGGAGGGAAGAAGGTAAGGTAGAAGAGCAAGAGAGAATACTGCATGGACAGTTGGAGGGCTGTTGGAATTTTTTTTTTTTTTTTAAGAGAGAAGGGTGAGCAAGGGAGAGGCCGAGGGAGAGAGAGTATCCCAAGGAGACTCCACTCCCAGCATGGAGCCTATTGCAGGCCTTAATCTCACTATCCTGAGATCATGACCTGAGCTGAAATCAAAAGTCAGATACTTAACCAACTGAGCTACCCAGGCACCCCTTGGGGACTTTTGGGATTTTAAATGGAGTGGATAGGGAAGGCTTTACTAAAAAGATGAAATTTGAGTAAGGACTTTAAAGAGATAAAGTAGGAAGGCTCGAGGCTATTTGGCTGAAGAACATTCCAGGTGGAAATAATGGAAACTATAAGGTCACTCAGGTAGAAAAAAACCTGAAGACTTCCCAAAATGGTGTGGAGGCTGGTAGACCTGGAGAGAAGCAGGTGCAGGAAGCACATAGGGGAAGAGATTGTAGGGGTGGCTCAGGGGGATAGAGTGGGTGGCAGGGATGGGCAAGCTTTGGAGGGACTTTTTAAGCCATTGTCAAGACTAACTTTCACTCTGATTGTGATGGGAGGCTGTTAGAGAACTTGATCTGACTTGTGTTTAAAAGGGTCATTCTGGCTGCTGTGAGGAGAATAGTGGTAGGTAAGGGAGGTAGAAAGAAAAGCAGTTAGGAAATTTTATGACGGTATGGCTGGTGGCTCAGACCATTACATTGGAGGAGGAGGTAGGAGAGGTGGAAAAAATTAAATAGATTTGAAGGTAGAACTAACAGGATTTGCTTTTGGAGTCATTATGAATTACAGGGAGCATCAAAAACCATCCCAAGTTGTTTAAGCTGAGCAACCAAGAGGATGGATGGAGTTGCTGGTATTGAGAAGGGGACAGCTACAGGAGAGGTTCTGTGGCAGTGAAGGGGAAGATAACCTGCCTGTCTTTATCTATCATCTACCCATGCCCTACTTTACATATGAGATTAAAACTCAGGGTAAGTAATTTGCTGATCTTCTCATAGCTAATATGTGCTGATAGTGGTTTTATTTTATTTTATTTTTTTAAAAGATTTATTTATTTATTTGACAGAGAGAAAGATCACAAGTAGGCAGAGAGGCAGGCAGAGAGAGAGGAGGAAGCAGGCTCCCCGCTGAGCAGAGAGCCTGATGCGGGCCTCCATTCCAGGACCCTGAGATCATGACCTGAGCCGAAGACAGAGGCTTAACCCACTGAGCCACCCAAGCGCCCCTGATAGTGGTTTTGAAGCCAATGTTTTAGACTTCAAAACCCCTACTTTCCCTACCCAACTAAGCCCTTCCTCACAACAACTTTATGCCCATTTCTTAATTAAAAAAAAAACAAGCCCAAACCCTGAGCTTCAGGGATTTTAAATAATTGGCTTAGGCCATGTTAAGAGAGAGAGCAGAGATTCAAACTTAGTTTCTGTTTCCCAAACCTATATTCTTCCCATGAAACCATTGACAGTGATGGAGATTAAGTGCATGTAAAGTATACAGCATATTCAATGTCTGACACACAGTATGTTTTAAATAAATAATAGCTGTTATGATTGATGTAGGTCTCATTTGTGTATACTGTGTTCTCTCCTAAGTTCATTAAAATATAGGGCTTAAAGTAATTCTTTTGTAACCTCAGACACACCAGAAATGTTTATTAATATTTATTGAATGACTCACATAGGGCGCAACTGAGTATATTATAAACAACATTCCACGGAAACTTCCACAATGCATATTGGTGTTTCCAAGAAGAAGAGGCATAAAGGTAATAGCATGGATTACTGAAGAAAATACATAAAGCTATCAGTGCCTTTTAGTTGGAAAAACCAAGAACCTTGCAGGAAAGGTTTGAACACTATTGCAGAGAATGCTTTGTCCATTATTTGCTCCCTGACAGCTCTTGCCTATTATTACTCTGTGATTAATTCTTCACTGGACCATCTAGAGAGTTTATATTGGAATCATTTGTTCCCCTCTCTCAATGGGGGTGATGGATTAATAATTCTTGCCTTGCATTCAAATTAAATCTGATATGTCCTAATGCTCCTAATGCTAGGTCTGAGTGTTTTTCTACCATACAGAATTTTCCATAAAAATTATAAAAAATTTTAGATGCTTGTCTAAGGAAAGAAGGAATTTCTCAAATCAATAACCTAGACTTCCATTAAAAAAAGAAAAAAACTGGGCTCCTGGGTGGCTCAGTGGGTTAAAGCCTCTGCCTTCAGCTCAGGTCATGATCTTCAGGGTCCTGGGATGAGCACCACATCAAGCTCTCTGCTCTGCAGGGAGCCTGCTTCCCCCTCTCTCTCTGCCTGCCTCTCTGCCTGCTTGTGAACTCTCTCTCTGTCAGATAAATAAAATCTTTAAAAAAAAAAGAAAAGAAAAAACTGAAAAAATAAGAGTAAAATAAACCCAAAACAACCAAAAGAAGGAAATAATAAAGATAACAGTAGAGATCAATGAAATTGAAAAGAGAAAATGATGGAGAAAAATCAATAAAAACAAAAGTTGACTCTTTGAGGTTAACAATATTGATAATCCTTTAGCAAGACAAAGAAAAAAGAGACATGCCATAAATTACCAATATCAAGAATGATAGAGGGGTATCACTACAAATCCCATAGATGTTAAAAAGATATTAAGGGAATACTAAGAATAACTTTATTGATACAAATATGAAAACAGATGAAATAGAATAATTCCTTGAAAACAACACACTATCAAAACCCACCCAGGATGTAACAGATAAATAATTCAGTAACAAAGAAATTGAACTTGCAGTTAAAAGTTTCTATAAAAGCAATCTCTAAGCACAGAGGGTTGTCCTGGCAAATTCTACCAAATATTTAAAGAAGAATTAATACCTATTCTACACCATCTCTTCAAGAAAAAAGAAGAGGAAAGGACATTCCCAATTTATGAGGTCAGCATTACCCAAATACCAAACCTAGACAAAGATAGCACTAGAAAAGAATCAAAGAAAAAACCACTACAAGCCAAATATGACTATATTTGACTATAGTCAAGTCAAATATTTGACATGACTATAGTCATTTGACATGACTATAAATATAATGAAACTTAATAAAATATTAAGGAATTGAATATTTCAATATATAAAACAGTAAAACATCATGACCAAGCAGAGATTCTAGTGGGAATGTGAGATTGGTGCAGTGTTAGAAAATCAATAAATATAATCCACCATATTAACAATCTAAAGAAGGGGGGAAAATCACATAATCATATCAATCAATGCAGGAGAAGGATTTAACAAAATTCAACATCAATTCATGAAAGAAGAAAAAAAGTCACTATATCATATAAATCAGGCAGGAAAAGGATTTGACAAAATTCAACATCGATTCATGAGAAAGACTCTCAACAAACTAGGAATAGAAGAAAAATTTCTTAAACCAATAAAGGGTATCTATAAAACACATGACTAATATATTTAATGGTGAAAGACTGAATGCTTTTTCTTTAAATTTAGGAATAAGGCAAGGATATTCACCACTGAACATTGTATTGGATATTCTAGTCTGTATAATAAGGTAAGAAAAAGAAATAAAAGGCAAGCATATTTTCACATGACATGACTGTCTATGCAAAAAATCTCAAGGAATCCATGACAGAACTTTTATTTTTTATTTTTTATAATTTATTTTATTTTTTCAGTGTTCCAAGATTCACTGTTTATCCCCACACCCAGTGCTGCATGCAATACGTGCCCTCAACACCCACCACCAGGTACTTGTCCATCCCACACCCCTTCCTTCCAAAACCCTCAGTTTGTTTCTCAGAGTCCAAAGTCTCTCATGCTTCATCTCCCTCTCTGATTTACTCCAGTTCACATTTCTTTTCCTTCTCTTAATGTCCTCCATGTTACTCCTTATGCTCCACAAGTGAGTGAAACCATATGACAATTGACTTTCTCTGCTTGGCTTATTTCACTCAGCATAATCTCTTCCAGCCCCATCCATGTTGCTACAAAAGTTGGTGATTCATCCTTTCTTATGGAGGTGTAATATTCCATTGCATATATGAACCATATCTTCTTTATCCATTGGTCATGACAGAACTTTTAAACTAGTGAGTTTAATGAGGTTGAAGGATACAAGGTCAACATACATGAACCAAATGTGTTTCTTTATAGTAGCAATGGATAAAATTTAAAAAATTATATTAGCTCCAAAGAATTAAATACTTAGGTACAAATCTAAAAAACATGAAAAGAGTCTGCTTAAAACTACAAAATACATGATAAATAAATGATAAAATAAATAAAAGGAGACCTAAGTAAATGGAGAGATTACTATTTTATGGCTTGAAAGAATCAGCATAGCAAAGATATAACTCTCCCTAAATTGGTAAATCAAGTCTCAGCATTATTATTATAGACAGATAAGCTGATTTTAAAATGTATATGGAAAGCAAAGGAACTTTAGTAATCAAAACAATTTTGGAAGACAATAATAATGTTGGGGAAGTCACACTATCAGATTTTAAGATTTGTTATTAAGCTACAGCAATCAATTCAGTGTGATATTAGCAAAGTGGTAGACACAGATAAATGGAATAGAACAGAGAACCCAGAAATAACCCACATAAATATGTCTAAGTGATTTTTTACAGAGTTGTGAAAGAGATTCAATAGAGCAAACCTTTCAATAAATGATTTTGAAACAATTAGGTAACCATGCATAGACAAACAGAAAACCTTGATCTTAACCTCAAACTTTATATATTTAACTTTCAAAATTAACTCAAAATGGATCATTAATCTACATGTAAGACATAGAATTATGACATTCTGAAAAAAAAACAGGCAGAAAAATCTTTGTGACTTGGTGTTCTTAGATGTGATACCAAAAGCACAATCCATAGTGAATTCTAATTGAGCAAAATAAAAAAAACTTTTGCTCTATTTAAGGCACTATTTTGAGAAAGAAAAGACAAGCTACAGACTGAGAGAAAATATTTTCAAATCACATATCCAACAAAGGGCTTGTATCTAGAATGTAAAAGAAACTCTCATAACTCAAGAGTAAGAAAACTACCCAATTTTTAAAAATCAGTGTTCATGAATTGGGAGACTCGACATAGCAAAAGTTTAATTTTCAAATTTATTTATAAATTTAACTCAATTCATATAAAGGTTCCAACAGATTTTTTTTAAGGTATATAAAAGTTCATTCTAAAATTTGTATGAGAACACAAAGGAACTAAAATATTCCAAATAATTTTGGATATCAGCAAAAGGATGACAAATAAGCATATAAAAATATTCATTAGACTTTTGGGAAATGTGAGTAAAAAACACAATGAGATAGTCCTGCACATCTATTAGAATAGCTAAAGTAATAAAAAAGGATTATCAGTGCTGCTAAGGATGTAGAACAATTGGAACTCAATAAATTGTTGGTAGCAAAATGAAATAGCTACTCTGGATAGCAGTTTGTCAATTTCTTATAAAATTAAACATAGAGGAGGACCTGGGTGGCTCAGTTGGTTAGGTGTGTGACTTTTGATCTCATCTCAGGGTCCTGGGATGGAAGGACTTTATGCTCAGCAAGGAGTCTGCTGGAGATTCTCCCTCTCTCTTTGCCCCTCTCCTGACTCACACTTTTTCTCCCTCTTAAATAAATAAATCTTTTTAAAAATTAAATTAAATTAAATTAAACCTATACTTACCATATGACCAAGTAATCCCATTCCTAGGTATTTGCCCTACAAAAATGAAAACTTATGTTCACATAAAAATCTGTCCACGAATATTTATGGAAGTTCTATTCATAATCACCAAGAACTAGAAACACCCAAATGTCCTTCAAAGGGTGAATGGATAAACAAGCTGTGCTGTTTCTGTACCACAAAACACTACTCAGCAATAAAGGGAACAAATTATTTGTATACAAAACAATTCAGATGGATCTAAAAGATGTTTTGTCTATTTAAAGAAGCTTCTTTATAAGAGTTTACATTCTATATAATTCTATTCATATGCCATTCTCTAAAAGACATAACTATAGTGACAAGGAAAGGATTAGTTATTTCCAGGGCTAAGGAATGAAGAGAGGGTCTCACTACCAAGGGATAACACAAGGGAAATTTTTTTGGAGCAAAATATGGAACTGTTCTGTACTTTTATTGTGGAAGTAGTTATAGAAATCCCTACATCTGTTAAAATTCATAGAACTGTATACAAAAAAGCGATTACATTGTATGTTAATTTAAAAATAAAGTGGGGCACCTCGGTGGCTCAGCCAGTTAAGGAACTAACTCTTGATTTTGGCTCAGGTCATGATCTCAGGTTCATGAGATCGAGCCCTATTTTAGGCTCTGCACTCTGCTGGAAATGTGCTTGAGATTCTCTCTGTCTCACTTCCTCTGCCCCTATCCCCACCTGTGTATGCACTCTCTCTAAAATAAATAAATCTTTTAAAAAACAAAACATAGGGCACCTGTGTGACTCAGTTGGTTAGGCAACTGTCTTAGGCTTAGGCAGGTCATGAACCAGAGTCTGCTTCTCCTGTGACACTCCCCTCTCTCATGTTCTCTCTCTCTCTCTCATTCTCTCTCCCTCAAATAAATAAAATCTTTAAAAAAATAAATAAAAATAGAAAATAAAAGATAAATAAAAATAAAGTAAAATAGTTACTTGAGGATTTTTTGTTGCTGAAGGACTAAAGGAGTTGGAACTTGAAATAAGGTTTTCCAAATTTGTTTAAATTTATTTTCTAGGTAATTTATATTCATCTATCACCTATAGATAAAGAGAGAAAGAAGGAGAGTATATGATGGGGGAAATGATTAGTTTACATACATGTCTATATTAATGAAGTTGGAATGTATCTTTTGGATAAAATCTAATGATTGAGTTCTGTATATGTTGGCCTTAAGGTATTTGTGGGATGTTTCTGGTGTAGATATTTGTTATATACATAATTGAAGTGCAGGAGAGAGCCGAGGTGAGAAATTCTGTTTAGGAAATTTGGGGTTTAGATGAAATGCCTCAAGGAGAATACAGAGATTGAAACAAGGCTGGAGGATGGAACCCAGGAACACTAATATTGTTGGGAAAATAAGAGGAAGAATTCATGAAGGAGATTAGGAGGAGAAATAAGGCGTCAGAGGAGAGAAAGGCAGTCATGCAGGCCAAGAGAGTTTAGTAAGAGGGGGAGTCAGAGATCTCTGATAGCATGGGAAGCAGAAGATGAGGTTTGAAAAAACATCATTGTGTTTGGCAGCTATAGGTCATTGGTGATTTTGCAAAAGCACTTTTAGGGTTGAGGCTGGGGCAAGAGCCAGAGGCACACAGATAGAGGAGTAAATGAGAGGTAAGGAAGTGCCTTCATAAGCCTCTGGCTTCTCTGGATTTGGATCTTGAGTAAGGTTTGGGTATGAAGATTACTCATATCAAATCACCAAGGCAAGGTAAATCAGAATTTCAAAATTGAAATTTCCATTTAGCCAGAAATGCAAAACTTGAAGCCAGTTAGTTGTTATGTGTGTTCAGGGTTTAGACACATCTTTTTATTGTAAGTCTTAAAGTTAGTCAGTTCAGCATTGCTAGTTCAGCCCCTACAGTGTTGCAGACAATGGAAGGTATAAAAACTGCAAGGAGTAAGAACTCAATTTATTGAACCTAACCTCTTCATTTGAAAGATAATGAAACTGAAGGGCTCAGAAATGGAAGTCCCTTGGCCAAGATTATGCTTAATCTGCTCCCCCTCCTTCCCATGGCCATATTTTGCTAGTATCCAAATTTTTTTGTTAACATAAATCCACTCTCCAGCACAAATATTGCACACATACAGCAATACACACACTCTCACATTTGGTCCCTTTCTTACTGCGTTTGTGTAGTTGGGTGAACCAGAAATTATGGGAAAAGGGGAGTTTCCTTTCCTGGTGATAAATGGGCTGCAAATCCATTGTACAGAGTATGAGTGTGATCTTGAAAGATGTGTAGATTTGACATAAACAGAAAGAAGAGGTCCAAGGAAACCAACTGCCTTTTGAAAACAAAACAAGATCACTGGCAGAAAAATATCGGGGTGGTTATATACATATGAACAGATATTAGACACTATCCTTCTAGAATTCTCTAGTAAAACTCTGAAAGTTCCTGTAGTTTGGTGAAAGAGATGGTTCCCTTGCCATCACTCCAGATGGTGTTTGAAGGGAACAGGGAGTAGGACAATTTGGCTGGAGTTTTGCTAGAAGATAAATTAGAGGGGAGAATGGATGGTCTTCAATTAGAGGCTAAGTTTAGGAACATAATAAATAAGCATGTGAGTATTTAAGTTAGATCATGGATCTCTGCTTGAATTCATTGGGTTACCTACCAGGGCTATAACTGGTGCCTTGACCTCTGTAAGTCTCAATTGTCTCCCTTGAAAAATAAGTATTGTTTTAGTGCTGAAGAGGATATATATATAAACGCACTTCCTATAGTGCCAGACTTAATAAATGAAATGTTTAATAAATGCTAGGCTTTACTATTATTATTAATTAGGTGTGTAGCTCCATTCTGTACGAAATAGCCAAAGACAATACAAGCCAACATTTTTGAACACAAATAAGCCTGTCTTTTGTAAATTGATCTTGATGTGGTTTAAGCTGGTATGACTAGGCCCCTCCATGGGAACTATAGAGATATTTACAGTTGAATGCAGAGGCTGAGCTCAACTGGGACAACTGATGAGACAATACTAAAGATATAAATGGAAAGGCACAATATACTAGGCGGGTGGGGGTGGGGGAGAGACAATATTGTCAAGTGGCATCAATGTCCACAGCACACTGGGCCAGTGGGAGGAGGGGGGCTGGAAGGCAGGAAGGACAGGGGAAGGCGGTTATTAAAACAAAAATGTCCTAGAAACAGAGAGCAGCATGAGTAAGCTGCTGATTGAATTTCTCTAGGATGATGAGGGGATTATAATGTTCTGAGAGATTACTTAAGCTTAGAAAGAGGAAGTAGTAGGATCTCTCATCTTCCTGCTCCTGAGAATTTAGGATGTTGGTGTTTCCAGTGCTTTTTATCCATCCATTCTTTAGAAAAAAATTAAATAAAGATGACAAAATAGAGGTGAAAAATGCCTGCCTTATTTGTTTGTTGCAGATTTACTTGTGCACTCCAGAGTAAGGATGGGAGGGGGCAAGGAGTACAAGTTATATTCCTTTCATCAATCATTGCTATAACTTAGATATTTAGTCTATGTGCACTTTACAGTTGCATACCAACAGAAGATACTCTATAAAATTCTTTTGTGAGGACTCACAGTTGCATCTCTCAGAAAAGTTTCTGTTCCAGTCATTATGGTTTTTTTTTGTTTTTTTTTTTTTTAACTGTTTATGGGATTGTAATTCAGTTCCCTCTTCCCTGGAAGTAAAATTCCTGGGTAGACCAGGAAGCTCACTAATGAGTCCTAGTGGTCCCCAAACCTAGCTGGACTATAAAATCAGCTACACAACTTAAAAAAAAAAAAAAAAAAAAAAGTATGTGCTTGGCCTGGGCTCTACTCCAGAGCATTTAAATTAGACTAAAGTAATTTCCTTTCATTTACTCTTAAAGAATCTAAGACTTTAAAAAATAGAGTTGGCACAACATTTTTCTCTCTTATAATGAAATTCTTGGCTTAATGAAACTTCCATGAATAACTTTTAGAGTATAAACATTTTGCTAAGTCTGACCCAGCACATCTATCCTGAGGAAGAGAACAAGAGGAAATGGTCATAGATATGCCCCAAAATTTATCAACCATGATGCACTGCAACAAATTTTTAATACTAAAAATGATAAATAATCTAAATGTGTGATAACAGGATTTTTTTATTTGAAATATAATTAAGATAAAAAATTGGTAAACCATTTAATGGACTATTTTGTGGCCATTAAAAATAATATTGTGAGAGAATAACCTAATGCACAAACCATGCATGCAATTTATTAAGAGAAAGAAGGATGTTAAACAATAATATGTATGTGAGATACACTTTGTAAAAAAAAAAACAACAAAACTATATGAATAGAGAAAAGACTAGAGGAGTATATTCCAAAACAGTAAATATTTAGGATGGGAAATAATATGATTTTAATATTCTTTCTTAGGTCTAATTTTTCTGGATTTTTTAAATACTAAGCATTAATTATTTTTATAATGAGAAAAATGTTATTAGATTAAAAACAGTTATAGAAATCTAAACATCTGAAACATTACTCTATGGAGCTCTCATTTGATACATTCAAAGTAATTGCCACCAAAAAAAAAAAGTAATTTGCTACCATCATTTTACAAAAGCTACCTGTGTAAGTAGGTTAAAGAGCCTTACAGGAACATCTTTGATTTTTCTGTAAAAATAACCACGGTCAAGTCCTTATACAATGTATGACTATGACTTAGGAAGAAAAGTCTAGAACAATGGCTTAATTTGGCAAAGACAGAAGAAGATGGGATTTTAGGCTCTATGATTGGTTTTTGCAGTTGTTCTGAGCTAACAGGTTGCTTTCTTCCTCCATGTTTTTGAATTAGGAACAACTGTTCTGAGTTTTGCACAAGATTTCTTCTTCCTCTCAATCCTCCACCCCTGGAAGTTAAATTTGTCTCTGTAGGTAAGGAAGTGGTGGAATAGACAAGGTGGTGGACTGGCAAATTTGTACATTTCATCAGCTTTAAAACCTATAATCTAAGTGCCTTGTGGACGAACCAGACTGTTTTGATAATGATGGTATAGTAGGAACACTTCCCTGTAAAATGTCTTCAACATTAGATTGGGAGAACACAATAATATTAGTTGATTGGGCAGTCCATGTAAACAATCGTAAAAGTGAGCAGACTTCCCTCTCCCAAACTGGACTTCAGATCAGCTTAGAATCTAAGGATGAATTCAAGATTGCTGTTAGAGGATATATCATTGTCCTGTGGGAGAAGAGAACATGGGCGTGGTTGATCTTAATCACTTTGTGGGCTAAGCAGAAAGAAGAAAGAAAATCTTCTCACTCTTTGTATATGTTTCTTAGTTGTTTTGTGTAAATTATTCTTAAATGAAACCAGAAAGCTCCCAGGGCTCCTCTCTCTGAAGGAAAGGTGCATTCAGATAGGGTGAGCCACTGCTGTTACCTTGAGGAGTCACTGATAACTTCCAGAGCCTAACCTCCATACAGCCACTGTCACACCTGTGAGCAGAACCTGGGTGAGCTTTGGAGTGTGCAGAATATGAAACTGTTGCGATGAGTCTTGGAGATCATCTACTTACTTGGATAATTTCCCAGACAATTAAGGTCACACCAGTTTATCCAAGAATACCCAAAGTGGAAAGGTGGATTTGAATTTTGCTAAGCCAGTGGTATCCTACCATTTTCTCTCTGGCCCTCCCAGATGATGCTATTTCATGTGATGAAACTGGGGAGAAGTATGGGGAGGAAGACAGTGTCTGCCCCTAAACACTCACAGGCTAATAGGAGAAGATACCATGAAATATTCACTGTATAAAAGGAGGAAGTGGCAGGGGAAAGGGCTAGCAGGGACCCAACTGACAAAGTAATTGCCAACCTCAGGTATGGGGTGAGGGGCTCTGCCTGGGGTGATGACAATGCATATGGGGAGTAAGGGCCAAATACAAGAAGAACACAAAGGAAGATTTGATACAGGTTTGATATATTTAATGGAGACCAGCTTCCTCTATTCTTCCTTCAGTTAGATGAGAGGAAAAGCCCTTAGCACTATTTCTTGCATTTGGTAAATACTCAGTAAACAGAGCTTTTACTGATCATGACTGGACATACAGAGGGTACTAAAGAAAAAGGCCTTATATTGGAATAAGGCTTGATGAATCTGCCATGACCCCACTGCCAGGCCAATGTTATATTTTTGCTGAGTTACCACAGGGTTAACATTGAAGGTTTTTTTAACATATATATTAAAGATACATTATAATGTTAACATTAAAAGATACATTATAATGTTAACATTATAATGTATCTTTAGAATAAATTAATACCTGTTGGGGTGCCCAGGTGGCTCAATCACTAAGCGTCTGCCTTCAGCTGAGGTCATGATCCCAGAGTCCCAGGATCAAGCCTGGCATTGGGCTCCCTGCTCTGTGGGAGGCCTGCTTCTCCCTCTCTCACTCCCCTTGCTTGTGTTCCCTCTCTTGCTGTCTTTCTGTCACATAAATAAACAAAATCTTTTAGAAAAAAGAATAAATTAATACCTGTCTTTAAAGATATTATTTTCTTTCTCTCCCTCTCTCAACATATTTATTCACACATATATACACAAGCTTCCTTATATATATGTAGAATATAGATATACTTGCATCAAGCTATCACAAAGTTTATATGAACTTAAAGTAATTTTAGTTTTGTCCACATATATATCTCCATAATGGACTATGAGTCTATATGCATACCTACATATTATTCTATCACTCATTATGAATTTCTGATTTCCACAGAAAATGACTGTGTAGTTTGTGGTCGATGGAAGGACAAAAGATTTGCATATTTAAATTGTATTCAGTACATAGTATGTGAATAAAAATGTTGTAACTTAAAATATTGCCTTTGGTATTTGCATAATATCTTTATTGTTATTGAACAAAAACTGATCAACCCATTCATTTTGTGGAGATAAGTTTTATAAATGTGATGAATGAGATATTTTTTTCTTTAGTCCTTAAAATAACAATGTAAAGAAATGGGATCTCTTTTCCCGGGAGATGAGACTACCCCAGGGGTATAATATTTCCAGAATGGATACTATAGAAGTGGTGAGAAGCTATTGTATCTCATTTCCAATGAGGCCACAAGAGAAAATGATTGTAACAGGAAGCTGTGGTTTAGGCTTTAAAATGCCTTTCTTGTGAGGTAGTATAGAAGGAATGAGCCATTAAAGGAGTTTATGTATTCTCTCTCTTTTTTTGATGTTTCAAAAAGGCAACCTAGTGTCTGAAATTGATTAAGTCAGTCTATTCCATAGCCCATCCTAAGACATGTCCCCTTCCTACTCTCAGGAATCTTCTGAGGAGGAGGTGGGCAGGTCTCATCAGAAGGAGCCAGTTTTATATCATCAGGATCCCGGTGCCTCTTTGCTTCTCCCCACCACACCATCTATGGGGGCCAGGAATGGGAATTGTGACTGCAGGAAACCAATAAGAAATGTTAGAGACACCATGTGGCCTGAAATTAAAATATGAGCTGGACCTATCCTATTTACTTTCTCAAGAAGTCACTGGAGAATATGTATTTTAACAATGGGAGAAGAAGCTGAAAAGCAGCCATGGCATAGAGGAGGGTTTTGACTGGCCATTAGCTTAAAAGTAGCAGACGAGTGAGTAAGCAGAGGAAACAGTGGCTGAAGAGAGAAGTTTTGTTGAATAGATGCAAGAGAGAGAAAGCTTGACAAATGTTCATGTGACCTAATGAGGGAGCTGCCTAAATTTCTGAAGGGTTTCCAGACTGGTGTCAAGCACCATACACTTTCCTCTCTCTGTAGCAATTGGATGATTTTGTCCACAAGGAACAGAAAGCTCAAGAGAAAGCGATTTAAACTAGGGGGCATTTATTACCTCACATAATGCAAAGTCTGGAGACCAGGAGGGTCTATACTCAATGCTTTGACTTTTGACTAAATCTAGTTCCCTCAGGGATGACAGATATCTTTAGGAGCTCCATTTGTCAACCATATTTTCTCAGAGATATATCTCTTGCAACATCCTAACCTGTGCTAGTGTAGATCGGTTTTCCTAGGCTTGCTGCCCACTGGGCACCCTGAGATCTCTCTCCATCATTCTGGAGTTTTCTGAGTTTGTTTATTGTGTTGACTTCCTGCTTCCCAGATTTCTTTCTTCACTTTTCCTAGTTTATTCCCTTATTTTGGTGGAGTACATTCTCCAGTAGCTTTTTTCGAGACATTGAATATTTGAAGCATCTTAATTTTATCCTAATTATTGATTGATAGTTTGGCCGAGTATAGATTAGGGTTTGGAAGTAATTTTCACTATAGGCTTGAAGGCATTGCTCTACAATGACCCAGCTTTCTGTGTTACTGTAGAGAAGTCTAATGTCATTCTGATTCTTGGTCCTGAGTATGTAATTGATTTTTTTTCCTCACCTCTATAATAGACTCTCTTTGTCCCCGGTGTTTTGAAATTTCATAAAGATTTGCCTTGCTGTGTTATTGTGAACCTTTTTTTCCCCCCTTAATTTGGCATTCAGTAAGACCCTTCAGTCTGGAAACTTATGATGTTAAGTACTGGGATTTTTAAAAAATTCTTTCATTATATCCACCCCACATAGGTTTTCTTTCTATTTTCTAGAAATTTTATTACTTGGATGTTGGACAATTTTGCTCTGTTGCCCCTCCTCCATCTTTTTTTTTTCTTGCTCTATTTTTAGAAAGATTTCCTCAGCTTTTTTATCTAAACCTTTTAGTGAGATTTGTCATTTCCTGTTCTTTGATTCTCTCCTTTACTAAAACAAAACAAACAAACTAAAAAACAAACCCCAAACCCCATCTTGTTCTTGTTTTATAGATGCAAAATTTACTCTTATCTCTCTGAAGACATCAATGAATTTTTTTTATCCCTGTGTCATAGCTGTACCTTCCAAATTGTTTATATTTGCCTGGACTCCACCCTTCTTGTCAGAGCCTTCCTCAAATGTCTGAGGATCCTTTGCAGTCTAATCTTCCTGGAGAGTGGACCACTAAAAAGCTAACTGTAAACACTTTGTACATGCTTGGGCCTTGTCCACTGTGAGGCTCTCTGCTGTGTGGTTAGGTGGGGGAGACTGACGGGGGAATCCATGATAACATGATTGTTGGTTTTTTCCCTTAGTTGGACAGATTCCCCAAAAAAGAATCCTCCAGTCTTTTGCCTGAAAGGTTATATTCCTGAGTGTCAGCATTTTGGGGACCCAATTTATGGAAGAGGACTGAGTGTGTGGAATTTCACTCAGTCTCCTTGTTTTCAATCCAGCCACCCTGTCTGCAACTTTGCTTGCTGGTCCTTAAGAAAGAGATCCTCTCTTGCCTTTTGCATTGTCATCTCTCAGTCATCTTCTTCTCGGGGGAAGAAACTACCAGATGGGGATTGCAGATGTCTGTTTTTCCCCCTTTAGCAGATTAAGAAAAAAAATCCTTTTGGTTTCAAACTGGTCTTTACTCCTGTATCCAGAATTTCTGATACTTTGGGGGCACTTTTGTGATATTAGATTTTTTTTCTCAGCCTTCTGCACTGATGGTTTAGGATTCAGCTTTTGTGGGTCTGCTAAATCAGTTCCTACATTTAAAAATTTTAGTTTTAAAAATTTTGTTGGTCTTCTTTCTTAGTTTCTTTGTTCTTACAGATCGATGCCTTAGAGGAGTTTTTGTTTACTATCTTTTTAGTGGGCCTTTGGAAAGGACCAGTAGGGAATACACACTTTTAATCTGTCAACTTTACTGTGAAACCCTTTGGACTTCTTTTTTTTAGTACTAACAACATTTCCCCAGAATTTCCCACCATACTACACGGGGTTACATGCGAGTGCTTAAATCAATGACTGGCAAGGGATGAGATCACTTTGTGGGGAGCCTCCCGGGTCTCACAAGCTGATGGAGTCACTGAGGGGAAGATGGCAGGAGAAGCACAGCTTCTGCCTCACGGGGAAACTCACTGACTTCCGTAAGTCTCAGTGAGAAGGGAGCAGTAGAAGCACAGCTCCTGTCGCTGTAAAATAACCCCACTAGGCTGACGTGGTCACAGCGAGGAAAGGGCAGTCTGAGTCTCGCTCCTGCCCATGGTGTGAAACTGGCATCTCCTTCTTTCTACAAATTGATTTTTATTCTAAAAGCAAAACACATTACTCTTGACAGGGCCTCAGGACTCTCCAGGCCCAATGGAGACTCCCTTACCGTCTTTAAGAGTATACTTTTTGTACTGTCCCTTTAAATTTCCTGCAGCTCTGTGGAGGCGATTGTCAAGGATCTTGATTGGTTACATAAAGGATTTAATATAAGAAATAAAACTATACAACAAGAACATTGTCACGCACATTTCACAAAGGATCCATAAATAAAGAGTTCTGTACCCAGTCATGGAAAAGAGGCTTGAGCACACACTTTTACCTTTGCAAAATAAATTACCTTTCTCCTTGATGCCAGACAGACTAACTTTTGGACATTGTATTAGTAATGTAGCTAAAACTTTGTACATAACTCATCTAAGCCTTTCAGTTGCTTTCTTGTCTGTAAGGCCTGCTTGAAAAACACCATGTGATTAGTCTACCCTTTATCATCTAGGCACCAAATGTAAAAAAATTGTAGAAAACCTTACTGATTAACATGTCCTTGGTTTGGTTGAAGAAGTTGACCCTAAATTATAGATATGTGCACCTGCAAAAACATATTTCACTGATTAAAGCACCATGTTTCACAAAAGCACTGTGTTTCTCTAACAAAGACATTATGTAATCAAAAATTGTTCTCTGTAAGAGATTTTTCCTTTATGAGAATCTTTAACTTGTTGCCTATAAACAAAGACACGAAAAGCTGGCAAGTCAGAGATGCCTGGCAGGTGATCAAAAAGAATCTTCAGGGCTCTCTCATTCACCAACACATCCTTCCTTCAGGGACTCCTGGGTCACTTAGAAAACTGCAATTCCCTTCTGGCAGTGAAGAGGAGCCCCTCCCGTGAGCACAGGACCACACAGAGGGCAGAAAACTAGAGTGTAATATTCAAAATATTCAATATCAGATAAAGCATGGCACCAAGCGGTCAGAATGGACACAGTGTCCAAAGAGGCAAGGAAAGCCCTAGGAATACAGAGTGAAATCTCATTCTGCCAGCAAGGAAGAAGACGGGAAAAGATTTGTGTTGCCCCCCAATGGTGGCTGCAAAAGCCTTGGTTCTTAGCATCTGAACAGCAAATATAGAAAATAAAGTGCAGAATTGTTTTAGAGAAAGAACCAAATCACCTCATAAGGACCATTTTAGCCTAAAAATTTTTACCCAAAGCAGAATTGCTCCATTGGATAATGTTTTCTAAAGCAGTCTACTAATCTGAACTGAACACCATTGCAGGGAGCCAGAGGACATATATGTTACAGAGCGAAGGCCACTTTCTAATTCTGGCACAACAGAAGGCTTTATATAAAAGGTTGCTCAAGTACTTGAAGACTGAACTTTGGGAGAAAAGTTCTGCCTCACTGGTATTTACAGCTAATTGGCTTTATCTCACTTGCCTGCTCTTGATTGATGATGGCTGTCTAGAGCATTGGCCTGAGTAAGCACTTGGGTTTGGGCTGGACTCGGCTGGAAGGAGCACGGTGTTCATTTAGCAATGTGCATGTGGGTAGCAGCAACAGGGACTGCCAACACGTGAGCTATGTATTTTCTCTCTTATTTCTGGCCATTCCCACATGGCTCAAGACTCCATGGAATCACCCAGGCTAGAGGTGTCCAGGTTGCAAACTGTACCTAAGACGAGGGGATAACCTCTCTTCCTGGATGACCTTCTCAATTGAGGAAACAGAGCATCCTCAATGAAGGGTTCTCATGGATTTTGCTAATATCAGAGTTGAATGAAGAAGGAAGTTTGACACAGTTGGTGGAGAGTGTGCGATTCTTGATCTCAGGGTTGTAAGTTTAAGCCCCATATTGGGTGTAGAGATCAGTTAAAAATAAAATCGTAAAAAAAATAAAGGAGAAGGAAGTTTCATGAGCTTCATCTTTGAGAAGAAAACTAGAAGACAGTGGTGCAAGGATGTTTCAGTAACTCTGAAATGAAATGCAGATAGGTAAAGTATAAAATATTTCCGCAGCTCTGTGACTAACAACTCAAAGTTTGCTATTTCTGCTTCCTGCTTGTAATTAGTAGTCAACTTGTGTGTTTTGGGTCATTGAATATGATCACAGGTAGGGAGAGCGACTGGCCTTGGAACAACATGTGTGGTGAAGTTGTGGGGTTGTCGAGCACAATGGTCAAGAAAGAATGGGGGAGACATTATGATACAACTGAGTAAATGTATTTAAATAGCATGGGAACAGGACCCTCGGGCAGAAAACGCTGCACTTTTGCTGTACATATGCTTAGTGCTCAAGGGGCAAGGGACATACAGGGAGTATTAGATTATAAATGTCTTCTTTGAATTTCTACTGGTGAAGGTGATTTTCACAGGTTTTCTCTGGTGCTTATCATTCAGCTCGATATTAACTGTTGGTGAGATATACAGGCAGTCATGAGACCTTTTAAGAAGGAAGCAACCAGGCTGTATTTGGTCCTTATTGGAACTATGCAAGCCTTCCAGGCTAAAGCTGAACATTTTCTTGTTTCTATGCCTCATCAGTGGTACTTATCACAGGAGACGAAAGCAAGTTGAAATCTCTGACATCTACTGTAAAGAGGAAAAGAGCATGTGAGGGACAGTCTGAAGGAGCTTTGGGCTGAGCGTTAGAGAGGTTTCCAAATATAGTGCTTTCTTCTCTTCAAAGTGCTCGTCACTGTTTTTTCCTAGAATTTCCTGACTGCTCTTTGGGCTAGGTACAGGTGACATTTTTAGCCATCTTCCTAACAAGTAAACTAATATTCAGAGAGACTAGAAGTAACCCCAAATACACAGCTAGACAGAAGTTGATCGAGGACTAGAAACCAGTTCCCCCAACCTACAGACCAGGGCTGTCTCCCTACACCATAATGCCCCTGGGACAGAACACGAAATTTCCTGGTCTGGAGGATGTCTAGGAAGATATTAAGCAAGGGTGAAAGTGGAGGTAAGGAGGCAGAAGAAATAGCCCTTGCAAGGCCCTGAGGAAGGAGAGGAAAATGTGCTTCCTGGGAACTAAAAGCAGGCCAGTAAGGCTGGACCAGGGAAAGCTACATGCCTATTGCTATCAGATGAGGCAAAATGTGTAGCGGGAGCAGATCATGAAGGGCATTAAGGGCTTGTTTTCTGCTTCTTCAGCTAGATCAGCAGGTTCCTTTCTAAATAGTATACTCTCTTCTAAGGGCTTTTGTTATACCAAATGGCACCAATCTTTGAACCTTTGGTGGTCTGGAGGGAATAGGGGAGGGTGGGATTATTGTAAATGCATAAATCTCTTTGCATGCCAATCTCAGTCTGAATAAAAACATGTTTTGCATTTTCATATACTACTATTTTCCAAATGAATATAGATGTTGTTGTGACGACTAAAACTCAAATTCAATTTCAAGTACTCCTGAATTCCTAGAAGCATTTGGCTGTTATGTAAATAGCCCCTATGTCTCTGGCTTCATTAGCTAGTGACAACAAATACAATTGCAGCTTCTTTTGCTCTACAAATTGCTATGGCTTGAAAGTTGGCCAGCTCAAAGTGTCATCAAGCTATTTCTGTTTCCATGGGCACAGGACAGGTCTCTGGGGTTCTTCCTACTTGAGCTTTCCATCTTAATCATTATACTGTTGCTCCTGCCCTGCTTCTCCCATGGTTTCCTGCTCTTCTGAGCCCATCTTTGTTCATCGCTACCTTCTATGACCCCACCACTATCTTTATGCATTCCCACAGCTCATGTCTCCCGCTGGTCATCCTCACTGCTATGGTTGGGCACAAATAGTTTGCTTTCTACTTGTAGAAGAAGACTAGCATAACCTCCTGCAACTGGAGAGTGGCCCTATCACCTCCCTGAGCTTGACCTCCCCTCCAGCCAGCATCTTCTGCACTCATGCAGTCACAGAATCCGGCCTTCTCCCTATAAGAGGACAGCTTACTCTCAGCAGTGGAATTCTTCCCAGTGTCTCCACACATAGGATTCCCATCCAACTGGTCTAGCAGAGAGAGAGGTTTTTACTCCCATAGCCCAGGCATCAGCAAACTATGACTCAGGGGCCAAATTCATTGTCCGTCTGTTTTTGTAAATAAAATTTTACTGGATCACAGCCACACTCACTTATTTACATATTGTCTGTGGCTGCTTTCACACCACAGTGGCAAAACCGAAAGGTTGTGACAGAGGCAGTATGGACTGCAGAGCCCAAAATACTTACTATCTAGATCTTTACAGAAAAAGTTCATCCACCCTTTATCCAGTTCAGAGGCCTGCCATATTTCCTGCCTAGAGATTAACTTCTGCCTGGTGGAAACATCATTCCCCTCAGGGGAGAAATGGTATTTCTCACTATTAAGCAATGGTCTTGCCTTTGAACTCCCACCTAATAATTGTGACGTAAAAATACAGGGATAATTTTACTAAAAACCGTGCTATTCACTCTCATCTCTGGTAACTTTGTTATATGTACTATATGTATTCGTCAGAAATAGTATAAATACCATCCAAAATAATTTTTCTCTTACTTAACTCTATCTATGTACATAAACATAGTTTGAATTATAAATACACATATTATCTGTATACATCTTGTGTGTAAAAATATGTAACTTTATTCACTGAACAGTCAATCAGAGATATCATTATTTTAAATGGTTTCATTATTTTTTTATTTCACAAGTCTATTACTCGATGTTTTAGGTAGATCATGATTGTAACCTTTTTTGTGCTAATTTACACTGTCTCCAGGAAGAGTTCATTTTTTGTTCCAGCAAAAGTCCTGTGGAAGACTCTCATTGGCCCATCTAAGGTCATGCGAACAAAAATGGAGCAGAAGGAATAGCATATTCTAATTGACCGTGTTGGGGTCATGGGCCAACCTTAGGTTTGAATGTGGTGCCAGTCCCACACAATACAAGCTAGAAAAGAGCAGTCCCACATACAAGATAGCATAGGTTTACTCTAAGCAGACACAAACTTTTTTTTTTTTTCCTGATGCTTATACAGTAAATAATAGGATACAAAGATACCAGGGTTTTGGCAGTCCTCCTTTCTCTTAAGCTGGGGTTGCTAACTGTTACCATCCTAGGTCCACCTTAGTCACTGTAACAAATTAGCTGTAATGGAGAAGATACCTTCCCAGCCACAACCCATGATTCTGTAGTTCAGTGGGAGAATGAAGTATTCAGTCAACAGATAGCTACTAACCATTTTCAAGAAACCAGGGTAAGTGCTGAGGATGAAATAGTAACCAGAAAGGTTTTTACTGTCCCGGAATTTGTAGAGGAGGAGTTATACAGAGAGAATTACAACACAGCAGAACAATGTATGACAGAAAATATGTGATGTTCTGGTAGCCTGTTGCAAATTCAACTCACTCTTGTTTATATGGAAGTGATATCTTGGTTGAAATGCAAGGAGAACAGGCATCCTCAAATGACAAAATTGAAAAGTACTCTAGGTAGAAAAAACACCAGTTTGCAAAGACCTGAAAGAGAGAGAAAGTTTAGAGAACTGTTGATTATTTAGTATGCCTGGACCATGAAATATTAGGCAGCATGTGGTGAGAAATGGAATTATGGAGGTAAGTGGGGACCAGTTCATGAGAAAATTTAAAGTCACATGAAGGATTCAGACTTTATTTTTTGAGAAAGAGAGTTATAGGAAATGGTTTTAAAATAAAAGGTGGGTGTGATGATCAGATTTAAACTTTTAAAGAGTCACTCCAGTTGCAGTGACAAGAGTGGACTCGAGGAGAGAGCAAAACTGGAGGCAGAATAATCCAGTAAAAGGCTGTTTCAATAATTCAAGCGTGGGGTACTGGTGGTGTGAATCAAAGCAGCAAAAATGAAAAGAGATAATGGATTTGAGTACTGTTGGGGAAGTAGCTTATCAGTTTGTTTGTTTGTTTTTGTTTGTTTGTTTTGTTTTGTTTTTTAAGATTTTACTTCTTTATTTGAAATAGAGAGCAAGCATGAGCCCAGGGGAGGGGCAGAGGGAGGAGAAGCAGACTCCCTGCTGAGCAGGGAACCCAACATGGGGCTCCATCCCAGGACCCTGGGATCATGACACAAGCCAAAGGCAGTTGCTTTACTAATTAAGTCACCAGGTGCCCCATTAGGTGTTTTAATACCTCTTCTCTGAGATCTAGCCCCCAAGCTCTAAGTACTACAGTTCTGATAATACATCATCTGCCTTGCTTCTAGAATCGCTCCATTGCTGGGGCCCTAACTGTCTGAGTCTTCTCCTAACCTGCTCTTCTACTTTTGCCTGATCCCTGGGGTCCTGCTACCTCCTGACGGCCCTCTATGAAGCAGTTGGAGAACCTCTTGCACCCCATGTCTCCTTTTTTGGGTCCATATATGAGAGATAGTGCTTACTTGGATTTGCATTCTCCTTTGATATCATGGACTGGAACCTCTGTGGGAATTCATGATATCTCTCTTTCTATTTCCCTCTCTTTCAAACTGAGCTTTTTGCTAACATTTTATGTATTTCAGAGAATGAATCTAGTTCCAAATCCAACTTTTCAGGTTACTTGTTTTTTGTTTTGTTTTGTTTTGTTTTGTTTTGTCAGCAGTTGAGATGTGCTGAGCCAATTTCAAGATATAACAAAGGGAAATAAGGGTAGGTGGGTGTTCTGCAGTTTCATGATATTAAAAAAATGCCAAATCTGTGATTTTTATTCATTTATCTCAAATGATTGAGAAATTTTTCATGGATTGAAAAGCAGTAACTTTATCATCTTCTCCCAGGAGTTGTTTCTCTGTTCATTGTATATTCCTATATGTTTATGACTCCCAAATTTATACTCTGCCCATTAGATTCTTCCATCTGGAGGTCTCCCAAACACTTGAAGTCTGCTCTAACGACTGAACTCTTTGCCGTATTGCTCATTTTCCTTTTCTTCTTCCCATATTTTTTATGCTGATTAATAGCCCTATCAATCACCTTTGCCAGATAAGCAAAAGATATAAGAATCAGCCTAGAATTAGAAAATCTTCTTACATTCTTATTTTATAATAAATCATAATTCTGTTTCCTAAATACATTTTAAACTTTCCTTACCTCTTCTACCTTCTTATTGCCTTAGTTTGGTCTTTTTATGTCTTATTATGACTAGTTATTTTCTGGCTCCTCTCTCTCTCTCTCTAGTCTTGTTATGACCAGTCCTTCAAGGATAGGAACCAACTAACCATCATCTCTCTGATCTTCAGAACCGAGTATGACATGGGCACATGAAGGTTCCTTGTTGAATTCAAGTTTGAATAAAAAGGACATGTATGTTTCTTCCTTTTAAAAGTCTCTCTGAACTAAGGTCTTCTTTTATTGATAGAAAATTCCTCCTGTGGTATGGAAAAACTCAAGTGAGGTTTCCTCCTGTGGTATGGAAAAACTCAAGTGAGGTTTCTACCAAGACTTTGAGAGGATTTGAAGCTCTTTTTAAATAAAAAGTTTAGCTTTTTCACAGGCATTGCTATGGCTCACTTTGAGGGGTGAGAAGGCCTTCTGCTGGGGTGAGAATACAAGTCAGTCTCCTGAATTTTTATAACAGAATGTCAGCCTTGCCACCTGACAGTCTAAAACATATGCCTAAAGCATATGGATCTCTTTTCAATCAACACAATGTCTTCACTTCTTCTAAAGAGCTCAATCTTGGACTGACTGAAATTCAGCCCTGTCAAAAAGCTTAGCTGAGAAGAGTGATATTTGAGGGATATTTGAAGCTAACCATTCGGTCTCTACATTTTAACCTTAAACCAAGTTTGAAATTTATTTAGACTACAGCTCTAATTCCATTAGAAATGTCATCATTGAATGACATTTAAGTAATATGCTATCTGGTTTTATGCAGGAATGGTAAAGAAATGTCTACTTCAGAAGAACTACCTCTAAAGTATTTTTCCATTATCTTACTCAATGTATCTTCAAAAGAATGTTTCTAAAGAAGTGGAATACTTTTTATATTGGGTAATAAAATCTATTATAATTCTCTTCAAGACAAAGTTTCAACATTTGAGCCACCCCTTCTTTAGGTAACAGTTATTATAGAAAAAACAATAAAAGAGAAAAAAAATTAAAGGATAACAGTACTCTAAAGAACAAAATAAATGTTTGTTTGGACCAGAAAGTGAACAGAAATACAAAGCAATAAATGGGGCTGTAGCTGAGGGTCTGCTAGGCTCTGGCACTGGAAAGAGGCAGAGACAACTAGAGTTCAGTTCCCATGCGGTGACAGGGTCTAAAGGTGCCAAGCAAGTGGGGATCAGACCTGGGATAACTGTTTGAAATTAGGGTATGATATGGGGTACCATGCCATGAAAGAAAGCTTAAAACAAACAAATAAATTTCTGTCTACTACTACTTGAATATTCAAGAAGAGAAGATCCAGACACAACTTTGAAGCTAAGATGTTAACCAATAACTAGAGCTCTAATGTCATGATACTTGCTGCATTAGCTTATAGGATAAGATACTTGACTATGAGTGAAAGGTTTCATCTCAGCCTGGGAGGCTAGCTGAATTGGGGGGGGGGGAGGGCAGTTGAAAAACAACCAGAAAGGAAAGGAAGGAGAGAAGATAGACAGAAGAAGAAACCCTTAAATGATGGACAAAACTTCCTCCTACTCAAGATAAACCTGAAATTCTAATTTAATTTGCATAATTTAAAATGAAAAAAATCCTAAGGAAAGATAGCAACCAAAATAAATTATTTAAACACTTTTTCAGATGAAGTGAAAATAATTGAATAGTCTGCAAAAGGATTTATGGTAAGATATTTAGACTTTCACCAATAAGATAAAATAAGGAAACAATTCATAATAAGAAGAAAAACATGCAGAAACAAAACAATAACAGGCAGATCTAGAAATTGGCTATTAGAGTTTCTAGAAATAAGATTGTATAAATTTTATAAAAGACACAAAGAGAGAATTAGTAAATCATAAAGTAGAACTGAAGAACTTATGAAAGAGCAGTTTGGAGAATTAGAGGATAGACTGGTAAAATTTAGCTTAATAAAAGTTTCAAAAAATTAGAATAGAAGAAAGAGTAGAGAAGCAACCATTGAAGAGATAATGACTTATGTGTTGAAGACACAAATCCTCAGATTAAAAATGTCCATGTTCTAAGAAGGATGAATAAAAATAAATGAATATTTAGATGCATTATAATGAAATTAAAAATAAGGAGAAAATATTAAAATCTATTAGAAAAAATCAGATTCTTGGGGCACCTGGGTAACTTAGTCAGTTAAGTGTCTGACTCTTGATCTCAGCTCAGGTCTTGATCTCAGGGTTGTGAGTTCAAGTCCCACATTGGGCTCCATGCTAGGCCTGGAGCCTGCTTACAAAAAAAACCCCAAAAAATAAAAATTAAAGAAAATAAGTAAAGGAAAAAGAAAAATCAAAATCAAATTCTTAAAGAAATTATCATTTCGCAGACAGCTGACTTCACATCAACAGCTATAGATACTAGTTGACAATGGAGCAATACCTTCACTGAAAAGGCTTTCCTAGGAAGATCTCTGTTCTTCCTTCTCACAGCATTATTTCTTTAGACACATGTTGAGAGAAGACAAATGTGGAATGTTACATATAAAAAAACAACAATTTGTCTTATATTTACTGTGAAATTTTGGGAGTACTTCTGGACTGAGATTTCTATAGGTAGGCCTACAAACCTTGGACTTGATGTAACAGAAAAATATAAAATATTGATGAGTTAAAGGTGTGGTTTCTCTGTGCTAAGTTAAACCACATAAATACTGAAATCATCCAGGGCACTTGGGTGGTTTGGTCAGTTAAACATTTGCCTTCGGCTCAGGTCATGATCCCAGGGTCCTGGGATAGAGTCCTACATCAGGTTCTCTGCTCAGCAGGGGGTGTGCTTCTCCCTCTATCTCTCCCCTCCGCTTGCACTCTCCCTCTGTCTCACACAGACACTCTCTCTCTCAAATAAATAATATCTTTAAAAAAACCCACATAAATGTTGAAGTCATTCTTATCTGTCACACACATCCTGGGTAAATAAAGGGAGAAATAAGAAACTGTGTACAAACATAAGTTTAGGGCTTCCCAATTGGAAAAATACTGTTTTTCCTGACTTCTATCCTTCTATACATTTAAATAAATATAATGATAGATTCGCCATATTGTGTAACATGAGTTTGACTGCCAATCCTAACTTGTGATCACTGCTAGTGGTGTTATACTCTTATTGCACAGAAATAAAAACATTTTACCACATATAGGACCAAGAGAATTCTTTACTCACAATCTACCTTTAAAAGAATTATAAAGGATATATATTAGCAAGAAGAAATTTTAACTCAGAGGAAGACTGTAATACAAGATACAAAACTAAGCAGAGAAACTGAAAAAAAGTTAAGTGACAAAGTATCTAAAACATGAAACTATGTCTCTGAACAAGAATAATAGAAAATAAGGTGGAGTCTTCCTTGGGTACTTAGTAGGTTAACATTTCTGTTTTGTTTGTGAGGAAGATAGAGGTATTAATACTGAACAACTTTACACTTTTCTTGAAATACTTGTAAAGAATGTATTTTTTGAATCTAAGCATAACCATTAAAAGGATAGAGATACTCTCTACAGCTTCCAAATTCATAGAGAGGAAGAATATAAAAAAATGTATAAGTTCATCTGAAGGTAGGAAAGGAGATTTAAAAAAAGCAACAAGAAAGAGTGAGATCTAGATAATCAATGGCTTTCTCTTTTTGCTGTGGCTGTCAGAAAGCTGAGACAAATTTTTTTCTTCAATTATTTCATCCTGTGTTCCTACTATGGTTTATCTTCCCTTCTCAAGATAATTTTTACTTCTTTTACCTTCATTTAAAATATCTATATATTGAAGTTAATTTCTTTTTTGTATTAGAATTATAGAATTTCAGAACTAGAAAGGTTCTTTTTTTTTTAACTAGAAAGGTTCTGAGAGATCTTCTAGTCCAAAGAATAAAAAACAAAGAAGGTATGCTACCATAATCTCACCTGTGTATGAGGCAGAGGTGACATTTTTAATAAAATACAGTATTCCTTCTCACTAAGCCTAACCATGGTCTTAGAGTACATCTCAAAAAGCTTTCTTATTTCATTGTGTTGGCTCAAGAAATGAAACCTATTTACTAATCCAGATCAAGTCCAAGTATGTCTTTGAGAGATGAAGAGAATGAGATGTGGACAGGTAAGGCAATTTGACCAAGGTCACCAGAAACTGAGACAGAATTGAGTCAACCAAGCACAGTGTTTTCTATATTGGACTGAGTCAATAAATCCTGGGTATGTCCTCCAAATAAGAAAACTTCTAACTCCCGAGAATGCTGCTATTACTCTCCTGAAATCTTATTTTTAAGTTTATTATTATTATTCTTTTTAAATCAGTTGTAGCCCCTAATTGTAGGCAGGATGAAAGAAACATTCTATTTTGCTCATCTCACTAATCATAACAAAACTTCCTGGACAAAATATGTAAGTCTGAAAAATAGAGATGAGAAGTTGGGTTGGCTAGAAGCCTCAGGAATAATTACCTAGAAGTGAATTCCTTGGGTTTTTCTCTTGCTTCCTATTTGTCTTGGTCTTGGCATTAGGGAAGCCTACTACTGGAAACAGGTGAAGACAAAAAAAAATAGTCACAAGAGGAGTCTGGGCTTTCTAGAAAAAGAATGTGAGAAGTTTTTTTGTGAAGAGTACAGCCCAGCGGGTCAGAAATCTTCATCCATGCCTGCTTTCTTACAGGGCTCATACCATGAGCAAGTCATGTCCCTCCTCTACTCTAACAGGTGCAGGGATAGAGTCCATGCAGCAGAGCCCTATTGCCCAGACTCTCTGCAGTAATGAGGTGAGGAGGTCCTCCCCTGCAGAACTGTGGATGGAATGCTGACTTCCAGTCCTCTCTTAGTCAGCTTGGGCTGCCATAGCAGGAAACCGCAGACTGAGTGGCTAAAACAACAGAAAATTATTTTCTCACAGATCTGGAGGCTGAATCTGAGTTCAGGATGACTTTGGATTGGTTTCTAGTGGGATCTGGATTCCTGACTTGCAGATGGCTGCCTTCTCATTGTGTCCTCACGTGACCCTTCCTCCATGTGCATGCTAGAAACAAAGATGTCTCTTCCTTTGCTTATATGGACATTCGTCTATCAGTTTAGGGTTCTACCTTTAAGACCTCATTTAGCCTTAATTACCTTTTTTTAGGACCTATCTGTAGATACAACCAACACTAGGTGGTTAGGGCTACAACATATGAATATTTTTTGGTTGGGGGCAGGGGACACAACTCAGTTCATTACAAATCCAGTCCTGTAGTAATGAGGAGGCATGCCTCTCTGGCAGAGCCTGTGCAAGGAACCCTGACCTCCATCCTTGCCTGGCATTAGTGAGGACAAAATGGATAAATCAGATTTCATCAAAATGAAAATTTTTTGCTTTTTGTAAAATACCTGCTAAAATGATGAAAAAGAAAAGCCACAGATTGGGTGAAAATATTTTCAGATTACTATCTCATAATGAATTTGTATTTAGAATAATAAAGAACTCGCTAAACTCAATAGTAAGAAAACAATCCAATTAGAATATGGGCAGAACACTTGCATAGACACTAGTCTAAAAAGAACATACTGATGAAAAATAAATACATAAGCTTCTAGGGAAATGCAAATTAAAGCAGCTTGTGTTACATATACACACATATAAAATAACAAAAATTAAAAATATCAATGGTGCTAAATGCTGATGAGGAAGGTAAAATGGTTTAGCTATTTTAGAAAATAGTTTATCGGTTTCTTATAAAGTTAAATATACACAAATCATATGACCCAGCAATCTCTGTCATGGGTATTTATCTTAAAGAAATGAAGTTACTTCATACAAAAATCTGTACACAAATGTTCATTGCAGCTTTCCTTGTAATAGTCAAAAACTGGAAGCAACCCAAATGTCCTAGAGCAGGTGAATGGATAAGCAAACTACAATAAATCTACACTGTGGAGTAAATACTCAGCAGTAAAATTAACTTTTGACACATGTTAACAATTTATATGCATTTCAAAAAATTATGCTGAATGAAAGAAGCCAACCTTAAAGGGTTACCTATGGTCTGATGCCATTTATATAATATTCTTTTTTAAAAAAAGGTTTTATTTATTTATCCAAATGAGAGAGAAAGAGCAAGAGTTGGGTGGAGGGATAGACGGAGAGGGAGAAACAGACTTCCTGCTAAGCAGGGAGTCTGATGTGGGGCTTGATTCCAGGACCCCAAGATCACGAACTAAGATGAAGGCAGCCGCTTAACTGACTGAGCCACCCAGGAGTCCCTATAATATTCTCAAGGAGAAAAATCATAATGGTGAATAGACCAGTGGTGGCCAGGAGTTAGTTTTGGGGTAATATATAATGTTAAGGAAGTGTAACCCAAAGGAATTTCTTTATAGTAATAGGACAGTTCTATATCCTGGCTATGGTGATAGTTATACCAGTTACAGAACTATCCAAACACACACACACACACACAAAGAGTCCATGCCAGAACTTGTGAAATCTAAATAAGGTCTGTACTTGAGAATACCTTGGTTTTGACACTATGATCATGGAAGATATTATCATTAGGGGAAACTGAGTGAAATACATGACATTCTTCTGTATTATTTCTAGAATTTTTTTGTGAGCCAAAAACTATTTCAAAATAGGAAACTATAATTTTAAAAGATCAGTTTTAACAAAATTTTGGAAATGTTCTAGTTTCAAACCTGTTTGACTTCAGAGCACTGGTAAGGATCCGTTGGGAAAACGGCTATAGACGTTAATAAGCAGGCACAAATGAGGGGCACTCCCAGCTACTCAAATTCTTTTTGTTTCCTTAAGCCCTAGGAGAACAAAACACAAAAGAGGAAATGGTTTCTTGAGATAATTATGGTATTTGAGTTGGGATGGTTTCAGTAGATTTTATAAATCAACTCTCTTAGGACAAATCCCACTTGCTTGTGATAGAGTGATCTAATAGCATACTATGAATTCCTCTTGCTAGGTTTTCATATCTATATTTCAACATCACCTTACTCTAGAGGTTTTTCCCTTGAATATTTTTGTGTTAAACTTTAATGCTCCAGGGATGGCAGGGTGGTTCAGTTGTTAAGCATCTGACTTCAGCTCAGGTCATGATCCCGGGGTCCTGGGATTAGGCCCCTCGTTGGGTTCCCTGCTTGGTGGGGGACCTAATTCTGCTTCTCTCACTCCCCCTGCCTGTGTTCCCTCTCTGGCTGTGTTTCTCTCTGTCAAATAAATAAAATCTTTAAAAAAAATTAATGATCCAAAAAGCTTTTTATTATCACTTTAATCAGTTAATGGAGAGTGAAGGGTAAGGGAAACCAACAAGTTTAAAATAAACTCTAAAAGTTGGAGCCCGTAGGCTTTCTATTATTTTTTTCTTGCCCTAATGTCTCATTAGTGTTATCACATTCCTAAAATACCTAAAATAGTCAAAAGTATAAAATGCTCAAGTGTGGAAAGACTTTAAGAGGCTGCATTTTGAAGCTCTCAAAAATGTTAACTGAGAAATCCATAAAACAAATCTTTACTTGTCAGGGTTAAGGTCATGGGAAACACATCTGTTTGCATTTGTAGAGTATGCTCTCACAGTAAACTATGCCGCGTGAGGCCACGGAGCAGAGAGCCCAGCAGCAGTGCGCAGTGACATCATCAGCCAAGTATGGATGTCACAAATTGCTTGAAAGCAATCATCATAATATTCAGAGTCTCACCAAAATGTTATGATTAAACATCCACAACAAAGGCTCTGTCTAGAAGGCCCTGCTTTTGTTCTGAGTAGGGTTTATTTGAAGAAAATGGAATGTGATTGTAATAGGAAGCTCGGGCTAGCTCTGTCTCTTCAACTCATTAGGCTGCTGTAATATGTGAGAGGCAGTGGGGGTGGGGGCAGGCTCCTAAGTTGCACACAGCACCCTGGGGCTGAATAAGGGAAGGGGGATGACAGGTGCAGAGGAGGTGGATGAAGTCCTCCATCAGATAACTCCCATGGAGCTGGAGCCCTAGCCTTCAGGGCACAGCTCTCAGGAGGGTGCACTCTATCATAGTCAAAAATTCCAGTGATACATTGTTCATGAGAAAAATCAGACGAGGCAATTACAGGAAAGAGCAGGAAGCCACCTCTGTCTTCCAATCAGATTTTCAATATTTAACCATCACTTCCTAAGTACGGTTGGGCTCCGTGAATTATGCAGCACGCACAAGGCTGTCCAAGGAGATTTGCTCCTAAGAATGGATTTTTGCATCACAAATGAATAGGACTGTTCATCTTTGTATTCATCTCTCTTTCCTGGGGTTACTTTTGCCTAATTTGCATTTTTACCTGTGACTTTGACTTTATTATAAGAAATATGAAAAATACGAAGAATCCTCTGTTATTACCATTGCTCACAAGAGCCCAAACTGGTTGACCCTGTATTAGTTAAATATGCTTTTTTGGATATTTTGTTCTCTCTTGCATGTAGGACTTCAAATAGGTACAAGTCATACACATACACACACACACACACACACACACACACACACACACCCATATGCATATGCATATACAAATCCAAATATGCTCTTTCCATCAGGAGAATAAAAAACAGGCACAGCCTGCTAGGAGCCAAGGGCAGCAAAATGAAAAAATATACATAGCTGAGATAGAGCAAATAAAAGTGGGAAGTCAAACAGAATAGAAAGCTGGTCACCAGGGGCTGGGTGGTGGGGAACCCGGGCAGTTGTTGGTGAAAGTGTACCCAACTGCAGTGAGAAGATGAATAAGTTCTAGAGATCTGATGTACAGCGTAATGATTATAGTCAGCAATACTGTGTTACATACTTCGAAGTTGCTGCAAGACTAGACCTTAAATGTTGTCACCGCAAAAAGCAAGTGATAACTACCTTAAGTGATAGTAGTGTTAGCTAAGGCTAAGGCAGTCATCATACTGCAATATATAACCATACCAAATCAACATATGGCACTCCTTAAACTTACACGATGTTTTGTGTCAATTATATCTAAATACAAAAATTAGGTTTTTCGACATTAAAAAGATAGTGGGAGCCAGGGGCATTTTTCATAGCAGTGTTGTTGGTGGTGGCGGCTGGGAATGGGCTACTGTCCTTTGGGTGCTTTGAAGCTCCAGGGAGTGCATTCACATTTAGTATATTACTCTCAGGCTGTAAGAGGAAGGGCAGCTATCTCTTCTCCTGAGGCGGGAGAACGCTCACTTGTTAAGAGACTGCCTATCTCTTTGACCTTTCCCAGGTACAATTTAATGATTAGGATTTTTAGATCATACTTGGCATTAACTATGTCATAACAAACTCTATTTTCTAAGGCTTCTGGTCCTTAAATATAATTCAAGGGATGTAGTAGCTTATTTTCATCAGCATATATTCTCCTGTCTAATTTTTGTCCAGTTTTATTTAGATATAGTTGACAGATAACATTGTGTAAGTTTAAGGTGTAAAGTAAAACTTGTCCATTTGATATACTTGTATATGGCAAAATGATTAGCACTGCAGCTTTACCTAACACCTCCTTCTTGTCACATAATTACAATTTCTTTTTTTGTGGTGCGAACATTTACGATCTTCTCTCTTAGTGACTTTCAAGTATATAATACAGTATTGTTAACTATATTCACCATGCTGTACATTAGATTCCCAGAACTTCTTTATGTTACAACTGCAAGTTTGCACTTTGGGGCCAGTAGTCCACATTTCAAGCCCTCCTGCCCTGGTAAACCACTGCTCTACTCTCTTTCTGATTTCAGGTTTTTTAGATTCCACATATAAGTGATACCATATAGTATTCAGTAGTTACTTGTCTTTCTCTGTTAGACTTCTTTCACTTTGCATAATGCCCTCAAGTTTCATCCATGTTGTCGCAGTTGGCAGGATTATTTCCGTCTTTCTCATGACTGAGTGAGATATATAAATCTCAATTACATCTCCATTGTCTATCATTTGTTGATGGACGCTTAGGTTGATTCTATATCTTGACTGTTGTGAATAATACCACAAGAAACACGAGAGTTCATACTATTATTAAGGCTGTGCCAATGAAAAACAAGAACATCTATATAATGGGCAGTCTCCTGTTTTTCTTCCTCTCCCCTTTCCTCCTTTCTTCCTCCCTCCATCCATTCCTCCCATCCTTCTTTCCCCCCGTTCTTCCCTCCTTCTCTCCCCCAGCAGAAGTTTTTGAGTGCCGGCCGTGACACAATACATAGGTACTGTGGCTCTGGGAAAATCATGCTAATAAGATGTAGCCATTGTTCTAAGGATGATTTCACAATCCAGTATAGAATACAGAAAAGTAAAGGGATTATTGCAACCCAGTGTAATAAGTGGAATTGTATTTTACAATGATGATGTCATTCTCTCAACTATCCCTTGAGCCAGGTACTATACAGTATTTTACTGGTAAAAAGCTTGAGGCTTAGTCAATTTTGCAAGTTTATGCACTTAGCAAATTTTTTATATTATTATTAGTCAAATATTTTATTTATTTACTTGACAGAGAGAAACACAACTAGAGAGGGAACACAAGCAGGGGGAGTGAGGGAGGGAGAAGCAGGCTTCCCACTGAGCAGGGAGCCCAATGCCCGTCGGATCCCAGGACTCTGGGATTATGACCTGAGCCGAAGGCAGATGCTGAATGACTGAGCCACCAATACATTTAGCAAATGTAAAGGTAGAATTGGAATCCTATCTCTGCAGTCATTCAGATCAAGCACTTTGATCCTAATTGGTTGTATGGGAAAATATTATGGTGGGAATGTGCAGCCAATGTAGTCTTCCCAGAGTGGCCGGGGAAGGCTTCTTAGAGGAAGCTACAGCTAATCTAAGAACTGAATAAAGATTAATAGTGGAATGAGTAAGTATTCTTAAAGAATTAGATAAATTTGGGTCTGAAATCAGACTATTCCCATTTCCTAGCTTGGGTGCCACATTTAACTTCTCAGGCCCAACTGCCTTATCTATTAAAAAAAATAAAGTTAATATATCCGTATTTTAGAGTTGTTAGAATAAGATGAGATAGCATATATAAAAATTCTAGGATAAGGGTTGGCATTAGGAAGACAACCAGGAGCTATATCTTTTCTCCAGTGTGCCAATCAGTAATATTCTCAGTTTCGCTGTGTGCCAGGGTACATATAATTGGTGTTAACCCCAAAGCCATGGGATAATTCAGATAGTTTAAAGTGAGAGTTTAGATTATTTGTTCTAATTTATACTAGCACTAAAATCCTGATATTCTCTTGGTTATTTTGGGTATTTCATTTATCTACTTGCTTAACAACTCATTCAGCTATTACTGGATATATTTTAAGATAAACATCCATGGAGGAAAAAAGATGTTTGGCTATTTCTCAGGAATAACAGAGCCCGAAAGGAACATTTATCAAAACAACCCAATTAAAAAAAAACAAAACAAAACACTGTGACATTGTTGGGATAAAAGAAAGACATGAATCTAAAACATAATCAACTTGGTAAATGTTTCTTGAGTTCATGGTTACTTGTAACATTTTAAGAAATTGTGTACTTTGTGATAGAATCACTTCCAGATGTAAGAAGCACCTCTTTTCCACGTCATTTAGTAAAACATTAAGTACCATTGAAATTAACTGGTGCAATTTGTTTGAGAGGAATACCTACCACTGATACCTCCAGATGAGCAATCCCAAACAAGATTTTTGCTCTTTCTTATTAAACTTCTTTTCCTCTTCTATGTCATATCTCAATTACTAGATATCATCTTAAATACTCAGGCTACACACTTCGAGTGATCTTTGTCTCCTTGTATCAAATCAACTGTTGAATGTATTAGGCAGAACTCCAAGACAGGCTACAGACTCTGTCCGCCACCCCCCCCCATATACTAGGTTGTGTATAATCTCTTACTCTTGAGTGTGTATAGAACCTGATGGATATACTCCAGTAATTAGGCTACATTATATGGCAAAGGTGAAGGATTTTGCAGATGTGATTAAGGTTTCCAATTCAGCTGATTTTGAATTGATCAAAAGGGGATTACTTGGGTGTGCCTGGCCTAATCAGAGGAGTCCTTTAAAAAAAAGGCATTCAGTCTTCTTGGAGCCCAGAGACTTGAAGCAGCAGAGATTCCCTTGCTGGCCTTGAATTAGTAATCTGCAATGTTTGAGAAGAGGGAACATTAGGCAAGAATCTCAGAGTGACATCTAGTAACTGAGAGGTGTTCCACAATGACACTTACCAAGAAAATGGAGGAATTAAGTCATATAACCACGAAGAAATGAATTCTGCTAACATGGGCTTTGAAGTAGATTCTTCCCTAGTCAAGCCTTCAGATAAGATCACAGCCCAACAGATACCTTGACAGCAGCCTTGAACAGAGACCTACGCTGTGTATATACTCTGGAGATAATAAACATAAGTTTATTGTTAGATAATAAATGCATGTTGCTTTAAGTGATTATTATAGAATTAAATTCAAACCATTTTTTTCTGGTATTTAAGCTATATGAGTTGTGCCTTTTTAGTAGCAATCTTGCTTACAATCTTTCCTTTCTTTGATCTCTCAACTCAGAATTATTATTTTTTCTTGGTGTTCTTATAGAAGTTTGTTTGTATCTATGTTTGGCATGTCAAACAAACTATGTTTTGAACTTCAACCTGTTCACATGATTATCATCCTCATTACATAGAAAGAAGAGAACATCTTTAGTTCTCTCGCACATAATAAATGCTCAAATCCTTGTTGGATGATTAAGGATTAGTTTCATTGAAAGGTGACTTGGTGGCTCAGTCAGTTAAGCCTCCAACTCTTTTTTTTAAAGATTTTATTTCTTTGACAGAGAGAAACACAGCCAGAGAGGGAGCACAAGCAGGGGGAGTGAGAAAGGGAGAAGCAGGCTTCCCACCGAACAAGGAGCCCAATGTGGGGCTTGATCCCGGGACTCTGGGATCATGACCTGAGCCAAAGGCAGTCGCTTAACCAACTGAGCCACCCAGGTGCCCCAAGCCTCCAACTCTTGATATTGGTTCAGGTCATGATCTCAAGGTTGTGAGATCAAGTGTCAAGTTGGGCTCTGTGTTGAGGGTGGAATATGCTTAGGACTCTGTCTCTCTCCTTATTCCACCTCCCCTCCCCACTCACTCATGTTGTGTGCTCTCTCTCTCTTAAAAAAAAAAAATAGTTTCATTGAGCCATTTGTCAGGCTTTAGAAGGATGAAGCAGATTTTTGTAATGGATGATGTCTACTAATGGTTGACTGGCTTTAGCAGCATCTTATTTGGCCTAAATAATTAAATATTCTACACTAGAATGCATCAAAGTAAAAACTATGTATGATTTATAAAGCCCAATAAACTCTATAAAGATTTGGATGGTCAATTTATTTAAATGAGTATATCTTTATCTCCATATCAATGTTTCTTTGTCAGAATAATTTCAGATCTCCATTGCTATAACAAATTCTTTCACATCAAGCAATTGCACTTATGATCCTGGAAAAAATCTGAGACATCACCTAGTCTGTGGATCTGCAGAGCTGAATCCATGTCACTCTGTCTTCCCTTACTTTTTCTAACCCATCTTTTGGTACATACTACCTTTGCCTGGCTTCCTCCCCCACCCCCACCCCCAGCTGAGGACCATTCTTCTTGCTGGGCAATGTAGACCTCAAATAGAAATGATGTAGTCCCCCTCTTCTCTTTTTCACCTGGTAACTTTGTATAATAGTCCCCAAAGAGTACAGGTATTCTGTTCCTCATCTTCCCACAAAATGTGGCTGAAGAGGCCTTGTCTTTAGAAATATAACTTGATTTGTTTTTCAGCATTATCCTTAAAAAACTCATTTCTTAGAGGCTTGTGCTTGTCTTTGGTGTTAATTCTTAGCTGGATCCTCGCTTATTCCATCTCCAAATCTGATCTAGCTAGAAGAGTTCCTTTCGTGAATCCATCACTTACTTCTCTCAGAATTTTAGAGACCATAAAATATGTACGTGCATGCATTTTTAAAAAATGCTTACTATTTACCAAACATAGTGGTAGGTATTTTATATGACTTTTCATAGTTAACTCTTCTCACAAACCTATGTGGCCATACATAATCTGTGTGTATGTGCATGTGTGTGTTTAACAAGCTTAGAGAGGTTAAGTAATTTTCCCAGGCAGTTTGTAGTTCTTCCTTACTATCCTTACTCCGCAAGGAGAACTGAGATTTAGAAAGGTTGAATATCTCGCTTAATGTCATACGACTCATAAGTGGCATGCCTAAGATTCAAACCTACATTTTTTCTTGAGTCTATAGCCTGAGCTCTTACCACCATTTCCCCCACCCTCCTGTGTTATAACTCCTTCCTCTCTTTTGAAGCTTTTGACATCTGCTTTCTTAAAACCTTCAGCACATATCAGCCTCTGCTGTATATTTCCTCTCCTTATTACAAATTCCAAGATGACATGGTAACCACTCAATTCTTCCTTGTCAGGGAAAAGTTGGTCCAAAATAGCAGTCTTCTTGCTGCAGCTTCTATTATTTCAGAGATGATATTCAGTAAGGTAACTAAAACAATTTTAACTGCTTTACTCTGAGCTGTAAAAGACTTCTAGTAGATGTCAAGAGAGTTGAGATTTCCCATGAACACACACCTTGTCTCTGTGTGCCAATTCTTTCAGACCCCTTATTTTAGTATATGATTGTTGCCTAAGCCTGTGCAGAAATCACATGTGTAGGTATTAAGTGGTAGACTGGATACTATAATGGAGGATTCTGTTTCCAGAAAAATAAAGCAAGATCCTTAATTATACCACAACTTGGCAAGAAAAAAAAAAGGTGATGATCGTTCTACTTTTTAATACATTTTCCTTAATATTATTATTTTCCTTTAACCTAAATATCAGTTGACAGCTTAATTCCAGTGAGCTCAACTGATGGCAAAGAATCCACTATTTCTGATACAACTAATGACTTCAATCTTGGTTTTAATTGTAACAAGCTAATGAGAAATATATTACTTAGTGGTAGCATTAATACTAATCTTTCTATCCCTCACTCACATTTCAGAAAATAATCACAGAAGTTTATGTAACAGAATCCTCAGATAATTGTGCAAACACTGTAGGAAGGGCAAATGGCCACATTGCTGAAACTAAGCTGTGTTGGTCAACCGACAGTCAATGCCGCCCAGTGAGACCTGGACATGATTATTTGAAAGTTCATGGAGAGATGTTCAAACTCAACACATAAAAGGACATTTAAGAGTTCCAATATGTAATTACAAAAACTCGGGGCTGCTGGTATGTTTCAGGAAGTCACCATCTAGGGGCGCCTGCGTGGCTCAGTCAGCTGGGCATCTGCCTTCGGCTCAGGTCATGATCTCAGGGTCCTAGGATCCAGTCCCATGTTGGGCTCCCTGCCCATCGGGGTGTTTTTTTCCCCCTTTGCCTGCTGCTCCCCCTACTTGTGCTCTCTCTTTCTCTGGCAAATAAATAAAATAAAATCTTTTTAAAAAAAGGAAGGCACTGTCTAACTTCCATTGATTAAATAAGTGGTAGCATACTTCCATAACTCTCAGTTCTGTTCCATTCTCATTTTATCCTCATCCAAATTGCCTTCACGATGCTGCCAGAGTCGAGTTTGAGAATTCCCACTAATCGTATTCTTATTTAACCCTAGGCTTCTTTCCTTCCTTTTATACTTGATCCATTTCTTTCCAGGAAGACATTTCTTTTGGTTGCTATATTCTTGATATGAATTCTACCAAATGTCAGGAATGCCTGAGTTATACTTACTTTCTTATATAAAATATCAGATTTGCCGTTGTCATCCATTTTAGTCAATATTCTTCACTGCAACCAACAGAAATCAGCTTAAATTAGCTTAAGCAAAAAGAGGAATTAACTGGGGAAAAAAAAAACCAGGGATGGCTTATTAAACTCTAGGATAAGAAGTAAAGATGAGCATTTTTGAACAACTTGGTCATTGCCCTGTGCCTCTATGGGCTCAAACAGTTATTGTTGTACTTAATTTTTCACGTTTTCACAAACCCCCATAATTTTCTAGGTAGGCATAGTGTCACGTACATAGTTTAGACCTGAATACATGTTTATTGAATGAATAAATGTTGTACTTTACTTTTTGGGTGCTGTCACTTATTCTTTCTTGGAAGAAAATAATGACAGGGACATTTGTCACTCCACAGACTGACAGGATTAATTTGGCTTATCTGACACTTAATCTTCATGTTTTCTGTAGACTCTAATGTTCTATATAATGCATGAACCTCTTAGAAGATTAAGTTAACACTAGTTCAGCTAATTATCTTATCAAACTATTCAATTAGTTTTCTTTCAAAGCCAGACTTCCTGATTTGAAAAATTTTTAAAAAACCCAGTTTAACCATTTGAATTAAAGATATGAATTGAGAAAATCTTTGTAAGAATTGACATTATTTTACATATTTTTGTACAAATTTTACCTTCATTTGAGTGCCAAAAGAACTAAGTGCTTTAAGATGCCCTGGTGGTGAGACTAGGTCAATAAAACTGGAGGAAACAGGAGGAAGGTTTTTGGCAAAATTGTCCTATACTAAACCCTTCCTTTCTGGGACTTCCCCCTCCCCTTACTCTTCATGATCAGGTTTACTCCCTGGGAACCTGGTCCTTGCACTTGCTTTTCTCTTAGCATTTTAGCAGGTTCTGTCTGATTCCCAACCAAAGTCCTCCAGTCCCATCCTCAATAGACTCTAATTTAGCTTTCTAGAATGTATCTTTAAATATCTTGTGATATCCTCTTTTGAAAATACTAAATGTGATTCAACTACATATTTAGCTTCACCTTCCACATCATAGCCTAAGACTGAGTCCCAATTCCACACCCCTGCTACATATTCTGTCCCCTCTTTTAAGGATATAATTTTAATCATTAATATATTTTTAAGCATGGGTCTTTGCATCTGCTCTAATGAAGAGATATGGCTCATTTATTATCATTAATATTAGTGGTAGAGTTACCATACATGTATTGCCTATTCTAGGAAATGTTTGAGTGTGAAAGGAAGTACTGTTAGTAATTGCATTGGAATGATGGGTACACATCAAGATTGTCCTGGGCAGACTGGATCTATTGTCACCCTAATTGTTAGTGATTATCTAGTTTACCTAGGAAACAGTTTTTTTTCTGTTGAGATTCATTTATTTTTCTTGATGTGTTTAAATTTCTCTTGACTTTGCTAATTTCTGGAGTGAGTTATTTAAGAAATAGATTAAGGACCAGACTTATTGAAATGCTCTTTAAAAGCAAACAAATACTGTCCATCAATAGATGAATGGATAAAGAAAATGTGGTATATACCACATGATTTTATATATATATAAGTATATATAATTTATTGTATATATTATATGTTATAAAGATATATACTATATATTTACATATTATGTATTATATATTTATATTATATATTATATATATCATATACATTATTTATACCCTTATCTGCTATATAATATATGTATATCTTTATCCATTATATAATACACACACACACACACACACACACACATACATATTCCAGAATATTACTCAGCCATAAAGAAGAATGAAATCTTGTCATTTGCAATAGTATAGATGGAGCTAGAGAGTATAACACTAAGTGAAATAAGTCAGTCAGAGAAAGACAAATATCATATGATTCACCCATGTGGAATTTAAGAAACAAAACAAATGAACAAAGGGAAAAAGAAGAGAGAGAAAGAGAGAGAGGCCAAGAAATGGACTCTTAACTCTAGAGAACAAACTGATGGTTACCAGAGTGGAGGTAGGTGAGGGGATGGGTGAAATAAGTGAAGGGGACCAAGAATACACTTGTGACGGGCACTGAGTAACATACAGAATTGTCGAATCACTGTACTATACACCTGGAACTAATAGAACACTGAATGTTAACTATACTGGAATTAAAATTAAAAACTTAATGAAATTTTTAAAAAAATAAAGAAACATCATCCCAAGGGCCTTAGACCATTACAAATAAGAAACATTTGCCTTCTACAAGTTCCTTGACAGTGACAGGGACAGTTTTTTTTTTTTTTAATATAAGGAATTGATTATATTGTCAGTTGCTATTATATACTTCACTCATTCATGAGTAATTACCAGCTTCTTTATGTTAGAATGACATTAGTTCTTTAGGTTCTCTTGAGAAGCCCCTATTGCTTAAACCAGTGTGGACTATAAAGTTCTGTTACAGAAATACACATCCAAAATTGACTACGAATTTTAAACTCTTTTATGTAGGAATTTCTAAATTTCCAAGTTTGGAACAATTCTTTGATAAACATTCATATTATAGAATATCTGAATTGATCCACACCTCAAAAACACATAATCCACAGGTTCTCCACCATAGCTACATATCTGAATATTTGCTTAAAAAATATTTATGCTTTACCTAATTCCAGAAATTTAAAAAGATTTTTTTTTTTAAAAAAAAAGATTTTCTATTTATTTGACAGAGAGATCACAAGTAGGCAGAGAGGCAGGCAGAGAGAGACAGGGAAGCAGGCTCCCCGCTGAGCAGAGAGACCGATGCGGGACTCCATCCCAGGACCCTGAGATCATGACCTGAGCTGAAGGCAGAGGCTTTAACCCACTGAGCCACCCAGGTGCCCCTATTTCCAGAATTCTGATTTAACTGGTCTGGGATGGGACCCTGGCACAGGCATTTAGGGGAAAAAAATGCCTCAGGTGATTTTAATGAGCAGTCAGGACTGAGAATCTCTGATGGAATTCAACAACTTCATTTTACTTCTGAGAAATTGAGGTCTTTTTACTTCAGCTGTCACTGTGGGTTAACAATCCAAATACCCCTGTGAATTGTGAGATGTTTTAAAAGGGCTATGTGAATGTGACATCACTTTCTTTATTTAGAACTGATCATAATTTTTATGGCTTCCAACAGATGTCTTGGTTTCTTGAATTATCCTTTCATGTCATGGAGCTTCTAAAGGACATGCTGCCAAAGGAGCAGGAAGGTATTCTGTGCTTTTGTTTTGTTGTTGTTGTTCTCCAGGTAGTAGAGAATATTTTAGCTTTTTTCTTTTTTGCCAGTCCTTTTGCTTCAATTCCTTCATTTATCTTTTTTGCCCACTGAAGTCTGTCTTCTAACACTAGATTATGTGGATATATCCTTGAAGATTTCACAACTTCAAAAATATTTTTCTTTTGCTTCTATACCTGGGTGATAGTTGAGCTCAGGTATTAGCAAGCTATGGCCTATGGGCCAAATTCAGCCAGTTGCCTGTTTTTGTATATAAAATTTTATCAGGGCACTGTCATGTCCATTCATTGATGTATTATGTATGTCTGGTTTTCAAGCACAATAACAGAATTGCAACAGAGTACATGATCCACACAGTGAAGGTATTTACTATCTTATTCTTCACTGAAAAAGTTTTCTGACCCCTGGTTTATCTAGTTTTAGAGTGCTTGGACTGGGCGCCTGGGTGGCTCAGTGGGTTAAAGCCTCTGCCTTCAGCTGGGGTCATGATCTCAGGGTCCTGGGATGGAGGCCCACATCGGGCTCTCTGCTCAGCAGGGAGCCTGCTTCCTCCTCTCTCTCTGACTGCCTCTCTGCCTACTTGTGATCTCTCTCTGTCAGAAAAAAAAAAATTAAAGTGCTTGGACTGCAAGACATTTTTAGACATGGCTCAACTGTCTTCTAATGTTAAATGATGCTGAGAGGATGTCAGAAGTCAACTTGGTTCCTGCCCACCCCTCCTTTACATACATTAATGACTCAGCCTTTTTGCTTGAATGCTGAGAGGATTCTTCCTTCATTTTTGAAATCTAGTAAGCTATATCTTGGCATCAATAGTTTTACATTAATTTTTCTTGGAACATTGTACATTTGATTCTTTTTTTGTTTGTTTATCTACCTTGATTATATACAGAACTGAACACCTGTAATCCAAGGATACGAGTTATGCACGTTTTCATTTGACTTTGGCTTCTATAGGGCTTTTTTTCATATTTATTTATTTAACTTATTGTTGAAACTTTGTCCTTTGTATACCGTATAGTATTCTCAGGAATATCTATTCCTTTCTTCCTTGACTCTTATATTCTCCTTTGAGATTGTTAAAAGTTTCTAGTAAATTCTTGGGGTTTATGGCCTTATATTTGGTCATAATTTTAACTGACGGCAACATTTTGGGGGGGACGGTGAATGTTCTTCTGTCATTTGTTTTCTTTTGTTTGTTTCTTCTTTCTCTTGTAATATCTTTACATACTAATTCCTTTTTAAAGAACTTACCTGCTTAAGAAACTTATCTGCTACTTATCTTTGAATGAGATAAGTTCTTTCTGAACTAGCTATTTGCCAGAGATTTAGAGACAGGTTGCATTTCTTTTATTCCTTTAAAAATTTATTTAGTTATTTATTTGAGAGAGAGAACATGCCCATGCGAGTAGACACGGGGCAGAGGTATAGAATTTTCAAGCGGATTCCCTGCTGAGGGCAAAGCCTGATGTGGGGCTTATTCTCAAGACCCATGAGATTGTGACCTGACCCAAAAGCAGGAGTCAGATCCTTAAGCAACTGAGCCATCTAGGTCCTCCTGTATTTCTGAGTTATAAGGAATTCTTTCCAGCTCATAGTTCATTCTCCAACATTCATTTCTTTCTTCTTCTGTAACAACAGGGACCAGATTCTATTCATTGTCATTGTGCCCAGCTAAAATGCTAAAATTCCCAGCTTTCTATATAGCTGATTATGGCTGTGTGACTAACTCTAAATGTAAACCAATATGTAAAGCAAAAGCGTTGAGTGTGACTTCTGGGTAAGCTCCTTAAATGTGGGAGAGAAATAGGCCCTTTTATCCCTTCAGCCTGGAATCCATATTCCATCAGCCTGGAATCCATAATCCATCACTGAGCTCCGGAAGGCATCGGAAACGAGGAAGTAGCCTTGAAGGTGGAAACCATGTGCAAATGGAAACAGAGCACAAAGTTAGGAGCTGGGTTCTCTGATGGCACCATGAAATTATGGTACAAATCCTATTTTAAAAATTTTTAAATAAGAGAAATAAACATCTATTATGATGTTAAACCTTTTGGGGTTTTTCTGTTATATAGTGGAGCTTAATCTTAACTGGCATAGTCATAAAACCTTTTTAAAAAATAATTTAAAAAAATAGTTTATTGGGGTGCCTGGGTGGTTCAGTTGGTTAAGCAACTGCCTTTGGCTCAGGTCATGATCCCAGAGAGCTGGGATAGAGTCCCACATCAGGCTTCCTGCTTGGCGGGAAGCATGCTTCTCCCTCTCTCACTTCCCTTGCTTGTGTTCCCTCTCTGGCTGTGTTTCTCTCTGTCAAATAAATAAAATATTTTAAAAAATTGTTTATTTATTCGAGAGAGAACGAGCATGTGATCGCAGGGTCAGGCGTGTCGGGGGAGGAGCTGATGAAGAGGAACAGAGAGACTTTGGGCTGAGCCCACAGCCCCACGCTGGGCTTGATCCCACAACCCTGAGATCATGACCTGAGTGGAAATCAAGGGTCTAACACTTAACCAACTGAGCCACCGAGGCATCCCAGTAATAAAACTTCTTATAATGCAGGGTTGCCTGAGTAAGTGTGGGTACATGGGTGTGTGAGAGAATTGCTGTCGTCATTGTGTTTTCAAGCTAAGGAAAGACAGTGGCTGAAGTTCAAGGTCTTTACCACCTCACCTCATCTCACAGACAGATTGCTTTCTGTTAAGAGGTCATGTTTGGGGTCGCCTTTGGCTCAGGTCATGATCCCCGAGACCCGGGATTGAGTCCCACATCGGGCTCCCTGCTCGGTGGGAAGCATGCTTCTCCCTCTCTCACTCCCCCTGCTTGTGTTCCCCCTCTGGCTGTGTTTCTCTCTGTCAAATAAATAAAAAAAAAAAATCTTAAAAAAAAAAAAAGGTCATGTTTGTGTGGTTCTGCTTTCAACTCCAGCTTGCCCACTTGTCTGGGGTTACAAATGAAGACCAAAGAAGCTTCCATTACCAGACTGCATGTTCCATTACCACTGCTACAACAAGGAATTGGTGGCTTCTCTTCTCAGGATCTTCCATGTCTTAGGAGCACTGGCGCTCTGCAGGTTTTGCCTGAGCTCTGCGCTTGCAGGTGGGTTCTGGTGTTGTCTTCCCATGGGCGTCCCTCGTAATCTCTGCTTCCTCACATACTAGGTTTAGATTTGTAGCTGTTTCCTAGTTTTGTTAAAGATGGAGCTTGCATTTCTGTTTCCCTTGTTTGTTGTTGCAGGGTGACTTTGGAGATGAGAAAGGGCACAGGTGTCCTTATGCCACAGTGTTAAAGCCGGAAGTCCCCTTGCTTTATTTTTCAAACAAAATGGTCACAAATTGGAAAGGGAATGTATGTTCACTGTGGACATGTTAGAAAATGCCAAAAAGTGAAACACATGAAGGGGGAAATCGCTGACCATTTCATTAAATCAATGGTGACTCCTATTAACATTTTAGGGAATATTTTTCCAAATGTCCTCTCTTTCAATTTCTCTATAAGTAAATGGATATATAATAATTTTTTAGCCTACATGTTATTTTTAACCTTATTTATCGAACTTTTTGCAAATATGATATAGAATATCATTGAATAGTCCACATTACTATTAATTGCTCTTTAGTATTCCAATTATGAATAGAACATAAATTATTAACTAATCCCCTATTTTTGGACACGGTGTTTTTTTTTTCCTACACCTTGGCCATTATAAATAATGCTACAATGTACTTTTTTTAACCTTAAAAAAAAATACAGGCTAAGCATGCCCTATTTTTCACATTTCTTTAGCAAAAGCTTTCTACTATAAAATTTCAGCTCAGGTCAGATGGTCATTCATTAGGAATCAGTAGTGGACTATGAGGTTCTTCTTATTATTCAAGGTCAGTGCAGAGGCAGAATGGCAAATGGGAGCTGCCGTGTGCAGTAATTATTTTCAACACTGTGGCAGGCTCAGGCTGAAGCTCTGTGTAGCACAGGCACAAAGGGCCACAGACTTTGAAAGATTGGGACACCTGCCCCGCTGGGGATTCCTAACACCTTAAAACCTAAAGGCCCTTCTACCTCCTATAAAAGTCTTTTTTAAAAGCCTGCTTATTTTAAACCAATTTTAACTTTACAAAATAGTTTCAAAAACAGTACCTTTTCCTTATATACCCTCACTCCACATCCCTTAAAAAAGCTATCTTTTTATTTTATTTTTAAAAACATTTTATTGATTTATTTGACAGAGTGAGAGAGCACAAGCAGGGGATCCTGGAGAGGGAGAAGCAGGCTCCCCGCTGCACGGAAAGCCCCATGCGGGTCTCCATCCCAGGACCCTGAGATCATGACCTGAGCTGAAGGCAGACACTTAACAGGCTGAGCCACCCAGACGCCCCAGCCATCTTTTTTTTTTTTTTCCTTTAAGATTTTATTTATTTATTTGAGAGAGTGGGGAGGCACAGGGGGAGGGGCAGACAGAGAGGCAGACTCCTTGCTGAGCAGGGGGCCCCATGCGGTTCTCATCCCAGTACCCTGAGATCATGACCTGAGCAGAAGGCAGACGCTTAACTGAAATCTAATGAGCCACCCAGGGGCCCCTTAAGAAAACCACTTTATCTAACTATACCATAAGGCTGAAGAAAAGGATATTATCATTGGCACAATATAGGCAACTAACCTATAAACCTTATTTGAATTTCACCACTTTGCTCACTAATGTCCTTTTTTCGGTACTAGGATCCTAAGGATGACCACGCACTATATTTACCTGTTGTTTCTACATACCCTCTTCTAGTTATAAGTTTCTCAGTCTTCCCTTGACTTTTTTTGACCTTGAAGCTTTTGATAAATACTGGTTAGACACTTTGTAGATTTTCGCTCAATTTGAGTTTGTCTGATACTTTTTCATGATTAGATTGAGGTTATGTGTTTTTGGATAGAATGCTACAAAAATGTTCTTGTATCTCTCTCAGTGTATCATATCAAGGGGTTCATGAGGTTGATGTGTCTGATTGCTGGTGATATTATTACTTTGATCACTCGGTTAAGTTGGTGTCTGACAGTTTCTTCATCGTAAAGTTATCACTTTTGCCTTTGTAATTGCTCAGAATCTTGGGAGAGATACTTTCAGATTAGGGAAATCATATTCTTCCTCAAACTTGTACACAGTAATCTGAGCATCCATCACTATATCTTGTCTGCAACATTTACTGTTATGTTTTTCTGATGATGATTCTTTATTTCTCTCTTTTCTTTTGGGTTTATCAACTGGAATTTATTATGAGAAAGAGCTATTGCATCCTCCCACGTATTTATATGATGATTTATTATATCGACGAGGACACATGGATATTTATTTTATTCTCTGGATTAAAATTTAGTGATATCAATATTGATTTTATTGTTCCAACTTTCGCCATTAGATCTCTTTCAGGTTCCCCCCTGTTTTCTTTGAGATGCTGCCATCTTACTTCAGCATTCTCTCTTCACCATCATAGTAGGTTCCAGGATCATCTTGTGTTTACCCTGCCCCTGCTTTGAAATTAACCACTTCTGGGAGTTCTCTTCCCCACTGGAGGATGGTGTTTAGAGAATAAGATCTGGGCCCCAAGTTTGTTCATTATTGCTAAACTATTATTGCTACCAGCAGACAGAACTGGAAAAAATATATATGTATGTATATATATACATATTTTTATATATGAACATATGTATACACATATATCTATATACTGATACCTTTGATTCCGAAACCATAAGGTTCATTCCAGCGTTCCCCCCTTTCCTTATTTATAACTTCTCATTCCAAAGGTAAAAATCTCAGCTCCCATGGGCACCTGGGTGGCTCAGGTCATGATTCCAGGGTCCTGGGATAGAGCCCCATGTCAGGTTCCCGGTTTGACTGTTTCTCCCTCTGCCTCTCCACCTGTTCGTGCCTCTCTCTCTCAAATAAATAAATAAAATTCTTAAAAATTCCTTATATATTAGATATACTATCCTTTGATCTGTGGTGTATGTTATCAATCTTTTTTTTCTCCCCCAGTTTGCCAGTTGCATCTTGACTTTATGGCCATTTTCCTATATAAGATGGGGAAGAAAGGAGAGGAATGGGTGGTGGTCTATTGATAGTGATTCCCATAGACTGCACTTCCTCTTTGTAAACCTCATCAAACTTATTATTATTTGTTGGGGCACCTGGGTGGCTCAGTCTTTAAGCTTCTGCCTTCAGCTCAGGTCATGATCCCAGAGACCCGGGATCGAGCCCCACATCAGGCTCCCTGCTGGGCGGGAAGCCTGCTTCTCCCTCTCTCACTCCCCCTGCTGTGTTCCCTCTCGGGCTGTGTTTCTCTCTGTCAAATGAATAAATAAAATCTTTAAAGAAAACCCTTACTATTATTTGTTCAATATTCTCTTTTTTACTAAATTCTATTTGTCCAATGTCTTATTTTTCTGTTATACAATATGTCCCATGAGGATAAAGGTTGTCTTCTTTACCTATTGTTTTATCCCAAACACCTAGAATAGTGCCTGGTACATAGGAGGTACTCAATAAATATTTGTTAAATGAATAAATACATGAGAAATATGTGACCAAGAATCTTTGTTCCCAGTAAAGTAGTATGTGAGATATAAGGACATGTAATACATGGTCTCTCTCTTCAATTAGCCTACAGCCTAGTTAGACATTTAGGATCAAGCACACAAAACTCTAACACCAAAAAAATGATTCTATACCAGGAATTAAATTTAAACCTTTCCCCAGCTTTGCGACCAGAGCTCAGTAATCAATAAAATTACTTTGATCCTTTATGGTGATCGCAAAAAATCTATATATACTTGTTTACTTTTTCTCATATCATGTTCCAGTAGCAAAAGAACACAAGACTGAAATTAAGAAGTTCAGGGTATAGTCTCTTAACTCTAGAATTCACTTTCCTCATCTGTGAAATTCAAGTGAGGTCAGGCACTGGAGTGATGATTGAAAAGGACCTTCTTAAAGGTAATCTTTGTAAAACTTTCAGAAAATCTAAATTGCAAAGTGAATATACAAGGGGATAGTTTTACAAGTATCTTCAATTCAAAGAGTCTAGAAAATACTGAGTCATCACAAATGCAGCCAGGAAAATGGATCTTTTCTCAATATCACGTTGAACTATACATGAACTTTAAAACATGTAAAAGGAATATTAAATTTTTTTCATACAACACAAAATAAATCCCTGAGAAACCAGAGAACAATGTCTTATCTAAAGGAGTATTTGTATTAATTGATCTGAAAATGTTCAGGAATTTATCATTGATTACAGTTGAATACAAATAAGACATAAGGAATGGTATGGATTTCTGTCAGTCAGGAGAGAGTGTTGTACTTGGAACCATGAGAAATATGTGTTTGGTTAAGGTGCTGAAGGAATAGGAGTGAAATGGGCTGTCAAGAATGTAGGAATGATTACTATGTACCTGCAGTGACATGGGTTGGCTATATTGCACATTTGATTGAGTAGGAAAAGTAGGGGGTATCTAGTACCTATTAATGTATGTAGGATTGTTTTAATATTGTGCATTAAGAGCTATTAGCCAGATACATTAAGAGGTTCTCACCAAAACTCATCAATTTTTCTTACATTATATTTCTTGTATCTCTGCTTCTTTTTCATTTCCTCTGCTTTTTCTCTAGTTTAGAACCAAGCATTTCATGTCTTGGTTATTGCAATGGTCTCCCAATTAATCAATATGCCAGTCTTCACCAAATCCAGATGACCTCATCTAACAATCACCAGATGAGTATTCCTAAAGCATCTTTTTAATTCTCTCAATCCTTCATTGTCCTACTCCCAAAAAATTGTCCAGAATGGTGAGTTTCAGGGGCGCCTGGGTGGCTCAGTTGGTTAAGTGACTGCCTTCAGCTCAGGTCATGATCCCGGAGACACAGGATCGAGTCCCACATCGGGCTCCCTGCTCGGCGGGAAGCCTGCTTCTCCCTCTCTCTCTCCCCCTGCTTGTGTTCCTCCCTCTCTGGCTGTATTTCTCTCTGTCAAATAAATAAAATCCTAAAACAAAAAAAAGAACAGAATGGTGAGTTTCAAACTATTCTAAGGACCATGCATAACATGCTCTAGAAACATGCTGTTTATTTTTGCTCAGCCATTATTTTTCCAGTGTCTAGCATAATATCTGGGGCAGAATAAGTATCCAGTAAAAATTTATAAAATGAATGAATGGATTAGGTGACTCATTGGTGGCTGGAAGATGGAATTTGAGAAGATCAGAAGACTAGATTCTACTTCCTCTCAAATCAGCAGCCCCACTGTTATCTACTTACTATGTTCCCAAGTTAAATTTTATTTAAGAATTCTGTTGCTTTAAGTGCTTGTTTAAAAATCAACAAATAGATAAAGATATCTTTTCTTACACCTGACATTCAAAATGACAAATTAATCTTCCAAAGGCAATTGCTCTTACTCCCTGAAATGTAGAATATATCATCAAGGGTTTTGCTCAGCAATCCTCCCCCAAAGCTATGGGGACTGCCATGTTTATTCTTATATGATCCTATTCCTGAGAAACAGGGTTTGACCCCAGCATAGCCAATGATAACATCTTGACATCCAGGCCAGAGGCTATTTGCTTGGAGGTGGACACCTGACCCCAGTTGGGCTCTAGGATTTAAAACATTTATTAATTTAAAAACAACATCTTGGGACGTGTGGATGGCTCAGTCGGTTAAGTGTCTGCCTTTGGCTCAGGTCATGATCCCGAGGTCTGGGATTGAGCCCTGTGTGAGGCTTTGTGCTCAGCAGGGAGCCTGCTCCTCCTTCTGCCTGCTGCTCCCCCTGTTTGTGTGCTCTCTCTCTCGATCAAATAAAGAAAACAAATCTTAAAAAAAATAAAAACAACAACTTTTTTTTGAAATTTTCTTTTTCATTTTTCTTGTTTTTTAGTTCCAGTGTAGTTAAAATACAGTGTTATATTACTTTCAGGCCCACAATATACTGATTCAGCAATTTATACATTACTCAGTGTTCATTATGGTAAGTGTACTCTTAAGCCTCATCACCTATAACACCCATCCCCTTACCTACCTCTACTCTGGTAACCACTAGCTTATTCTCTGTAGTTAATAGTCTGTTTCTTGGTTTTCTCTCTCTCTGTCTTTTTTTTCTTTCCTTTTTTGTTTTGTTTCTTAATTTGCACATATGTGTGAAATCATATGGTATTTGTCTTTCTTTGACCAACTTATTTCACTTAGGATTATACTCTCTAGATCCATGCATGTTTTTGCAAATGGTAAGCTTTCATTCTTTTTTATGGCTGAATAATATTCCATTATAAATATGTATATATATATATACCACATCTTCTATGGCTGAATAATATTCCATTATAAATATGTATATATATATGTATATATACATATATATACCACATCTTCTTTATCTATTCATCTATTGATGGACACTTGGGCTGCTTCTGTAATCCTATAGGATATTATAAATAATGCTGCAATAAACATAGGGGTGTGTATATGTTTTCAAATTAGTGTTCTTATATTCTTTGGGTGAATGCCCAGTAGAGCGATTATTAGATCATAGGGTAGTTTTATTTTTAATTTTTTGAGGAATCTCTATACTGTTTCCAAGTGGATGCACCAATTTGCATTCCCACCAACCGTGGGAATGCATGATGGCTCCTTTTTCTCTACATCCTCACCAACACTTGTTTCTTTTGTTTTTTATTTTAACCATTCTGACAGGTATGAGGTGCTGCCTCTTTGTGGTTTTGATTTGCATTTCGCTGAGGATGAGTGATGTTGAGCATCTTTTCATGTGTCTGTTGATCATCTGTATGTCTTCTCCAGGTCTCCCAATTTCTGTAGAAAGCCAGTCTGGATTGGAGGAGAGAGAAGCAAAGATGCAGAGAGAAGGAGAAACGAGAGACAGGGAGAGCATCCTGGTAGCATTTGAGCCCTTTGCTCTGCATGTTTCTTAGGCTGTTAAATGTTGGGTTCTATGAAATCAGATCCTGAGAGTTCAGGGTACAGGATACTTATTAGGAAACAACAGCTACGGAAATGAAGGGAAGAAACACGGTATGTAGAAGGAGAAACTGAACTGCAACACAGGTCTAATGAAGCCTTGCATGACCTTTGTAGTGTACACGGCCCATTGGAATTGTCCTGCATGACTTGAGAGGACCTGGCCTTTATCCTCCTACAGTGACCAGTCATCAGCTATGGAAGAAATGTCCTTGCGTGAGGCAATTCTCTACAGCTGAGGCAAACTGTGAAGTAGCTGACAGCTCACGGCTCTCTACTGACCACATGGCCAGTATCTGGGGCAACACATCCTTCTTTGAAAGGGATCTGGACAGCACTTCTCACATCCACCACAGAGGCCCACCTTCAGCCTGCCTCCACTGTTTAATGTTCAACGCTTTCTTTTAATTTTGAGACACGTCAACCTGCTTTCTATACATTTCTATTTTTGCCAAATCAAGGTCAAGTTAGATTTTTATCACTTGCCACTGAAAAAGTCCAAACTAATATCCTCCAGCCAGATTTCTCCCCAGAATGCCTTCTCTACTCCTTTGGCCGTGAAATTCTGATATTTTTTCTTCTTTGCCCACTCATTCATGCAGCAAACATTTCCTGAGTATCCAGTCTGTGCCAGGCATGAGTCTAAATCCTACTTTTCCCAAGGCTCCAGTGGTTGCCCCACACCTTTAGAAAGTCCTTTGTTACTGATGATCCCCCAGCAAGTTCATTCTGTTCTGAATGACAGTAGCACTCACAGGCTCTACCATTCACTCAGTGCTACTCTGCCTCTCCTTGGACTTCTGGCCACTGGTAGAAAAGTTTTTGTGCCCTGTTCTATGAAATAATTATGGGCCCCACTGAAGAATGGGCTCAGAAAATCCCTGTGGGACTTGTCCCAACCTCTATGGGCATTGTTCATTATATTATAGTGTTTTTGTTTTTTTAAGATAGATTTATTTATTTATTTATTTATTTATTTATTTATTTATTTACTCAAAGGGGTAGGGGCAGTAGGCAAGGGAGAGAATTTCCAGAAGACTTCCAGCTGAGTGTGGAATCTGATGCTGGGCTTGAGCTCAGAACCCTGGGGTCACAACCTGAGCTGAAACCAAGAGTCAGGCACTTAAAGGACTGAGACATTCAGGTGCCCCACTAATGAGGTTTTTAAAATTTTGCTTTGTTTTCTTTTGTGTACTAAGCCTTTAGAATCCAGTGTCTTTTACTTGTATTGTTGTAAAATATATATGACTTAAAATTTACCATTTTAGCCATTTCTAAGTGTATGTTTCAGCTGCCTTCAAGGCAGTGCCTAGCACAAGCTTGGCACAAAGGGGGTGTGTGACACCAGTAGTCTGGGCCTGCGTCACAATGGCATCTAAGCTGGCAGGAAGGTGACCATGGAGGGGGCAGGCAAGGGCATCCTTGGCTGGGGTGATGCAGGACACAAAACCAGGGTCAGCCTTTGGCAAGCATGGCTATGTGTTTCACGGTCATGCATTCACTCTGCTTCCTCCGACAGCTTTTCATGAGAGCTTCAGTAATTGCACTGTGAACATATGCTACCCTCCAAACACCGGACTGGGTGCCTGTGGGGGAGGCACACCGGTTCCTCTCCCTGACCTCCTATTCCAGCCTCACTGCTTGATGTGGACAATCTCTGTGAGATCAGCCAGGACTAAGGTATAAGGCTGCTTTAATGCTCACATGTTTCCTGATATTCATATTCACTAAGAAACACTTAAACTTTTAAAAACAGAGATACAAATCAGTGATTTTAAGGGGGAAACCTTTAAACAACCAATCTAAAAAGAGAAGCTTTGCAAGGAACCTCATAGAGAGCCAGACCTCAGGAAACAAAAATTAGATGGGGTCCATGGCTTCTCCACAGTGGAACTGAAGGGAGTTAAAAGTCTCACCCACCCCAGCCCCAGCAGGCCCGGAATTCTCCCCAGTGTGGTCACACTTTTGATTGAGGGTGTCAACTCCCAGCAGGCTCATGTAAAAACATTGCCTGAGAGAAGAGGCCAGGCTAGACTGGCCTATCAGTGCAGATCCCCTTAGAATACCCTAGAATTTGGAGGATTGAAAGTAAAGACAGTGGCCATCTAATCCAACCAGTAGAAGCATAGAGACCCATCTCTGACAAGTGGGCATCGAGCCCAGGCAGGAGCCATGCAGGGATGGGAACTTACCACTCATCTACACCTTTCTCACCTGCACAGCCCTCTCTGTGTTTAGACAGCTCTGTGAGAAGGATCCTCATTTTACTGAGACCAAAACATCATTCTCTATAATGATCACCTTTGGTTCATGATTTTCCCAAGTAAACATATGTCTAATCCTCAATATATACACTCAGCTGGTCCTCACTTGGCCATTAGCCCCTGTAGGACCTCAAAATTGGTGATTTTCATGACATAGGAAGGGTTGACGCTCATCAAAGAGGCATGTCTAAGTGAGACTCTGGGGAGGTATGAAGGAGGAACAGGGGATGGCAGTAGCTCGGGCAGGGGCGCTGGGCAGCCAGTAAATAGTGGGAGGGACTTGAGTGATACCTGAAGACAGGACAGAAAGAGTCTAGTGGGCCATCCCTGCTTTCCCTGGATCTCCCCCACCCTGGAGCCTTGAGCACTACAGGGTACTGGGCCTTGGGCTGGAAGTGAGGAAATATGAATCTGCTCCCGGTCTATCTTTACTGGTTCTGTTACCTTGGGAAGATCATTTCAACTCTTTGTACCTCAGTTCCCTCATCTGCAAAATTGGGTTAATAAAAACTAAATTTTCAACTTTGTAGAATTATGTTAAGGATCAAATGGGATAATGCACAGGAAGTCTCGGAGGTTGAAGCTCCTTAAAGCACATATATTGGTAACATAGCCTATCTCTGCTTCTGTTTCACTTCCTGCCTGCAGTTTTCTTTGGGTTATGTAAACACTTATTTATAATCATTTGTATAATGTTAAATTGTATATACTTTTCAAGGCACCTCATACTTTTTTTGAAAAATGATGTGGGATAAATATAAACATATAAAATAAATATTTAATGGATTGTTATGATGACTATTGTCTTGAGGGAAATATATTAGGAAAGTTATATATGGTCTATATTATACAAGGATATCATTAAATTAAAACAGATTTTTCCCTATAATATTGAGAGTCTGTTTTTGGAACCTAGAGATAAAATATTTTTATGGGCTTAGCAGGCAAATGGAAACACAATTACGTTGCATCAAACCAAAAAGGAGGATATGTCTTCTTGTGTCTGATTTTATAAAGCAGTGAGGACTAAGCCACCTAGTTGTCATTCTGATCAGGATTCTGCTGCAGCTTGTGAATCATGATTCATGTGCAGGCTCTGAGCCCAGTAGTTGGTAGGCTGAGCTTCAACAAGAACTTATTAAGGAGAACCACCCCCTCCCCCAACCTCTACCCACATAAGGATGTATACCTTTCACTTGGTTCTGACCCTTTTTATGCACATTGTGATATATACCATTTCACTTAATACTTCTGGATGAAAGTAGTCCTCCTTCAATTTACAGACTCACTTTACAGGAGATATAAGAGCAAGGCCAGGGTGTGATTTGAGGGTTACTTCCAAATGAATCCACCCAGAAGCATCATTCTCATCGCTGTGCTGTGGTTCCTGTCATTGTGCCAGAGATCCAAACCTTTGGGTTCACTAGTACTGTATCTCCAAAGACTTTGAGAGAAGTGGAAATAGTAAACAGTTTGCGCTGTGTTGTAATGCCTATTTTTATGTGGTTTGGCCCACCCTCCTCCAGGACCCTCCATGAACTTTGCCTGCTTACCTCTCCCACCTCTTCCTGCCGCAGCTCATTCTGCTCCAGCCATGCAGGCCTTTCTGTGTTTTGGACAAACAAAGCTCACTTAACCTCAGAATATTTGCACTTGTGATTACTGCTGCTTAGGACATTCTTTGCATGGCTGGCTCCTTCCATCAGGTCTCAACCCAAACGCCACCTTCTTAGAGAAGCATTTCCTTTATGCCATTCTCCATAGCAGCTTTTCTCTGTTAACACTCCTGTTTTAATGCCTTCATAGGGCTTACCACTGTGTCTCAATGACTTTAACTCATGGATATGACTGAGTGACAATGGGGGGAGGACAACATTTAAAGAAGAGTATACCACTTTCATTTCTGGAGAGAAGAGGGCATGCAGCACTAGGTACAGCCACAGGGGAAATAGCTGGTTTAGGCTGGGAGGCAGAAGCAGGAGCCAGGGTAGAGCCCAGGCCAGGATCTCAGTTGGGAAAGGCAGGGCAGTGCAGAGAAAACCAGTTAGGATCAGCTAGCTTGAATAGTTCCGGTGGGCTTTGGACTACAGCGGTTCTCTAGTTGCCTGGTACCTGGCTCTGGATGACATTGGACAGAGGAAATATGGACTTGGGGTGTGAAAATTTGGTAAAGGGGTAGTTGGAGGGAGGAGACTCAGGATCAATTGGTGTGCATGGGAAAAAGGTACACTCTAGGTTGAGCTCTTGGCCATCTCTAAGGATTGCTTAGCCCTTGGTAGGTCAGCTCTCCCCTGCCAGCTAAACCGGCATAATATGTTAAGACATCATACAATAAAGTACAAACTTCCAGTTATAAAATAAATGTGGGGATGTACAGCATGGTGGCTATAGTTATTAACATTTTATTGCATATTTGAAAGTTATTAAGAGGAGATCTTAAAAGTACTCATTGCAAGAAAAAAACTAAGTATCTATGGTGATGGATGTTAACTAGATTTATTGTGGTGATTAGTTTCCAATATATAAAATACCAAATCATAACATTGTATACTTGAAACAAATATGATAATATGGGTCAATTATAAAATAAAAAATTAATCTAAAAACTCATAAGATTCAGAAAATAAAATACATGATGAGTGCACACTATATGAAATATTCTCATTTATTTATGTATTTCTTTTGTCTACTCTAATAGAAGGTAAGCCCCACAAAAGTAGGGACCTTGTCCCTATTGTTCATTACTATGTCACCAATACTTAGGACACTGCCTGGCATATAGTAGGTGTTCAATAAATATTTGTTGCATGGGTGAACAATACGAATTTGTAGAGTCAGGAAGCTGACTCATCTGTATCTCCTTATCCCACCCATCCCTGTACTTCACCCATGACAGTGCAGAATATGTAGTACCTGTTATAAATAAAAAGCACTATTGAATTAAATCAAACTGAGAATGGTAATACACCATTTTGATTTGTGTAGTTTCAAATAGTTTTTAGCAAATTTATATATTTGTTACAAATAAGGTGGATGGAACCCCCCACCCCCAGCGAATCATAGCTTTGGTGGGAAGAAACAAGATGAAATAGATTCAAGACCTATGCCCCTTTTAGTGTGGTATTAGCAAGAGCGTCATCAAATATGATGGACAACATATCACAGCTTATAATGACACCCCCTCCTCTCTGCATTTAAGAGGTACTTTGATTAAACTTTTAAAAATACGACTGTAATACACCAGGATGTTAAAAAAGCATTTATGTCTGGACAGCAGGATTATGAATATCTTTGGAGTTTCCTGCATTTTCTGTATTTTCTATAATAAGCATGCATGACTTTTTAAATAAGAAACAAATCATTCACAAAGATATTAATATTTTGGTTACATTTTATTCTTGCTTCCACACTAGAATATGCCAACAGATTAATGGAACTAACAAAGGAAACGAAAATCTGCTGTGTTTTTTTCTAGACCCTTCTTTATTTATTTATGTCTCAGGATAAATGTGAATTCCTAAATTATCTCTCATGAAATCTATTCAGAGTTTTGATTAACTCCAGCTAATGAAACCATAGCACGTTACCATGTCATGCAAGAACAGAAAATAGCCTGGTAAATTCTCCATGTCCCTTTACCGATGTCAGCCCTGCCAACGTTCCTTACTGACGTCCCTGAAACTGACATTACCCTTTCATTGATGTCACTGAATCAGGAAGCTGAAAAGCTGTTGCAAAGTGACTGTTTCTATTGCAAAGGTTTAAAACTTTAGAGATTGAAAGGTTAAAGTTAAAAATATGTATTTTAATTTGAACAACAGATGGCCTTGGAGTGACTACAAGGCTGAATTAACTCTCGAGGCTCTATGGCTGTTTGTGGAAGAGACCAAAAAAAAAAAAAGAAAAAAAAAGAAAAAAAAAAAAGACAACCAAAACCCTTTAAAAGCCCACACTGGAACACACAGCTCAAGTGCTGGTGACATCAGCAGAATCTCTCTGTTGAATTAGAGTCCCGAATTTGGCTTCAGAGCCATCTGTTAGTTTCCAGATAGAATAATCTTCTATGAAATTATACTGCATAGTTTCACTAATGAACCTTTCCAACTGTCAGAGCCGCAGCCTCACAGCTGTCTCACCTTTTGAAGCTGCTGGGCCTTCATGAGCCCCTGAAATACATGGGAATCCTACTTGCTGAAGGCCACTGTGGAGCTATCTTTTGGAAAAATGTGTCCTGTCCTAGGTGGATGTCTATGAAAACAGAATTTGAGACAGGGACTTGTGTGGAGAAGGATTATTAGGGCATATTCTTGTGAGGAAATGAAGAAGGCAGGATGGGGCAGAGTGGGGGAGCTGACCTATAAGATGTTCCAGCTCAGACCTCAGCCATCCTATCAGATACTCTACTGTTGGGATGTCCCATCAGAGTCATCCCAAATTAAGTCAAGGAAGCGAGTCATTGTGTTTCACATAAGTTGTCATGGGACACAGGCTGCTCCCTGAATGTAGGCATCCCTTGGATGACATAATTCCCTGTGGCTGAGACAACTTCCAGTGACAAAATCAGCCAATAATTCCAATAGCTGAGGGATGAGCATGTCAACCCTGATAAGGGGACCTGAATGAAACACTCCAGTCTCTACTCTATCCCTATCCACCCCAATCCTGGAGCTCCTTCGACTCAACTCCTGCCTTCCCTCTTAGCGTTGACCCAACTTCTTTTCAGCACCATGGGATCCTAGAGACAAACCTAAGTGACCTGGAATACTGATCACATATTTTTTTTGAAAGTAACTGTATGCCCAACGTGGGGCTTGAATTCACGACCCCAAGATCAAGAGTGGTATGCTCTACCGACTGAGCCAGCCAGGTGCCCCAGTTACCTGGAGTATTTAGATATTCATTCAATCAATTATATTTTTAACACTACCAACTCTATGCTGAAGAAATGTCCCCTCTCTCATGGAATTAAGGGAATAAGAACTATTATAGAAAAAAGAAATGCTTTGTGTGGAGGCCAATGTTCAATAGAGAGCACTGGTGAGCTCAGAGAAGTGAAAATGGGTCAGAACACAGAGGGAAAATAGTGAGAGAAAAGTAGGAGATTGTGAAGGGTGTAGTCTCCCATACTACCTAGTTTGAGATTTGTCTTGATATCATTCCATCATTCTTTCATTGATTTGGGAGAACATCTTGGTGTCTTCCTTGACTCATCTCTTTTGCTCAGATCATACATCCAGTCTGTCATCAAACCCTGTCAGTTCCAAAATAAGACAACTTATTTGATTGTTTGTTTTCCAACGCCTTCTCACCATTCCCATCATCCCTACTCTGCTCCAAGTCTCATTGTCTCTCTCCTGGATTATTGAAATAACTTCGTAATTGGTCTCTCTGCTTTTGGCCCTGCCCCTCTTCATAGTCATTCACAGGAAGCAGCCAGAGTGAGCTGGTAAATGTATCAATTCCAGTGATCTAATGCAGAATAAAAGCCAACGTTCTTAGTATGACATGTAGACCCAAACTACCTGCACTATCTCCTCCCCCACCCCTGCATTACTACTCTAACTGATCTGTTGTTCCCACGGCCCCAAACCACTCTGTGCCCCTCTCACTCACTCTGCTCCACTGGTCTTGCTGGTCTGCAACAAGTCGGATATGTTTCCATTTGGGGACGTTTCCTCTTCCTTCATCCTAAGATGTTGTTAACCAAGCATCAACAGATCTAGCTCCCTCACAAGAAGCCGAACTTCATAAAAGGAGGACTTTTTGTGCATTTTGTTTACTATTGTATTCCTAGTACCATGACCAGTGTCTGCCAGTTGGTAAGTGTCTTGATAATTATTGAATAAATGGATAGAGAGACTTTAGAAGACTGTTCTGGATGGTTGAATTGCCAGATAGCAGGCCTATCTTACTAGAGAGTAAATATTTTCATTTTAGAATTTGAGCATGGTTAGTGGATAGCTTTCTTAAATATATTACACTATTATTTGCATTTTTGAACAAACGTAATAGTTCTATGTGCTAAAGTAGGGACACTTTTAGAAGCTTTTGGGATATTTGCCCCAGTGCTAATTAACCTCTGTGTATTGTATCTTGGGTTTGTATTTTATGGTTTTCCTCCCATTTCTTCACTTACTAGTAGGTTTTCAGTTGTCAGTGCACTTAAGACTTCTCCAACATGCTGAATGGGACAAGAGCCAAAGACATTGGCCCAGCATATTACAGTCAGGGAAGAGTCAAAAGATTGCCTGGTCAACTAAAAAGCAAAGAGAAGCGGGAGTTACAAAATCTAGATTCTAGCACAGCCAATAAGCTGAGTGATGTGGGGAAGGGAGAGAACTGCTACTTATGGAGCTGTTATTTTATCTGATTCACAAAATAACCCGGTGATGTTTATATCATTTCCATCTTACAGATAAGAAGAGCAGACTATGGGAATTAATCTGTTCAAGATCAGATGGCTTGCCAATAATAGACCCAGGATTAATTTCAGGTCCCCTAAATCCAAACTCTTTTTACTATATTGAGGTAAATCACTTCTTATCTCTTCAAGAGAGACATCAAGCACATTAAGTCTGAGTGACTGTAACCAAAAAGAGTCTCATATGCCATGGGTTGATTTGCCTGCAAGAAAAGTGGTTAAGAGAAGAGGTACATGTCAAACAGACACACATTAATTTCTCGCTCCAAGTCATTTAAACTTTCTGAGCCTTGGTCTCCTTATTTGTAAAATAGAGATGATGATAATAATAATAATAGTCAGATCAGAGGGCTTTTGTGAGCACTTCTAGAATAGAATTAGTACCTGGCATATAATAAACACTATAAATGATTGTATTATTATTATTATTATTGTTGTTGTTATTGTTATTGTTATTATTATATTACTATCAAAGTAACCGAGTCCTTCCCTTTAATACCAGGTACCATTCACAGAGATTTGGGTCATCTGTACAGGTGACTTCAAATGCTTAAAGGTAGAGAATAGAATGTAATTCCACTGCGCAGAACTGTAGTTAGAAAGGTGATGCCATCCTGGCATGGCTATAAACACGTACAGAATATCAACACGTGGGAAGAAGCCAGCCACTCTACCCAACAGGGATGAAGCCCTGGAGTCCTACTGGCCTGGGCATCTCACTCCTTTTACCAGAAACCTCTCATCCTGGGGTGCCATCAGAGTGGGTCTGAGCAGTCTCTGTTTTAGGCAGAACATTATGTGGGTTGGATTACATGGCTGTAAACTGATCAGTGCATATTCATATGCTGTCAAGCATCTGAGTTCAAACAATTGGACTATTCTAATAAGATTACAAACCTGTCCCCTTCTACCATTTTTCTCTCTGCAGGATTCCATGCAGAATCCTGCAGAGAGAAAATTGTCTTAGACAACTAGAAGATTTCAGGAGGCCCTGTGTTTTCCTTCCCGAGGCAGACACAGTTAAAAAAGACATCCATGTTTGGGGCCCAGAACCACCCAAGCACCCAAAAATGTGCCAGGAAAAACCCAAATCAAATGAGTGGTAATGTGGACAGGAAGCTCAATAGGATGACTGTGTATTTTTGAACGGACAGTCTCGCAATGGTTGTGCATGTGACTCACCTATGGGTTGAGAACTAAGCTTTGCCTCCAAAGGCTAGAGTGTAACAGATGGCTGTATGTCCTATATGTAAGGCAGAGTTTCATCATTATATAATTGCTAAGGGGTTGGTATAAAACTTGTGGAATCACACAGACCTGCCTTTCAAATCCCACTTCTTTCACTTACTAATTTCAAGAACTTGATGAAGTGATTTAATATCTCAAATCTTATTAGTTTCCTCTTCTTTAAAATGGGTTGGTAATACCTACTTGTGGCAAATGGACCTAAGTCTATTGCTTAATCATCCAGGGATTATTATTATAATTAATCATCCAGGTATTATTATTATTATTAGGCCCTTTTTGGGAGAGAATAAGAAGCTTGTAATAGTTACATAGCAGATGGGTAGGCAGATGAGGGCTGTAGGTTTTCTTGTCCAAAATCTCTCTATCAGGTGCTACTTTGTAGGGAAAGCAAGTCTCTGGTCCAATTTTCAAATTCCCCCACAAATAAGGAGCCACCAATCATACAAAACATTTTGTAAGTATGACAAAATCTCAGCTCTCTCTGATACTGTTTAGATGACTGACAATTTATAAGGGTAGAATTCTTCCTAAATTTCTAATAGGAGCCAGGTAACACCATCTTCTCTTTCAGAACCCTAAACTTAGCTATGCCTTTTTGAAACAATCAGGCTATTGAGTGACTAGATTTTTTTTTTTTTAAGTAGGTTCCATGCCCAGCATGGAGCCTAACACGAGCTTGAACTCATGACCCTGAGATCAAGACATGGGCTGAGATCAAGAGTTGGATGCTTAACTGACAGCCATCCAGATGCCCCGAGTGACTAGGTTTTTATATTTTGTTTTAACAATAGAGAGAGAGAGAGTGCCTATATAATATTACTAGCCAATCCATGATATGGAGAACTCCTTATGTCACTAAAAAAATGATTTATAATATCCATTATGCTAATTCTAATTAATGAAGTTTTGGTGTTGACCAAAGACCATGAGAGCTAAAGGACTAAATTCGTTTTGTAGTAACTGCCTCTGGAATGTGGGATTCTAATAAGGTCTTTCAAAGCCTAACTAGACATCTTTAGAGTGTGTTTTCCTGATTAAAGTCCTTTGAATATTAATTAATATTACTAAAGTGGTTTTAATTAGGGTAATTACCCAGGATAATTCACTACCCTAAGGTGTAGATTGAAACATGCATACACATTACTATCTGTGGTGATATATTTCAAAGTTAAAGACTATGCAGAATATCTCATAGAATTAAATGATGCCTCTTAGGGACTTAGTGTCTACCATGTGCTAAATAGTAGCTATTTATTAACGTTATATAAATTTGTGTTTCTAATAATAACATTAGCAGGACTTGGGACAATTAAGGCCATCCATCTTGGTGGTTGGCTCAGAATGGTGAAGCAAAGGCCAGTGGTAAGGGACAGCCTCTCTTGAATCATGAGGAGAATGATACCTCCGTGGTAGATATCAGAAATATATTGATATATATATATATTTTTAAGATTTTATTTATTTATTTTGCAGAGAGAAACACAGCTAGAGAGGGAACACAAGCAGGGAGAGTGAGAGAGGGAGAAGCAGGCTTCCCACCAAATAGGGACCTGATGCGGAGCTCAGATCCTGGGACTCTGGGATCATGACCTGAGCCGAAGGCAGACACTTAATTACTGAGCCACACAGGTGTCCCTATATTCCATACTTTTTACTAAAGGTTTTTAAATTTTGCCCTTCTCAATGTCATCAGTCCATTGGAAACTGATATTTTGTTTTGGCCTCCCAATCATTATTTAAACAAAATGTTATTAAGTAGTTCAATAACTACATTTTATCATTTTGAATTACATTTTTTGACTAAAGATTTTTTGTTGTTGTTGAGGGTGTCCACACACAATGTTAATTCAACCCCACAAATGATATGGGCGGGAGCCTGTGGTTAGGAATTTAGGGTGAGGTGTCCTTCCTTCTCACACTCTCACTTTCCCAACTCCATTTAGAAGAAGTCTGAGATAGGCCAACACTTTTTTCTTGTTACAACTTTATTCATCATCTAATGAGGACATCAAACTTTGAATGTGGGGTTCCTTCTTTAGAATTTTTGCTTTACTTTCTCATTCTACTTTGGCCACTTCTAACCTTGTATCTCACGTCTGGCCCAATAAAACCAAGGATTTAGGCTTCCAGGGATAGGCAGTTTTTGTACTAGATTATTTCTTTTTATTGTTGATTCTGGCGTTAAGGATTCTGAAAATTCCCTTTAACTTCCAGGCAGCTCATCCATACATTACAATATCTTTTAACAATTTAATTCAAACTTTTAGGCGATCTGTACCGTGAAAAATTCTCCGAGGACTCGTCTCTCATGTTACTGAAATAGAAATTTCTGGTTTTTTTGTGTTTAAATCTTTGACCCATATGGAATTAATATTTAAACAGTAAAGTGTGTGGTAGGGATCCTACTTTGTTTTTTCTCAAGTCATCCAGTTAATCCAATTATTTACTGAATAAGTCACAAGATGGCATTTTTAGAATGCAAATACTCAACATGTTATAGGGAAAAGAACACTAATACAAATATGAATAAGACATAGTCTCTGCCTTGAAAGATCTTATGGCTAAATGAAAAATGACTCCTACTATTACCATTTGCCAGTCTCCACTGGGTAAGAGCAATTTCTTGTATCATGAGGGTCATTTGTGCTCGAGATGCTGTCATCTCATTTTAGCTCCAAATATTTGCAGACAGACATACACGGTTGAGAGTATAATGGAGGATATATTCATTTTTTTCATGCGTACTGTTCTGTTACTATACCTAGTAGATGAGTTCCAGAAAAGTTGTATTATATTAAATCATGCTTTTAATTTCCCTGGTAGGTTTTCTACTTAAAGGGATTTTACTTTGGAGTATTTTCGGAAATCATTCTGAAGAGTAAATAATGATTCCCTAATTTTTCCATGATGCAAATACAAGTTTTCACTTACTAGGATTTTTAAGGCAAGCTATATTTGCGTAATTCAGGTTATTTTCTAAAAGAAGAAGAAAAATATAAGGAGATGATAATTTTAAAAACAAATCAATGTGTATTTTTTTTAAAGATTTTATTTATTTATTTGACAGAGGGAAACACAGCTAGAGAGGGAACATAGCAGGGGGAGTGAGAGAGGGAGAAGCAGGCTTCCCGCCAAGCAGGGAGCCGGATGTGGGACTCGATCCCGGGTCTCCAGAATCATGATCTGAGCCGAAGGCAGTGGCTTAACCAACTGAGCCACCCAGGCGCCCTTAATGTGTATTTTTTAAAATGCAGTTGTTGGAATACAGACTTAAAGACATTTTTAAGGATCATTTACATAAATTCGATTTGCTTTCTTCTACACGCGAGGCAACATTTTGGGTGATTTTTTTTTTCAAAAGCTAATTTTTAAGCTTTATGGGGTGGGTGCCAAATGGTATTTTAAAGATACACATTTAAAAAAAGAAGAACGTGCAGTTTTGTGTGGAGTGCAGATGGAGCCCGTGTCAATTGAAGGCATTTCGCCTAAGGACACAGAGAAAAGCACTTTTTCATAAAGACCATAAACTCTCCTCTTGTTTCTCTTCATCCTAATTTGTAGAAGGTGGGAAGAAATCAAATAAAGGGTTTAAGGGTTTAGTTGTTTTGACAATCTAATTGCTCAAATTTTATATTGATTATATTGTAAATATTATTTGGTCTTCAAATTAGTCATAAAGGACTATGATAATTTGGCTATTTCTTATTTGGCTATTTGGCTATTACTTCTCTTATTGATTCATTTCTATCATGTAAAGATAAGACCTAAGTTCTATTTTTGAACTTCTCACTTTGGCTCCTGCAGCACACACTATATTAAAAATGATGATAGTTGCTCTTATTACCAAGTGTTGCCCTATGCCAGGGCATTGTACTAAGGACTGTGGAGGCAGCATTTCACTTAAACTGCAAAACACAAGGCGCCTGGGTGGCTCAGTCAGTTAAGCATCGGTTAAGCATCTCTGCCTTTGGCTCAGGTCATGATCCCAGGTCCCACATCCAGCTCCTTGCCCAGCAGGAAGGATGCTTCTGCCTCTCCCTCTGACTCCCACCCGTGCTTGCTCCCTCTCTAGTGTTCTCTCTATCTCAAATAAATAATAAAATCTTAAAAATATAAATAAACTGCAAAACAGAAATAGGTACCAGAGAATGTTGGAGAGGTAAGGGACAAAGGCAGGAGCTGAGCACACAGTTTAGCATTTAATCTTTTCTCTTTACCGTCAAAGGATATGCTTTGTAAAAACAAGTATGTGAAACTACTAGTAAGATGATGATGTAAATCTTTATTCTCTGGCGTGGAAACATGTCTATTACATATTGGTTATAATACAGGTTATAATACAATGCATGCAATAGGATCCGCTTGCTGTGAAAATAAATTTGTGTATGGGCAAAATGACTAAAAATATTAATAGCAGTGATTTTTAAAAATTCTTCTTTAAATTTTTGAATTTTACTTATTAGTCATGACTCTTTATTGCAACCAACAATTCTGGGAAAAAATAAGCAGCAGCACATGGGTATAACTGAGATCTTTGCTTTTTTGCCATGTGTTGCTGTATCCCTTATAGTTTCTAATCTATCCTTTTGATTATAAAGTCAATTCTCATCATATAGCTGAGATAAAATTAATCCTTCCTGCTGATAATTTCTCATCAGTTTTCTATTTTTAAAAATGAACCCATTTCTGTTTCCCTCATCATTTAGCCTCACTGTGGTGGTGTCGAGTTACAGAAATCCCTGCACAAAATGGCACATACCAAAACAGCAGAGGTGGGAGGGGGCTGCTGACTCCTATGACTGGAGTGTGGAGGTTCTCAGTGTCATCAGGTACTGACCCACTTCTCTGGGTTTCTACTCTCCCACCTCTGATGGGCCCATTCTCATCCTCATTCCCCATCTTTGTATAAAAAGGCTCCACATCCTTTTCTTACTCCATTCAGGGGGAGAAAGACCATCACCTCTGATAGCTCTTAGAGAACTAAGAAGAAGCTTCTTCCCCAGAGAAGCCCCAGCAAATATCTCCTTGTCTCTTATTGGCCCATATTGGGTCACCAATATATTACCGAGTCAATACTAAAACCTGGAGCTGGACATTTCTTGAAACTAAGGTGGGGGCAGTTCTCCAGAGGAAAATTTAGATCCTGTTGAAGAAGGAAGAAGGAAATGGAGGCTGGAAAAGTCATCAAGATCTCATCGTCCTATTCTCATTGGCTTTCAGATTCTGGCTTTTCATAACCACATCCCCTCAATCACCTCCTCCCTCAACACACACACACTCCTAACCTTCCTGACTCCTTGTTCCAATGACTTAATTCCACTTACCTACTAAATAACTTTTCTCATTTAAGTTTTTATCCTCACATCAAGACTCTGACATAACTTGCCTATGGCCACAACATCAAATTCAAACTCCAATATCCATTTAATTTTTTTTTCTCCCCAACCATTCTCTACCACTTGATCAATCATCCCCCAAAAAAGTTCTCATTTTGCTCCTTCCCTAATTTTCAGTGGTTCTCTGCTGCAAACAGATCAAGTTCATTCACCTTATCTTGCCATTTAAGTATTTCAACAATCTGGCCTCATCTACAATTTAACTTTTTCTCTTGCCCTTCCCCTTAATTATTTCTAGAAAACACTGTATTCTTTCATACCTCCACAAATTTGAAAACATGGCTTCCTTTCATCTGGAAACCTTTTTCATAGGTCTGGGTAACTAAGTGCCATTCCCAACTAAGTACTTCTACATAATTATGCCTTTTGCCATGTAGTATAACTTTTCATTAAAATACAAACAATAGGGTGCCTGGGTGGCTCAGAGGGTTAAAGCCTCTGCCTTCGGCTCAGGTCATGATCTCAGGGTCCTGGGATTGAGGCCCGCATCGGGCTCTCTGCTCGGCAGGGGGCCTGCTCCCTCCTCTCTCTCTGCCTGCCTCTCTACCTACTTGTGATCTCTCTCTTTGTGAAATAAATAAAATCTTAAAAAAAGAATATTAAAAAAAATACAAACAATAGTATTCATATAAATGCACATTTCATTGCTTAGTTTATTTACTGATCATAGGATATAAGATTCTGCTTGAGCCTTATAGGACCCAGCCTGGTGTTACACCCCCTTATTTCTTGCTTGCTACACTCTGTCACACAACAAATATTCAATGCTGTTTCCAGTTTTAATGCACATATTCTTCTCAGAAAAAAATTCTTTCTCTACCTCTTGACCTTCTAAATCCTACTCATCCTTCAGGTGTCTCCTGGAAGTCTCTGATTCCCAAAAGTAGATTTGGTCCTCCTGTTATATGCTTTTACATGACCCATTACTCTTCCTTTATGATACTTATTTCAGTTATAATTAATTGTTAACTTGGTTATCTCCTTAGTGTTGTTTCTCCTAAAATACTCTAAATACCTAGACAGTGACTGGTACTAGAGAATGCTCCATTCTTTGTTGAATGAATACTTTTCCCCAAGAGTGATGCATTTTTTTTCACTAATCTTCATTACCTAACAGGCACTGCTTAATTTAATATTGGTTTTAGCTTTGTTTTCTTTTTAGTTTTTAAAAACATTTCATTTATTTATTTGAGAGAGAGAGAGAGTGAGAAAAAGAAAGACAGAGCATGAGAGGGGGGTGGTCAAAGGGAGATGAAGACTTCCTGCTGAGTGGGGAGCCTAATACAGGGTTTCAACCCCCGGACTCCAGGATCATGATCTGAGCCGAAGGCAGACACTTAACTGACTGAGCTACCCAGGCACTTCTCATTTTAGCTTTGAATCAAGCAGTGCATCCAAATAATTTCATTAGATTTAGAAGCCTTCCTGGAAATAGACATAAACTACCAACTCTAAATCTCTGAAAATAACTTTACTTTCAGATCTTATGGGCCCCTTTCCTAGTGCTTGGTCATCTTACTAACAAGTGAGTCATTCTGTCACATTACATATAAGAAGACACTCTTATTTGCTACTGGTGTCCTGCTCTATGTATTCTTGTTCTCAAGGACAAGATACATACAAGATTGTAAGTATAACATAAGCACATCTTCTTTATGTCAGGGTTTTCCAATCAGTGGCAGAAAGAGTTATAGATACAGACGTAGATGTAGGCATATAAACCCGGCCGTTCCCTTAGTATCAAATTAGATCTAACAAAATGCTATTTTTTATTTATTTAATTTTATTTTTTAAAAAATATTTTATTTATGTATTTGACAGAAACACAGCTAGAGAGGGAACATAAGCAGGGGGAGTGAGAGAGGGAGAAGCAGGCTTCCTGCTGAGCAGGGAGCCTGATGCGGGGCTGGATCCCAGGACTCCGGGACCATGACCTGAGCCAAAGGCAGATGCCCAACGACTGAGCACCCAGGTGCCCCTAAAATGCTATTTTTTAAATCAAATATCAAAAAAACAATTAACTACTGTAGTAGACTCCAAAATTTTTCAGTTTGGTCATTCTTTGTGTGTCTTTCAGGACCTATTTAGTTAAAATCTTATAATATTTCAACTAAGTCTATAGAGTTTTAGAATGAATTTTAGAGAGACTCATCAGAAGCATTTTCTTATTGATCCTACAATATCCTTCTATGAGGGTTACAGAGACAAGTGCTGCTCTTTCAACTGGAAAAAAAATGGAAATGGGAAACATGTCAATGCCCCCCCACTCTCCTTGGAACAATGGAAATATTCTAAATTTTGGATGTTCAGTATAGTAGCACCAATTTGGGGGGACTATCAAGTACTTGAGTGGCTGATGCGACCAAGAAACTGAATTTTTAATTTTAATTAATTTAAGTTTAAGTAGTCACATGTGGCTCGTGGCTATGGTATTTCACAGCCTGGGTTCACTTGCTCAAAGTGATTGATGAGCAGAATTCTGGATTTGTAAAACAAGAGTCAAGAAGTGACTGTTAATTCTGGTCGTTTCTCCCTTTATTTCTTATTTAGGTGAGGGAACTATTCAAAAACAGGAACTTGTTCTGATAGGATGCCCAGGCTACGCGGGACATTCCATACTACAAAAATTACACATCACCTCATCTGAAACACTGAAAGATGGACTTCCACAAATATAATTTGTTGAGCATGGTCAAACAGGTACTCTCAGGTTTTTTTTCTCTCATAAGGTTCAGATGCAGAAATGTTTAAAGAGTTCCGATTCATACCGATAATATGAGCACCTATTGTGGCTGAGTGTTTGTGGAAATACTGCACATCCACTCAACTCATCACCTGTTAAGTCACATCTTTGTTTAATTTTCAAGAATGAAATGATTCATAGTCATTTCTTTCATGGGAATCGGTGCCAGTTCGTTTCTGGGAGTTCAATCGCCAGCTTCTGCAATTGAGAAACAAATATCTTATTATAACCAGGCTACATGCATAGATTTCTGTCTTGTTTCCCCCTCAGAAAAGTATCAGTAATTTCACATTTGGTCTAAGAAATCACTTTCCGGAAAAATATTTTTTGACGTCATTTTTGTTATTCCTTGCATATTTGACATGGAAAAAATAGTCCAGGTCGTGTTTAAAATGGGAGATTAGCACGGGCAGGGTTTTTCTGTCTGTTGCAACCCCCACTCCTCCACAGTCACGATTAAGGGGGGGTTTTGCCTTACCACAAGAGAAACAACGTGGTGGAAGACAGATCTGGAGGTACACTGGGAAAAGGAGCTAGAAATTGATTTTTTTTTTTTAAAGATTTGATTTATTTATTTGACAGAGAGAGAGCTATCACAAATAGTCAGAGAGGCAGGCAGAGAAAGAGGGGGGAGCGGGCTCCCCACTGAGCAGAGAGCCCGATGTGGGACTCAATCCCAGGACCCTGAGATCATGACCTGAGCCGAAGGCAGAGGCTTAAACCTCTGAGCCACCCAGGCGCCCCTGGAAATTGATCTTAGAGCACTGATTTCATCATGTCCATGTACAGATTGTGGCTGCTGTTTACAATTTCAGAGACGAGACCAGAGTCCCAGCCTGCATCCAAAGCTTATTAAGCAAGCCGGATTCACAAGGTGAACACTCTGCAAAGGCCCACATTTAAAAATGTATCCATGTGAATTTTGATCCGAATTAGCATTAAGGGCAGCCCTGAAGGCAAAGACAGAAGGAGGAGATTTCATTTCTGGAAGAGAAGAAAGAGAAGAGAGGTTTCTGGTTTGGAGTGCTCCACTGTGATTGTATATTTAAAAGTACAAAGGCATTTTTCATTCATAGTGTAGCTGTTTTCCATACTCCAATTCCAATAACTTTCCATATACTTCTTGAGCACCTACTACCTGCTGGGCCCACTGGTACAGGAGGATCCATTTTCGGTCTGCTGGATTATTTAAGCCATGTGATTTTTAAAAAAGATTTTATTTACTTATTTGATAGAGAGAGATCACAAGTAGGCAGAGGAGCAGGCGGAGAGAGAGGAGGAAGAAGGCTCCCTGCTGAGCAAAGAGCCAGATGTGGGCCTCAATCCCAGGACCCTGAGATTATGACCCGAGCCAGCCAAAGGCAAAGGCTTTAACCCACTGAGCCACCCAGGAGCCCGCCATGTATTTTTTTTTTAATATTTAATTTTTTTATTTTATGTAATCTCTGCACCTAACATGGACCTTGAACTCACAACCTTAATATCAAGAGTTGCCCGCTCTACCGATCGAGCCGGCCAGGTGTCCGTAAGCCATGCTTTTTTTTTTTTTTTTTTTTTTTTAGATTTTATTTATTTGACAGAGAGATACACAACCAGAGAGGGAACACAAGCAGAGGGAGTGAGAGAGGGAGAAGCAGGCTTCCTGCCGAGCAGGGAGCCCGATGTAGGGCTCGATCCCGGGTCTCCGGGATCATGACCTGAGCCGAAGGCAGTTGCTTAACCAACTGAGCCACCCAGGCACCCCAAGCCATGCATTTTTTAAATGATTTTTTTATATTAAAAAACTTCAAACACATAGAAAAATTGAGACTAATATAATGATTCCCTATGTATCAATCAGCCAGCTTCAACAATTAGTAACCATTTGCCATGTTCCCATCATTTATCCTTTTCTGTTGTAGTTATTGTTGCTAAATATTTTTAAGCAAATCTCAGATGTCACATCATTTCCTAATTCACTTATACACATCTCAAAAAATTTATCTTTTTCTTCCATAACCATAGTGTGATGATCACACCCAAGAAATTTAAGAATATTTGCTTAGTATCCTACAGGGCACCTGTGTGGCTCAGTCTGACCCATATAACACCCATATAACAATAAAACATCCCCCTCATTGCCAGCTCTGGACATTTGCCCCTGCCACTCCCACTGTAGAGAGAGTTGGGCCCCTCACTTTAACAGTGTCCATTGGACCAGCCTCTCCTTGTCTATCTTGTGCCCATCTCCTCTGGGAGGACCTTTCAGAGACCAAACCACCTTGTTTTATCCTTTTCTCATTACCTGTGTCGCACCACTTGATGCTCACATTTTACAAATTTGTAGATTGCCTTGATTGTTAATAATTCTTAATATTACCATATTATTTCCCACTATTAAATTGTGAGCTCTTTGATGGCTAAGATGATGTTTTCTTCCTTCCCAACTTCTATTCTCTTCTCCTCCAATACCCATTCCCAAGCCCAACACCTGGCACAGGAGTAGGAACACAGTGGATCTTTACACGAATATTCTATACCAACTTAGCACCTCGTCGTTGTACTTTTTCAACGTACTATATTTGGAAACCCAAGAAGGTTATCATCAATACACTGTCAGGATAGGCTCGCTGTGGCTCCGTGCTCAAAAGCACCTTATGTCTACTCCTCTACCATGCATCACACCACATAATAATGGTCTGGTTATCTCCTTGTGTCCCCATCAGACTGACAGGGTGCCAGAAAGAGGGATTGTGAATCTTTAGCCCTGTTGCTCCATGAGCTACTGTAGGGCTTGGCATACAACAGATGCTCAATCAATCAATGATGAATTTAAGAAACAGTGGGTCACTGAATTCAACAAATTCACTTTTGTCCAGAAAAGAATTTCTGACTGATTTAGCCAACACATGAAGATATTTGAACTAATTACATATGAAGATCTGGGTCTTCATGAAAATACGAAACATATTTTTAGGATGCAGATAGACCTGAAACTGAAATGGGAGGGATAAAAAGCAGAAATTAAAGAGAGGCACTGACTGCTAATGGCTTTGTTGTTCTACTTGGGAACATTATAGAGCTCTCAAGATTTTAAATCTAAAGAAAAACTCTGGCCGTAGAATTTCAGGCAAGGGAGAGAGCTGTTTTGAACTGTGAGACCTCTTGATACTGCCTAATTCATCCTAAAGAGATAGCTCTCTCTATAAGCTCCAGTAATGCTCTGACTTCCCACCTACCAACCCCAACAAGGCAGCTTCAGGTCGTGGGAAGCACAGAAGAATTCTCTCTGCTTGTGCTGCAGATGTGTTCCCTACACAATTGAAGGTGAAGTTGAGGCACATCCACATCCATGTTCCACATACCTTCCTCTGAATCCTGAGCCCAGGTATAAATCAGACACCCCCACATTAGCATTCAAGAGGAGTTGGCATTTCTGTGTTTTAAACACTGATATCTTCTGGTTCAGTGGTCTAGCTGAAAGTAAGGGAAAAGTTTATTATCCATTATGCTTCTCCTTCAAGCCAAAAAAGATGTCCTTCCTTGAATTTTACTAACCAATGCCTGGGTTTTTTTGGGGGGAGGAGGGGATATATATGTGTGATATAAAAAAAGATATATCTTCAAGAACCTGGAAAACTAGCATTGTTAATGTTACAGAATTTAGTTAACAGTTAATTCTCCTTTGCTATGAGGCACAGCTGATTTATTTAGAGAACTACTATCACTTATTGTTCATTGAGTGTTATCTTTATGAATTTCCATTGATGTACCATGATATGTTACTAAGAAAAATATTATGATTTTAATTGCATTTTGGCATTTTAATAGCCTATTTCACATTGCTTAACATCTGCAGTCAACAGATGTTTAAGCACAACTCCCTCAATGACTAAAATTTGGCAAAATGTGTAGTAGTTGGAACAGCTTAAAATTCTAAATATACTTCTAGGAACATGATATAGGCAGTTGAAGTACGACTTGTATGTGTTTTATATTAAATATTAAAATATTATATATATAATATATATACATATATATCCCTCTAGCATATGACAGCTTGCTTTCAGGGAAAGGATAAGAACAGCCAGGAGATATTTTCAATCTCAACACACCAGAGATATTCTATAAATAGGGTTGCGTGTATGATCACTGTCAACCGCAGTGGGGACCCTTTTCGATATGCTACTATTACTTGTGGTTAACCTGGAGGGTAGCAGAAACAAGGCTATGAGTCAAAACAGTTTGTCCCTCTGCTTCCCCTTTTGGTATCCTTTTCTCTGACTCAGTTCCTAGTAGCTTCCATAACGACTGATTCTCAGACTTATCTTGTAGTTAATTGGTCGACCTTCAGTTAATTCAAGCAAAAATTCAGTCAGAGGAGTGTGTGTGTGTGTCTGTGTGTGTGTGTCTGTGTGTGTGTGTTTGCACGTGCATGTGTGTGTATTGAGAGGTGAAGGACGGGGGTGGGAGAATGACCCCATTAATGTTTGACCTACTGTTGATCAGTTCACCTGGCCCTGTGTGCACCCCATTATAGCTAGTACAGCTTAAAACAATCCAAAGGTAATTATAAATTTTGATTCAATCACAACATTCAACAATCTACCCCACTGACCCTTTATGACCGTTGCTAACTCCAGGTTTAGCTGTAAGTTGCTTCCTTTCTTCATGTAGAGCTAAACTCCAGAGGAAACCCCATTTCCACAGCAAGCATCCAGAAGTCTGTAGCAGAGAGAATGAGAACTCACATTTTCTATCCCTGAATGGTTGAGTTCACAGTCACAGGAAATGTATTTGAGATTCTGACATTCAGAATTAAGACTCTGAGATTCAGTATTTCCAATTCTGGTTACTATATGGGGCTTTCAATAGATACATCTCTTCCTGAACTCATGATGTCATTCTGTTCCCTGCTCTCCACTAGCTTAAAATCCTACTGAGGAGAGAAAATTCATATACATAAAATAATGGTAAAGGGATGGTAATGGTTAATTTTAGGTGTCAGTTTTACCACACTATTGTGCCCAGTTTTTTGATTAAATACCAGTCTACATGTTGTTGGGAGTATGTTTTTAGATGTAGATTTGGGACTAAAGAATACAACATCAAGTCATACCTGATTTTATAGCATGCACAATATACACACACATATAAACTTAAATATATGGTTGTGTTTCTCTGGAGGACCCTGACTAATACAGGTGTGTTTATGAAACAAGTGAGTTCAGAGAAAGTGACTTGCCAGGAGGAAGCAGAGGGACTTCATAGTGAGATAGATAGGATTCAGCTAGCAGAAGTGTGATGGCGGTGGTTAGTCATGAAGGGCAACCAGCTTATACAAAGATGTGGAGATTGGACCTTTGCCCTTGTGGGGATTAGTGTAGAGTCCTGGCCGGATAGTCAGGAGGTTGTGTGTTGTAGAGCAGTGGGTTCTATGACTGGAGAGATTGATGGGACCCAAGGACTGATGTGTTAAAAAGAGTCTCTCCTTTCTTCCTCCATGCAGAGGGTTTATATGGCATTATTGCATTTTTCAAGGAGCAGTTATCTTTTCTGTAGCACTCTGACAGCAGAATCCCCTTCAGACTGGGTTCAGTTATCCCCAGCCATCATCTTCTCTCCTACCTACTTACCTCTAGAGGCATTTTTCTCTTCCTAAGAGAGAAGTTCTCCAAAGAAATTTTAAAACAATCTCATCAAGGAAATCTGGAGAATAAACGAGTGTGAAAGTAAGTTCACAATCTGACAAGCATTTTGGGGAAAGCTTGAGTCAGGAAGTGGATGAAGAGGTGGTAGAATGAGGGTTCATTTCTGAGAAAGTAGAGGAATTCAAAGTCTAAGAGAAGCAAAAATTTAGGACCCAGGAGAATGAACATTCCAATTTGTGCAAGTGTCACAAACCATTTGAGCAGGTGGATCTTTCAAGTGATATATTTTTTAAAAGATATTTATTTATTTATTTTAGAGAGAAGGGGAGGAATAGAGAGAGGGGGAGGAGAGGCAGAGAGGGAGAGGGGAGGGAGAGAGAATCTTCAAGCAGACTCCCCACTGAGCATGGAGCCCAATGAGGGGCTCAATCCCAGCATCCTGAGATCATGACCTGAGCTGAAATCAAGAGTCCAATGCTTAACTGGCTGAGCCATGCAGGTGCCCCTCAAGTGATGTTTAAATGAATAAAGAGGACCCATGTATTAGGGTCAGAAATGATGGTTATGCAATTCACTCTCCTTCTGGAGAAGGTGCCTCCTGACTGAGAGGGTGAGATGACTTAATAAACATTAGAAGCAGGTGTATTAGAAAAATATGGGAGGTAGGGAGGGGCAGCAAAAATAAATTAATTAATTAAATCTATCCATAATCCTCCCACTTGAAATTTTCATAAGTAGTGAATCTCTTCCCTCTAATTCTCCCATCCCAGTATGTGCAGTGAATGTGAATCTTATTTTATAAACTCAGGTATGCAAGAAATAGTACTTTATTTATTTTACATAAATTAAATCCAATTCTGAGTCTATAGCCACTCTCCTCATCCTATCAGGTTATTAGAAATTCAATCTCAGTCATTATTACCATCCTCAGGGTTGGGCAAAGTCCCAGGATTTTATGTAGCACCAAGTCCTTGGGACTCTTCAGTCATTGAATTTAGTCTATATTTACTGCTGAGACGTTCATGGTCTCAGACCACATGATCTCTTCCAGTTCTGGCTCTCCTGCTGCCTCTTTGTAAGCCAGGAAAATCTTTGGTGAGACTTTAAAATTCCCAGCTCCCTAGGCCAGTCCATCTGAGGTCTTCTTCTTCCTGGGAGTACTCCAGGATCACATACTTCTATCCATTTCCATTTCAAAGGCCTTCCCTTCTTTCTGCTGCTCCTCCAAGATGCCAAATAAAATCTCCTCAATGGATTTAGGTTTTCTAAAATTCTAGATCTGGATCAGAAGTGTCTTAAAGACAACTTTAGCTTCTGGCTCTGTGACAAAAATTTCCTTTGTAGCAAGAGACCACAAAAAACCCTGGCCATCTGCTTACAGTGGAGGAAAGGAAGAAACACAGGGAGGATAAATGTAAGTTAAATATTTCAAAAATTGAGCCACTGCACACTGTTGCTTCTTGGAGAATATCTTTTCAGATTGTTCTTTTGTTTACAAAGTCAAATACCTATGTACCTATAAACTGTTTTTAAACCAGAGAGGGATTAGATTTTATGTATGCAGTTGCAACTTACCTTTTTTCATGTAGTATAGCTCAAATATCTTTCTAGATTAACTGTACTTTTATTTGATGACATTGGGTATCGTGCCACTGATGGATACTCAAGCTCTATTGCTTTGTTATTACAAGCAATGTTGTATTATTTACATATATGCGTGCTTTTTGTGTTATTTTTTATCATGGCTTCCTAGAAGTGAATTGACTGGGTTGGTCAAGTGATTAACAAATACTGAACACTCCGCCATATTTGCAAACAGCAGCCTGGTTCTCTGCTTCCTGCCCTGTGGCCCCTGGACAGCTCTGGTGAGTTGGTTTCCACAAGCTGGTTTCAAGAAAGGGAACAAAGAGCTATATTAAAGCCACATTGAACAGAGGTCTGAGGATCAAGATGGAGAAGCGAACTCAGATATCAGAATATTGTCAGATGATGTCAGAAACACAATGGAAAACAGGGGACAAAATTCAGGAAAGGAGTGAGAGTGGCAAAAAAGTGGGAGGAACCCAGTGTAGAGGTGCAGATCCAGGTAGGAAGGCATCTGGTGTTAGATGACAGCTCTATGGTATGTGAGCCACCTGGCCTGGGACAGACACCCCAGAACCAAGATCCAGAGCAGAGGGGGCACTGATAGGACAGGGTTTGGCCCCTAGTGTCAGATTGTGAAACTGTTTGGGGCGATAGAAGAAGGCACTGGCAATGAACCAAGGACCCTGGAAAGGTATTTAGTCAGATGTTAAATGTTGCCCCATTCAATTTTGGTTTAAGAGAAAATAAAAAAACTCTGGTTACAAAAATTTAGAAAATTGACTTGCTAATGTCCCTAAACCAGAAAAAGAACTTTGTAGGGGAAAAAAAAAAAAGCAAAAGCAAACCTAATTTGGAATTTGGGTCTTTGACTTTTTAGCTGGGAGAATTTGGGCAAGCAATTTGGTCTAGTAATCTCCATGCATTTAAGTTCTCATCAGGAAGTGTAGATAATATCCCTGGGTTGTTGTGAGGAATTGGGGAGATAATAAAATAAGGATAGTGATGATTTATTGAATACTTAATATATATCAGGCCAAGTACCAGGGGCTTTGCTTTATTTTCTATAATAATCCTATAACACATGCACATTATCATTCTTATATTACAGATACAAACTGAGTCTCAGTATAGTTAAGTACCTCGCACCACATCCCATAGCTAGAGCATGCATATAACCATCATGTGTGGAATACAGTTGGTGTTTAATACATGTGGATTCTCTCCTTTCATTCTGCCTGCAGTGCCAGCCATAGAGGATTTTAAAATTATCTAATTATTGAGGATAAAGTCCTTGGAAGTGTTCCCTCTATGCTGGGCTAGGTTTTGTTTAACTATCATGTTCTTTGTGAATTTGATAGCTTCTTAATCCACCAGGGCCACGACCTTATTGTAATGCATTGACTTCCTCTGACGCCAGGGTCTCTCAAGGGACTTCCATCTGCATTTGTTTGTGCCTGTCTCTCTCAGTGACATTTCCTCCTCTACCTGATTCCCAAGATGATTTATTTCTCATTTGAGCTTGAGCAGCCCAAGAGATAATGTCAAAATCAATCAATCCCCTGACAAGCTTTATAAATACAACCCTCAGCTTTGCATAAAGGATGATCTCTACAGCCCAATTTCTCAGGAGCACTGAGGCCACCCAGAAGAGAACCAGGACAGGAGAATATTTCTTAGAATGTGGAATATCATCATATGGGGACTTTAGCCTCATAACACCTGAGTCCAAATACAAGAAAATGGGAGCTGAGAATGCGTTATTCCCTGAGACTCCTGGGAGCTCCAGGTGGGACATGGGATGAAATCTGGATTACCAAGAACCCCTCTAGACAGACAGTCCCTGAGTCTTATCTTCACTTCTCCCTCACTATGGCTGCTGTTTGGGGAAAACCAAAGATGCCTTGGGAGATTTGAACTGGTTTCTGAGGAGAGATTAAGGCTGGGATCCTATAGTTACCTCTTCTCTCAGGATGGGCCAGAAGCCATGGGCTGAGCACAGTCTGTTGAGGATTTACCTTATAATATGGCTCTTTTAAAAAGCCGAATTATTTGAGACATTTAAAATGAGAGACTACACATAAAGCTCATTTCTGGCTTCTTTTCAAAAATCATGTCTGATTGTCTTGGGCTGGCATTTCCAAAGCTAGAGTTGGTCAGATCTAAAGAAGCCTCTTGGGGTGAGGAAGGCCCTCTCCTATATGTCCTGGACCTTCACTCACCTAGGTTACCTGCCCAGTCCCCTGGGCATTAGAGTTTTGTCTTGTCTTGTCTTGTCTTGTCTTGTCTTTTTTTCTTCTTTTCTCTTCTTTCCTTTTCTTTCCTTTCTTTCCTTTTCTTTTCTTTTCTTTTCTTTTCTTTTCTTTTCTTTTCTTTTCTTTTCTTCTTTCTTTTAAGACTTTATTTGAGGGAGAGAGACAGAGATAGTGACAGAGAGCAAAAGGGGGAAGGAGAAGGGGAAGCAGGTTCCCCGCTGAGCAGGGGCCCAATGATGTGGGGCTCAATCCCAGGACCCTGACCCTGGGAGCATGACCCAAGCTGAAGGCAGATGTTTAACCAACTGAACACCCAGCCGCCCCGGCGTTAGAGTTTTCAAAGAGGAAGTAAGAAGGAAAATAACAATTGGTTAAAAAAGAGTCTTAGTTTATAACAGGAGAAAAAAAAGCATTTTGTGACTATTGGCTTTATATATTGTTCTCCAAGTTTTGCAGAAAGAGAAACTGGAGACCGGAGAAGTGAATTAACATGCTCTACGTCACATGTTTAGTAAGTGGTAGAACCATAATTTAAGGTTGGGGCTCTCTGGCTCCAAGTTGTGTGACCACAAAATCCCACTCTGCCTTTCCCTCACGGTGGCCTCATCTGGAATCTGCTTTCCCTGTATGAGTAGGATGTCTGTGAATTCTTGAATCCCCAGGGCAGCTGAGGATTAATATTGCCAGGACCCTCGGAGTTTAATATTAGACCAATCACCATACTGGATACCAGGAAAATCCAAGTGGAGTCTTGCTTTCCTCCTACCCTAGCTGGCATCCTCTCTGTTCTCTGAAGTCCTAATGAGAATGTATGCAACGATATTCAAATAGGCGAGGAGAAACTGCTCTGCAGATCACTGTGATTACCATTTGCATGAAGGTGAAGAAGTTGGATGACTCTTGGTCCCGCAACTCAGCAGCCATCTGCATTTCACATCACTGGCCTGAATTTTCAGCCTCATTAAATTCTTTCAGGGCATCTGGTCCCAATCTTTGCAGTTGCCTGAGTGCATATTTATGTCCCAGGAGTTATTGCCATTTCTAACCTGTGCTTTACTGCTCCCAGCTTCCCACTACCCTTAGTTCACTGGCAGTACTTTCCGTGTTATTTTAAAAGACTTCCCTCTCTCAGGGATTCCTGAGAGCCCGCAGGGGCTGCACGAGGGTCAGACTTTTGTCTTCTGGGTTTCTGCCTGGCATCTGCCTTGTTTCGCCAAAGCTACCGGGGAGCCACACTGGCCGGGCACCACGATCTCTACCTTGACACCAGATGTCAAGGCCTTACAGGGCTCCCGCGCAGCAGCAGGTAGAATAAATGCTTCTCTCTTGCGTTTTGTGTGCTACATGGCTACCAGACCACTGTTTGAGAGCGTCTTAGCCTAGTTTTTAATCTCGGCACTGCTCTGCCTCCACACCTACCCTTACTCTGCCCCTAGGATCCAGAGCAGGTGCCGCGGGGAACTGAGCTGCGTTTGCCCCTCTCCTTTGCTGACTAAGGCTCTGTTTTTGCTCCAAGAATGCACCTATTGCCTTCTTCCTCGAGACTGAGTTTGCTGTGAAAACCCTCACTATCTTGCCCACCCTAGACATGCCTGGATCTCAGAGATGCAGGGGACTTGAGTCCAGTTGGGGTTCCTGAAATCTGGGGTGTCAGGATTTTATATTATCTTGTGTCCTTAAAGCATAAATCATTTGAAACAGGCTTATTGCACAGCCTCAATCCAAACACAGTTTGACTTCAGGATTCCTCTGGGGGCTTGGGTATGCAGCTTCCATGTCCTCTGTCCTAAAGAAACAAACCTCATAACTCTAGAGAGATTTGGGGGTTTGGACTCCTGCACAGTGTGTGCTGGTAACAGAGCTACAAGGGCCACAATATATGTGGGGCTCCTTGAGTCCGCCTGATGGAATTGGACCCAGAAGACAGGTTCGGAGCTGGGTCTTAGAAAGGAACTATGGTAGTAAAACCTTCCTTAGGACTATTTTCTTCTGCAGACTGGCTTCGTCTTCTCTCTGCAGACTGTACATCTTTGCCTCCCCAGTTCATAGGACCACCCCATCCCTCTCAGGTTTATATGCAATAGTCCCAGAAATACACACAACTTACCATGTCTTTCCCCAATCCCAGTTTCAAACTCCCAAAGGGAGAACCTCATTGTTTTCACCTAGAATGGGGTTGACTTCTGACCCAATCAGTTCTGCCCCTCATTTCTGTACGTATGGATCAAAGGTAGTTCACAGAGGTCAATGAGAGCTGGACAGCTATAATCATGTCCATTCTACCTGATTGATTGTATTTTTTCCATCTTCTTACATCCACCTTTCTGAAAGGCATTGAGGAGGTGAGGGATGGCAAGAGACACAGTGAGGTCTGGCAAATAATCTCATAGCAAATTGTTCCTGAATATGTCCTAGGTGCTAGGTGTGTATTGTGTGTTTCACAGGAATCATCTCACCTAAAGCACACAACGGTTGTTATCAGGCTCACTGCACAATGACAACACAAGTCTTAGGGAGCTCACCAGCCCCAGATCTCTGTGGAGAGCAGAGCTCAAACTAAAACTCTTGTTTCTCACCATTATATTCAGAGTCAGGTACCCTTGGTTTCAAATCTTGAGGTTGCCATTAGCTATGTGATTTTGGACTAATCCCTCTGAGTCTGAGTTTCCTCACATTTCTAATTCAAAATCTTAAAGCTGGGTAACTAAAGACCATCTTTATTTTCTTCCATGTACCTGGGCTTTTCTGCCTCATTCAAGCACGTACATCTGTTCTTACTCTCCCTGACTGTAACCAAAGCCTCCAGAGTTTCTCCAGCTACTCCCTGAGCTCCATGAAACCTCAGATAAACAGTTTGAAAAGTGACAAGAAAACAGGATTTGGAGTCAGAAGATTTGACTCTTGCGTCAGCATTGCACTAATTTCTCGACCTAAGGCCAAGTCTTTTTGTAGTTCTGAACTACAGTTTCCCCATCTGTAAACTAAGAATAACAGAGTACTGCAAACATGCGACAGCAGTCATGGTGGTGGTATGTGTGTCTGTCCCAAGCACTGAACTAAGAAATGCATGTGAAAGATTCTAGAAACTCTAAGACAGCACACACTTGGAAAGGATTATTATTATTAAGGCAGAAAAATCCTAGAGTGAACTTTTGGCCTATTGCCTGGTTCCCAGAATGTTTTCAGCAAGCCATTCTTTGCACAGGACTTTTTTGCTCTTAATGTGTGGCTGCATGTATGTTTGCCTATCTTCTCTTTAAGGGGGCACGGTCTTGAGTCTAGAGTGTGTCTTTTAAGTTTCTTTACGGAACTTAGAAATGGTGGATGCCTTATACATGTTAGATATACAGATGGGATTCAGGCTTTCTATGCATCTTTCATGTTTTTGTTGCAATGCTTTTCAATAGTCAGGAGACCTCTTCACAATGAGGGTGAAAGCCTTTGAAAATCTTAAAAAGCCCTGTGTGAATGAAAGGCATTAAATTTAAAGGATTTGCTGTTACTGCTAACGCCATGCAAATTTATAAGTAGTAATGGAAATTATAACTCTATGAGAAATAAAAATGCCTTTATTTCTGTTTTATTTTTGCATTTGGCAAATAGAGCTTACATAGGTCAAATTTCTACATTTCTGCATCCTGGCTGCCTTAAGGGACATATTGAGATATCAGAAGAAGAAAAGAATGTATAACAACATGGAATCCTGAAATGTTAGAGCTTAAAGGTCACTATGTTCAGCTCTGTTACTTTACAGATGAGAAGACTATGTCTAAGAGACAAGAAATGACTTACCTAAGGTCACACAGTGAAATAGTAATTCTTGGGGCACCTGGGTGGCTCAGTTGGTCGGGCGACTGCCTTCGTCTCAGGTCATGATCCCGGAGACCCAGGATCGAGTCCTACATTGGGCTCCCTGCTCGGCGGGAAGTGTGTTTCTCCCTCTCTCATTCCCCCTGCTTGTGTTCCCTTTCTGGCTGTGTTTCTCTCTGTCAGGTAAATAAAAAATCTTAAAAAAAAGAAAAGAAATAGTAATTCTTTTATGTCATTATTCTTCCTCAGAACATTTTTATGTCTTCAGCATTAATGACATTTCCTTGCAAAGACAACAATTTTTAAAATGAAATCCTTTCTCCCAAGGGTCAGTGCCATATATCTGGACTTCCTGATGGAGATGGTTAGAAATGAGGCAGTGGAAGGAAACCAGAAAAGGACTGTAGTCTCACCAGGTATGTGTCAGCTCACTACAGATGCACCATTCCAGTAGTGTATCCCATAACAGCAAAAATGCACCTAGCCAGGTCAGTTTCTTCAAATTAAATATTGAATAACTTTCTTCAAATAATTATTTCTTGAGCATCTGCTTTATGCCAACAGTGTGCTAGGCTCTATAAAGAAATGCATTTTTATTTTTATTTATTTTTTTAAAGATTTTTATTTATTTGACAGCGAGAAACACAGTGAGAGAGGGAACACAAGCAGGGGGAGTGAGAGAGGGAGAAGCAGGCCTCCCCCTGAGCGGGGAGCCCGATGTGGGACTCGATCCCGGGTCTCCAGGATTATGACCTGAGCCGAAGGCAGCCGCTTAACCAACTGAGCCACCCAGGCGTCCCAAAGAAATACATTTTAAAAAAAGATGTGTTTATTTATTTTACAGAGAGAGAGAGTGACCAAGGGAGGGACAGAGGGGCGAGGAAGAGAGTGTCTTCAGTAGGTTTCACAAGGAGCACAGAGTCCGATGTGGGGCTCGATCTCACAACCCTGAGATCATGACTTGAGCTGCAACCAAGAATTGGATGCTTAATCAATTGTACCACCCAGGAGCCTCAGGTAATAAATTTAATTCACAAAAATAGGTAACATTTACAGAACAGAAGCCATTAAGAACAGTGTCCAAGTGCATGGTCATGGAGCCAGACTAGCTACTTAACCAGCTGGGTGACTTTGATCAAGATATCTCAGTTTTGTGTGCGTAAAGTGGGCCTTAATAGTTGCTGTGAGGTTCCTGAGCTTAAAAAATATCAGGTGCTTCTGTGTCTGGCATACAGTAAGTGCCATATTAAGTGTTATTTCACATGTATTTCCTGAGCATCCCAGCAAATGAGCATCCCACCTATGAAATAGGTACCATCCACCTTTATAGAGGAGCAAACTAAAGCTGAGAGATCAAGTAACCCCTTCAAGGTCACCCAGAAACCAGTGACAGAGCCAGGATTCAAACCCAGGTCTGTCTAACAGTTGGATTTTATACCCACTGTGCTGTGTGCCACCCTCAGAAGCAAATCTTGCTGTTAGGAAAGCATTATTATGTTCTAGGAGCACTATTGCAGGACTGGAAACACTAAGTGCCTCTAAGGAGGTCGAACCAAAGTGGAACGAGATTGTTTCTAGCCTAGGAAATAAGAGAAGCGTCAAGGAGGAAGTGGCATTGGAGTTGAGTCTTGAAGGATTTATTTATGCAGACTCAGGAGTGAGAAAGGACAAGAAAAGGGTCAGGTGTGGAGGAGAAAGGTAGAAGTGGTAAACAGGCAGTGGGTGTTTCCGTAAAAGTAGATCCTGGGGTATGTGCAGGAGAGCAGAGAGGGACGTGACCAGAAGCCCTTGGAAACCCAGATCACACAGCAGGAAGGGCAGAGCAAGGTCAGGGATTCCAATCTGCTGACTCTCAGATGCATGTTTTCTCTCCGTTCATGCTCATCCTTAGTTTTCAAAGTGTCCATTTCAAGAATCCATCTCTTTACAGTCACATACACTGAAAGGAATTCTGCTTCACAATGTCTGGAAGAGCTTCAAGTGGAATATGGCCAAACCAGAAGGATGCCATTTCCTTGATTATTCTCTGGTTAGGTCAGGTTGGTGTGTGATGGGGTGGAGGTGTGGAAAACTGGCCAATTCTGCTTTAGCAAGGTTTATATCCTTTCAAACCCAAAATGTGTCACCATTATTGACTTCTTGAGGAAACCCAAAGAGTTGGGAACTGGTGGAGCAATGCCCAAATCAACCAAAACCAAGACTGCATGTCTGCATAGCTCTTCTGTAGTCACCTGGTTCCTCATACTCACAAAGTGAACACCTAGCAAAGGCTCAATGGCCAGACTGTTGTGCGTGTGGCATATATTCATGCACGTGTGAAAGCTCTATGTAAACTATAAAACACATACTAAAGGAAAACAAAACAAAATGAAAAGAAAGCCATAACTCTCCCTCATATTATCTTGTCTCTTCTGTGCTATCCATTAGACCTAGAGAAGCACATCAGTCCAATTCTCTAGTAACCACCCATAATTTTCAACTTTGCCGTCCAATAAAATCACCCAGAAGCTTTGAAAACAATATGGATGCCTGAATCCCAAAGATTCTAATTCACTTGACCCGGGATGGTGTCTAGGCATGGTGATTTTTAAAAGAAACTCCCCAGATGTCTGACATGCAAATGGGAAGAAAGGTCACTCAGTTGAACTGTCTAGTAGCTTTACCTGGCTGCTGGGATCAGTTCCTTATGCTCCTGCTAACTTTTGTAGCTTCATAGAGCTAAATGCATTTAAAATGTTGTGTCACACTGTGCCATTCTATTTCATCGATGTTTATTGAGTACTTTCCAGGGTATATAGCCAGGCACACTGTGGTGGATGCATGCATGAATGAAATACCCATGGCCCTAGAGAAGCAGTGGGTATGGCAAGGGGCTTAGTCACCTGTACAAATAACTACCACCTGGGAAAGGAGCAATTCCTTTTTCATAGGAAAACCCTGAAGGTTTCATGGAATTGAACTTTGAAGATTCCATACATATTTTTTATCCTCTTAGTAGATGATTCCTTTGTATGGAGGGGCATGCTTAATTGAAAAGTTGCTTTGGTAAATTCACTATTGTGTGCAAAAGGGCCTTAGACCACTGCTTGGATTTGGAAAACGGAAGTTTTTCTGCATTATAAAGAATGGGAACAGAGCTGAATGCTACATAAGAAAGAGGTCAAAAAAGTTCTTGGTGAACTTTCTGACCAAGAACAGAGACTCCTGAGGCCATTTTTAGTAAGAAGTTTTTAGACAAAATGTGAGGTATTATGGAATGTAAACCCCATCTTCCATATTTACTAAGAAACCCTCAGTAAAATACACATTGTTTGCCAATGATTTGATAAGAATGAATTCTGTATGGAAAACACAAAGGAGCACTGAACCCCACTTTGAGATGGGCAGAGTAAAACCAGAGGATACATATACAGTAACATCTTATATGAGTAGGGTTGCCAGATTTGTCAAATAAAATTATGAGATGCAAGGTTAAATTTGAATTGAAATAAACACAAATAACTTTTAAGTATGTCCCATGCAGTATCTGGACATACCTATATTAAGTGAATACTCATTATTTACCTGAAATTCAAATTTAACTGGACATCCTGTACTCTATCTGGCAATCCTACTATGGGTTACAGTAGGTGGGCTTTCTACAATCAGAGAGGAAAACAGGAAGTGCACTAAGGCACATTGGAGCAGGAGGGCAATGTGTATTTGAGGATTGGGAAGGATAGTGTGGGAGCTCAGTATAAGGAGTGTTGGGAGTTGTCTGGACACTAAAGTAGGAAAATAATGTAAAACTATATCCCAGAAGTCCATGAAGGCCAGTCTGACTGATTTATGCTCTGTCAACAATGGAGAGCCCTTCAACATGTTAAAGGGAAAGAAATATGCTCCATCCATTCACCCATCCACACATCCATGGATCCATCCACCAGTGTATCAGTATGGTACCCTGGAAAGCATGTATTCTCTGCATATGTGTTCTGGGTCTGCTATGCACTCACTGAATGATGTTTGGCAAGTCAGCTAGCTGCTCTTGTCCTCAGTTCTTTGAGAAATGGGCATGATTAGGTCTCTACTCTACAATTCTTATCAGGATTATCATAATGACATATTGCCTGCAGAGCAGACAAGTCCACCTGGGATGCCTTTGGAGGCCCTTACTTGAATTTCCCAATACTGTGAGTACAAATTCATTGCCTTGTTATCCTAAAACATTTCATTCTTTTGCAAAAGTCCTGGACTTTATCCCTGTGTCTTCACAATGGAAGGACAGTATCCCTTGTCTCCTGCCAAGTCAGCAAATTTATATGTAGGTGGGTGTTGCTATTTGTATCGTGTGTTGCAAAGTGTTTTCACATTCATTTTTCCCCTTGAAACTTGTTGTCATGGGAGAGTAGATTGGGGCAAGGGGCACAGATTGGAGGTAGAGGGTGCTGTGAAGGTCCAGGAGAGAGCTAATGAAGACCTGAACTGGAGTAGTGGGAAGGTGAGCTGAAAATGAAAGAAACAGATGAAAAGAAATGACATAGAAATAAACAAAAAGGAAAGTTGTGACACCTGCATTTTGGTCTCCTTGACATTGCTTCCATTTCCTCTAGTACGTGTCCTGGATAAGGGTGAAACCGGATGCTCCCTGGCAGTTTCAGATGACACCACCCCTAACTTTCCACTGGATAAAGGAATGCCCAAAATAGCCTCTGGTTCCACAGCCTGGTGATTACTGGGACTCGGATCCCTGTTCCGAAAACCTGGGGAAAAAGCCAGACACTTGCCCACTTACCCTCTAACCAGCTGACCTGGAGTATCAGCACCCCAGTGCCTGCTGACACAGAGCATTTGCCAATTTCAATTAGCTCCGTGGCCTGGCTAAGCCAGGCATGTCCTGCTTTGCTGCTAAAAGAAGCCCTCGAGGAAGGGCCATGAGGCGTCGAGATGCTTCTTCCTTATACTAAGTCTCAGTCAGAACTGACTGATTGGCAGCTTGAGGTGGGGACAGGGAAGAGGCAAAAAAATATTAGAAGGAGCAGAAGACAAAGCCAAGTGTTAATCAGATGGTCACTTCTGGAAACAGAGAAAACATTCCAAACAATCAACATGGACTACTTGTTTTCCTTCTCTTTGCTTGAACTTTATAAGATTCTTTGGAGTCCCGCCGAACAAGCCAAGCTTTAATGAAATGGCGTGTGCGAGCTTGTCACTGGCTCAGAGCAGGCTACCTGGAGGTTGGACAGGTAATGAGCTGCCTGACTTCTGGCCTATGGAACACTGTCCGCTATGCCACTGGGCCACTTGACCCTCATCTGTGGGCTTCACCCCCTGCAACAGTTGTCATCTCCCCTGTTTTGGTAGTAGTTCTACTCTGGCTAGTCCACAGAACTACTAGGAAACTTTAAGAAATGCCTATGCCTGGGCCCCACTCCCAGAGATTCTGATTTAAGTTATCCAGGATGGGGCCTGGGCATAGGTATTTTTTTAAAAATTCGCTAAGTGATTCAAATATGTATAGAGCAAGATCTAAAACCTCTGGTTTGGTGGTTAAGATTAGGGGCATTGGCTTTGTGCCATGACCTTGAGGGTATCGTGCTAAGTGAAGTAAGTTAGATAGAGAAACACATACACTGTATGCTCTCACTTACATGTGGAATCTAAGAAATCTGAACTCCTAGAACTAGAGACTAGAATGGGGGCTACAAGGGGCTGGGATGGCAGGGGGTGGGGGAAAGATCACAAACTTCCAGCTATAAGATGAGTAAGTTCAGGGAAATCAAATGTATACTGTGGCGTTAACAACACTGCATTGTATACCTCAAAGTTGCTAAGAGAATAGATCTTTAATGTTCTTACCACAAGATGAGACGGTAACTATGAGAGGGGATGCAGGTGTTAGCCAACACTGGCGGTAATCATATTGCAACATATGTGTATCAAATCATCACATTGTACATCTTAAACTTTCATGATGTGATGGATCAATTACATCTCAGTTAAAGCTGGGGGGTGGGGAGAAAAATGCTGGAAAATATGGGGTTACACTGAGAATGCTAAGAGATTGTTAATCTAGGGGCAGCAGTAAATTTATTAAGATTTTTTAGGTAGTGTATAAGCAATGAAAGAAAATGAAACAATGCTGGTTTTTTAAAAATCGGGGACCTTGGGAATCATATAGATGTGATTTCAAATCTGAATTTGACATTTATTACTATGGGGCCTTGGGGTAAGTCATTTAGGATTGTGTGTTGATCGTTTTCTTATCTCTTTGATCACTCCTATCTCATGGTTGACATGCAATTTAGATAGCATACAAAGCATCAACCATGGCGTCTTGTACAAAATACTTCAGGGATATAATATTATTGGCATATATATATTAATGGCAGACTTTTTTCCTTGTGTCATCACCCCTTCCTGGGCTTCTCACATCTGGATCTTCTGTCGGAAGCCCATGGATAGCACTCTTTACATACTTATCTGGAGAATATTTTTGACCCTTTCACACCCCAATTCTGCTCCAACCTGTGGGGCACATACGGGCCTCAGCACTTGACTTTGTGCCTGATCTATCCTACTACCTATGGGATTTATTCTTGAGAAACTGGGGAAACCAGGACTGAGTTCATCTTTTGGGTCAGTTACATTCAATTGGCTTGATCACACAGAGCCCCATTTTGAAGATTCTGAGGCTGAAATGAAGCTCGATGAGGACTTACTAGTGGTGTCTGCTATACTCAGAAGGGGCATGATGAAGGGGAAGGGGGCTTCTGTGTTACCCCTCCATCGTGTTGTCCTACACCACTGCAGACCCAGCAGGCCTGGGCTCTTGCCCTTTCCCTCCTCCACCCATCTCAAAAACAGAATAACTTCATAAATGTTTCACCTGGGGAAGACTGGGGGCATTCCTGAGTCTAGGAAGTGGTTCCAAAACACTCCATCTACCTACTCCAGGCAGCTCACTGGAAACATCCTTCCAATGGGCTATGAGGTCGAAGGGGGCAACAGCTGCCCCATTTCCAGGTACTGGAACAGCTGGCACAAAGCTCTAGAAACCCTGCCCTCAGATTGTTTAGCACAGAGCAGTGTCCTGGCTACTCTTGGAAGGGCCTCTGTGCAACATGAGCCTCTGTGCATATTAACCCTTAAAAGAGTCAGCCAGTGATCTCTTGAAAGCAAGAAACTAAAACACCGCTAGGGCTCTTCCTTTTCCATGGAAACCCAAATCTTCTAAGACACATAGTTACTTCCCATTTCTTTTGTTTCTCTTTTTCCCCAGTGTTATTTACACTGTTTCAATGTTGCAGCTTTTGTAGGGGGGATTCAGACTGCATGTATTCCCCGCCCTGCTCTGCTGCTCGCTGGTGCTGTGACCTTCAGCAACTCCATCGAACTCTCTGCACCTTCCCTTCCTCACCTCTAAAATGTGAGTATGAATACTGGCATCTAGATCTGTATATGGTGCCTGGAACAGTGCTTGCTGAGGGAGAGCACAAGTCGTTATCACTGTGTCATGGTCTCGGTGACCAGCGGCTGAGCAGCCAGATAGGATCCTCCTGACGGGCCACAGCTATTTTTAGAAATGTGGCTGTGGCTCCCTGTTTCTCTTTCCGACTCTGTGAGTTCATCCACCTTGCCCTGGCTTCAGTCCGTCCCATTCAGCTGCAATGGACACTTAAGGATAATGGGCTTCATTTGGATTGTACCGTCTAGAAAAAAATGCTTTTTATTGTAGTCTATCTCCTCCATTTGCCTAAGTGTGTGTATTGGCCACAGCTTAACGGCCAAGGAGTACTGTTAGTTGGTACAAAAAAGCGGCCTCTCTGAGTCTTCCAGAAAGGACAAAGTGCCCTGGCTGCTAATGAAACACAGATGAAATGGGATCCCCTCTAAAAGTCAGAGAATATCAGAGAAGACTCTCTCATATCTGGGCGAAGTGAGCCCAGTTCATCATTGATCAATGGAATAAGAGTCTGTAAAATCTTCTTGAGACTTTTGCATGGGTCCATTATTTTTCTAAGTGCTTTATGTGTATTAACTTACTTGATTGTCACAAAAGTCCTGTGAGGTAGGTGGTAGTATTTTTACGTGTTCTTTAGAAGGAAATTGGGGCACAGAGGAATTAAGTAACTTGCCCACAGTCATACAGCCCTAGTAGCAGAGCTGGGATTCAGACCCAAGCCGTCAGGAGGCTCCAGAATCTATCTATACTCTTAGCTACTGTGCTCTGAGACATGAGAAGTTGGATTCCGGAAGAAATGACTCCTTGGGTCACCAGGAAGGGAGGATGGGCAGACCCTGGGAGCAGAAGCAGAAAACTGAACTAGCCAGGAATAAGCCTAAGTTAGGTGGTCGGCGTGAGCACTTCCAGAATGCTGGGCCGGGCAGGTTTGTCTTCAGGCTCTACTCGGAATGACCCTCCCTAACAGTGGGCTCTGAAGAGGTGTGCTCCTGGGTGTCGTGCTGTCCTGATTTATCACATGACACCTTTGTCCTCAAGGCCATTGTCTCAAGAAAGAGGATATATCCAGAGTGCCCAGGGCAGCAATGAGGCAAGTTGATAGCCCCGAGTCATTGGTGAAGTTTCAAGCCCCAAGGAACTAAGATGCAAGCCCTGTTTGTTTCGGAAGTCCATAAGCAGTGATTACAGGAAGCCGATCCTTTAGCTGGACCCAGGGTTTCCTGACAGCATCTCTTTTGGCCAGACACTGTAGAATATGAAGAGGCATAAAACAGGCAGCTATGATGGTCTGGCTTTGAAATGAAGTTTAGAAGGAGTCTGTACCTTGAATAAGATTTGGGCACCTTCTCCAAGGCATTTTCTGCCCAATGGTCTAACAGTTGGTAACCTTCCTCAGGGCATGTTGCCACTTCCTCCACTCCGGTGCAGACCCACATGCCTCTTGATTTCCACTTTGTGGCAAATGGCCAGCGGTGACAGACACAGGAGATGGGCAGCGAATTCTCAGATTGTTCCCCGCCTTTAAGTGCTTCCGATACCTCTTTAATCTCTTTTTACCACAAGTAATGAAGTAGGAAGAACATTATGACAGACTCGTGGAGCTGGCATTTACCTCCAAGGCAGTTGACTCTCTTCCTGGACAGGACGGACAAGGGAGGGCTTGAAGGCTCAGGGACCAGACAGGGCTTGGCTGACTTGCTTCACGGAACTACAGAGACTCTGGACTCCTAAGGCGGACTTGCCAGAATGCAGGGTTCCACACTGCCCAGCAAATGGGTAACATATTTGGACACCTCCACTCCAACCCACAAGCAGAAAACCTTCAAATGCTGTTTGCAGTGCCTAAAATGTGCAGGAATGTGCACACACGTAAGACATACACATGCACACAGAGATGGGGTAGGGGTGGGGATAGATTATTCTCCAGTCCTTGTTTTCAGAAAACAGTTCCTACAATCAGGAAAAGGCTGGCCACAAAGACTGGAGAAGCCCTTTGTGTTTACAATCTGGTCATTCTGGTGGGGTGAACCTCAGACTCCTCGGCTGGATGTTAATAGCTGATTAATTCAGGAAGCTTATTTAATTTGTGACCAATATAGCTCCGTTTCACAGAGAGAGGACCGTGTTGGCAGGTGCGGAGCCCAGCTCCCCAGATGGAATAATCTTTTCCTTATTAATTTGCCGCGTGTTGCTTCTCATTTCTCGCAGTCGTTCCCAATGTGTTACAAACGACTACATGCTCTAGGTCCTGAATCCACGACTGTGGCTTTGAAAGGAAAGAAAAAAATTGTTGACTATAAACTGTGGTGAGCTTTCCCCGCACACATTTATGCGCTTGCTTCGAAATCATCAGTGCCTTCTTCCAGTGCTGAGCCCGGCTCCACCTGGGAACATCCACTGCTCTCGTGGCTTTTAGGAAATGAAAAGCTTGATGGTTTGAATGATACTTTCAGGGTCCTGAAAAGAAGTAGTGGCATGCCTAGGATTCAAACTCACGGTTCCAATGTCTTGAGCCGTGCTATCTTCCTATGATTTAGGACACCCGGCGGTGGGAAGAGGGTGCTGATTGCTTCCATCCCTTAGTCCAGTGATTCCTAAACATGTGTGGGCCTGAGAAGCACCCAGAGGGCCTGTTAAAAACACAGATTTTCTGTCTCCACCTCCAGAGTTTTCGATTTCCAGCAGGTCTAGGGTGGGGTCTGAGAATGTGCATTTCTAACAAGCTCCGGGAGAGGCTGCTGCTTGCTGATTGCAGAGCCCACCCGGAGAACCACTGCAGTTAAGCCACTTAGACCAGAGCATGGGGACCACTACCTCCAAGGAAACGCTGTGTGGTACCTGTTGGAGAAGTCTCCCGTTTAGAGAGTTTCGACTTTGTATCTTTTCCTCTTTCCCAGCTCGATAATGCCAAACTCCAGTCTAGAATTTTTTTTTTTTTTAAATGTTAGGGCTCAGTGGAGAATGTAGCTTGACTAAATTAATTTGAGTATGTACTGCAATACTTGATATGGATTTTTCCAAAATGTGAGCACTTAAGCGAGACAAAAATATTTCCCTTGGGTTCAGCCATTCTATGCAGACTAGCTCCTGGTTTCTAAGGAACCATCTGAACAGAAAACAATCCCAAAGTGCTGTGCTGCAGAAGCATCCTTATGATGATTTCTAAATGTAGAACATGCACTTCAAGCTCAGTCTTCCCATCATTTTTGGATCATTTACTGGCCTAAGACATGCCCCATCATTAAGCTGCACTGTTTTGTGTGGGATATTTTAGGAGAGTAACACTTATTTTTCCAAAGGGAACATACATTTGTTTTGTGGGATAGAGGAAATTAGCAGCTCACACAAATATATAATGAATGGTCGTGTGTGTGTGTATATGTGTGTGTGTGTGTGTGTAGTGAGAATTAATTAGAACAAGCATTTACAATTCCATGAAACTGAGAATACTGAGGGTACACTATCCTTATTCAGACAAGCAAGTGCCAGCTTGGGGAGCCCCTGATCCAGTGTTTTGTGCCTAGCAAATAATTAGAGGGGGTTGAGGTGAGGGCCTATGGAAAGCCTATAGACAGGGCCACAGAAAGAGGTCTTTCTTAATGAAGAATATGATGATGTGTAAGAGCATAATGTTTTTTCTGTTAATATTTAAACATTCTTCAGGCAATTTTCTGCTTTAGTCACTTATCAAAAGATGAGGAGGTGGTCTTTTTGCTTTTCTATAAAGAATTAAAATGGTGTCTGAATTGGGGGAGTAGATGAAGATATTCAAGCCTGGGGACAGAGGTGCAGGGGGCGGGGGGCATTTATTAGCTGCAACATATGGAAAGGCTGGTTGGTTTGGAGTGGCTGCACCTACTCTAGTCGCTCAGTTTGGCTCTCAGGTGAGGATCCTCAGAACCCATCACCAGTTAGCTTAATGTAACCAATGAGAGTCAGATTCCCAACTCTACTTCCCCTCAAATCACCAACCAACAAATCTTTAAAACAAGAGTTAAAACAACCCACAGCTAAAAAACAAAACAAAGCAAAACAAAAAACAACCCCCAACAAAAAACTCCCCCAAAACCCAAAACTGAAAACCAAAAACATTTTTAAAGGACCCAGATTCCATCACTAATTTTGCTGTACAACTTTCTGATGTTGGGTCAAATCCCTGGATGAATTTTCTCCAGGCTAAATACTTTATCTACCTACACGTATGCACATATATTATTTCTTAGCTTATCAAAATATGCAGCCATTTCAACTTTGACTGTCTTCTAGAACAGGCTTGAGGAGAGGATGCAGAGAAGGTATGTATGTTTTGCTAATGCCGCCTCAGTGCTGGCTGGCCTGAGGCCAGGCTAGAAACCCTTGGTTGCAGTTAATAAGGTGTCCGACATATTATCCAGAGTCTAGAAATCACTTAAAATGAGTAAGAGAAGACTTAGCATGGATCCACTCTAGCACTTCGTTCAGAATCTCACAACTGAGGTAGTATTCATGGAATTAGTACTGCTAAGAAGAAAATATCATAGACACACATATGGACACTGTCCATAACCACAGAGGCTTCTCAATACAGTGAAAAACAATTGATCCAAGAAAGCAATGATCGTGGTTATTTCTAGGCATCCCAATGACTGAACAGATTTAACTGCTTGTACCCAATGAACGGAGAACCAACTGACTACTCCTGTTAATTCCAAGGTGGTTAATTTGGTAGAGCCCCCATTTTTGTTGTTGTTATTTCTCTGACCTCATCTTTGGATGAAAACCCCCAGTACTGTTTACCATACCCCTTTAACTGCCAGCAATCCAAATGCTATTCTTAATTCTCTTCTTTCTACACAATCCTTTCAAAAAATATCTTAGTCTTCCTGGACTATGAAAATTGGTTATGCCTGATGTTTGCCAAAGATTTAATTCCACGGCTGGGCTCTTGCCCTGACTGCCAGCCAGGGTCTTCTCTTAGAGTTCGGAGTACTCTGCAAGCTCCCTGGACAGATTAGGATCGAGTCATTCATCTCATTGGATCTGTTCTTCCATATACACAACACAAGTCAATGTTTGTTATGACTTCCTTGATCCTTATTTATAAGACAATACAAGAGGAAACCATGTGTGTATGTTTGAAATAGAAATGATACATTGCACAGATATAGTTCACCACGTTCTGGAATGGGTTGTCAGTGTTCAAATGGGGAGTCTGAAGAGTAGGAACAGATGCTTTTTTTCCTTAATGGCTCTTTCTCTAATTTAAAATCCTTCCATTTATTTCCCTAAGATTTAGTGATAACTTTAAACACTTTAACTAAATTACCCAGCGGCTTGGCAGCCATCATAGAGGCAAATCTTTTTAGAAATCCTAGCAATCTGTTAGATCATGGGTACTATGATATAAAATCTGCATGCTTCACATACAAAAATTAAATCAGTGCAATGGATACAAATACATAATGCAACTGGCACCATTTCCAAACTGAGGGTACACGACCTGCTTCTAACTATTGAATTTCTATGTTTTCTTTCAGTCATTTACTTTCTAAGTTTGGGCCAATTTATTCTCATTATTCCTAAGTAATCCTACTTTGATTTTTTTTAACAGTTATTTTATAATCAAATAGAGCCAGCCCAGCCCTGATTCATGGATCCTGATGTTGCTAGGATACATGGTTTCGTAGCTGATGAAAGTATATCACTTCAAAGGAGAAAACTTTCAAGTGTCCTAGAATATGACACTCCCATCTTCCACCGTGGGAGACAGGCCCAATCCTAGAGCTTCTTGGAAGCTCACAGACTGCAGGATTGGCCTCCCCTGCTTTGAAATAAGCACCCCCTCTGGGGGGCTGTGCAATTGCTAAAACTATTCAGGTTGGTCTTAAAGCAAGGAACACACGTATTTATAATAAAACACGTTTTCATGTTTGGTTTTACAGTGAAGAGAAAAAACCCAGAACCCCCAGATTTTATGTACTTTGAAAATATATTTAAAAACATTAAAAATTCTATATTTAAAACATATATTATATGTTAATTAGTACACTTAAATAGAACTTATATTTACAATAGGCTTCTGATGCGGTTAAGTTTTAATGCCAATTTTTTTTCAATAACATAATTATATAAATATACTAAAATACAATAAATATTTTGTTTTGTTTTGTTTTACATGGTGAATAATATCTTTACCATAGAGAAAACAAGGCCACAGACATTTACTTACATTTTCAATGGGAATCACCATAAAAAAGCGACAGGCCTGCCGGCATGCATGAAACACTTTTGCCACAAAGAGACCACAGCAAGACTTTAAAAACAAAAGAACAAAAAAACAAAACTGAACTGAACAGAACAAAAATGAACGGCAACAGAGAAAGAGTTTAACAAAATAAATCTTAGGTCAACATAAGCCACCAAGCGTGTGACTGTGATGGATCCTATGGGGTAAGAGAGAGCCAGCGACCACACAATTGCTCTGTGTCTCCTATTCAAACACGTAACAGATCATGCCTTTGCAGGACTTAGAGATTGTGACGGGGACTTCCTGTTTTATAATTTTATCCCTCAGAAGCAAGCTGCAAAAACTTAGCATATAGCAGATAGTTGTTACGTGTCAAAAATAATTACAAAGACAGTATTTTCAAACAGCACAAAACAAACCTCTACTAAAGTCTTCCCTCCTTTAAAGACAGGTGTTCAGATGGTATCATAAAGGATAGGCTCAGCTTATTCTAAATGAAAGACTGAACAAATCAAAATTATTTGCTGATGGTATCTTCATTCCCTGGGTCACAGTGGACATCCTCTTTTGCTGACCCTTTACCCTACTATGATGTAGCAACTTCCGGAGGCTTTCTGCTATTCAAGGACACTGGTCTAGGGCATTTTCATATTTCAATAGTGGGCTGAATGGGTGAGTGGGTTTAGCACTATTTCTCCCAGGACCACTATTCCAGATTCCCAACTTTACTTCTCCAAGCCCAAGATGGCCAAGGTGAGGCAGGGACCCTCTCCGTGAATGGACAGGACGGGCAGGAGGTTGCTGAGGCCTTCACTGGGGAGCGACACTTTGTCGGCTGTCCTGGCCTCTTCCATCGAGCAAGGCGCCTTTCCAAGCCGTTGGTGTCCTGGATGTGTAGACACCTTCTCGAAGACTTGTCTCTGGACAAGATTTTCTCAGTAGCCTTGGTCATCCAACCTGAGTTTTAGGGCTTTTTCCTGTCCCTTCCCCCTTACCAAAAGTCCTCAGAAGACAAAACCCTGGTTTCCTCAAGTCTAATTTTCAAGCAGTAAGTGTTCATGTCGCCAGGATCTTCTCTCGCATTGCATCAGTCTCAAGATCACAATGCCACATTTGGTTCTGAAGCTGCTCCAGGCTTACCCAGCTCTAGGACAAATTACCCAGGGGTGGAGAGTGTAAGTCAGCCTGAGTGGGGTTCTCCAGTGAGAACCTCTTAGCACAGTTAGATAATGTAGGCACTTAGAGCACGAGGTCCAAGCAACTTAACATAGTCATTCCAGAGCCACCTCTGAAAGGTCGTTCAGCGTCCTCCCTTCTGGAATGTCTCAAGTACCATTCCCCATCCCCTCCTAGACCTCAGATGGCCATTCAGAAATTCCTCCTGCACCACTGGAGATGACATGTCTGCTCCACACAGCCTCCATATGGCTGTTCAGTCTCATTTCACTGGCAGTGTGGACTCTACTCTGATCTAGGCATTTCTGGGTCTGTAAAGAACTCCACCTTTTGCTTGCAAGACAATTTTTAAGCCTTACCATGATTATGTGAAGTCTTATAATGATTTACCGAATGTTTACCACTCATAAAAAAGAATCTTCGTTGTATTTTGTTGTTTTCTTAAAAAAAAAAAAAAAGAAAAAAGAAAAGAAAGGAAAGAAATCACTGTTCTCCATGCTTTATATGAGTGCCATAAGGACAAAATTTGTTCACTCAATCACAGACGTGGTAAATTACCTCAGAGCGCGCAACTGATTTTTCTTCCTTTAAGAGAAAACAAAAGCAAAGAGGGGACCAAAGCGGGAGGGTGGGAAAGAATGTGCTCTAAGAAAATGTAGGTCTTTCCAACAAAACGAACCTCCCCTGCGCAAGGCCCAAAGGGCGAGTGGGAGCTTAGGAGGTGCATCATGGGTAGTGGAGTGAGCACTTTGTTCAGTTGCCTTAATTTTTATTCAATTTCCAGTTATCCGATTGATATTGCAAACATCTTTATAACATACAAATAAAAATCCCTTATCAACCAGAATATATATTGAAGGGATTCTTTCTCCATCCCTATTCCCTATGGGAACTAAAAAAAAACAAAAACAAAAACAAAAACAAAAAAAACCAGAACAAAACAAAACAAACAAAACACAAAACAAACAAAAATATACCCCTCCCATTCCCCCATTCCCTAAGCCAGTAAAGCCATGACAACAGCACCTTGACATTGTTTTAATTCCAACGCTATCAGAAGTTAAAAGCAGTAAAACAGATAATAGTACTAACAAGAACGAAGATACTTACTGTCTAAAATGTAAACGGAATGTTTTGGTTCAAATTTTTGTTTTGGTTTTTTTTTTTTGTCTGTTTTCTGAAAGAGGACAGTTTATTATCAATTCACAATTAAAGCAGCATGCAATTTATTATTGTTTTTTTTTTTAAACTTTTTACGTTTTCAATTCTTGGCAACGGCAACAAACCACAACATTATGGAGGAATGTAATGCAGACTTTTTAAAGTTGTGCGCAAAATGACTGTTCCCCTTCTGGTCATGGGTAGGTCCAATAAATAGACTGTAGAACCACCGTACTGTATATACATGCAGTTCATAAAATTATTTTTCTTAACTGAATAATTTACCCTGTTATGTATATATACAAATAGATAATTTTTGTCTCAATATAATCTATACAGCAGAAAGCCACTATCTTCCCCTTTTAATGGTCAATGTACATACACAGGAAGTGTCTATCCTTATGAATCGCCAGCCAATTCTCTTTTTGCTATCCATGGTCAGGGCCCGCACGTACGACTGGGTAGTTCGGCACTGGGAGTTCCAATGCCTTTTGTCTATGCCCCTGCAGCCCTCCTTGGTGTAACCCATGGGATTGCACTTGGTCTCATAGAAGTACTGCTTCAGCTGGCCTTTTGATACGGGGACTTTTTCAAGGACCGTGACCGTCCCGCCCGACATGTCCACCGCAGTCTTTTTATCCGCCGCTGTCACCCACTCGCTAATGCTGTCGCACACGCTCAGCTCCCCGCGGCGGGCGGGGTCAGAGTGGCGCCGGACCCTCATAGACATGTTTGCAGCATCCAGGTAATTTTTGTATTCCTCAAGCAGAAAGAGAAGAGGAGGCTCCAAAGGCACTTGACTACTAAGCATCACCCTGGAAGTGTACAAGTCCGCGTCCTTATTGTTCTCTTCATTGGGCCGAACTTTCTGGTCCTCGTCCAACAGCTCTTCTATCACGTGTTCAAAAGTGTCAGCCAAGGAAGTCAGGCCTCTGGAGCCTGCCTTGGGCCCATTCACGCTCTCCAGAGTCCCATGGGTCCGCACACCTGGGTAGGCCAAGCTGCCTTGTCCTCGGACGTTTGCTTCCTTCATAGGGGCAGCCTTCATGCAACCGAAGTATGAAATAACCATAGTAAGGAAAAGGATGGTCATCACTCTTCTCACCTGGTGGAACTGTAAGGAGAAAGCACAAAGAGGACACAGAACTCGTTAGGGCTTTCTTCTGCAGGGGCTGTGATTCCAGGACATTCTGCAGGGTCAAAGACTCTATGTACTGGTGATAAACTCCAGCTGCAACCAGACCCAAGTTAATGTCAGGAGTGTGCTCTGTGCGGTTTAATATAAACCAGAGACCGTGCTGTGTTGGCCCCAAGACTTGGCATTGAAACCCGAGGTTAGATGGCTTCTAAGCAAGTGAAAAAAATGGTGGCTTCAGGTTCTCCTCCTTCCTCCCACTTTAGCAGCTTTGTAAGTTTAATGTTTAATGATCTCTGCTCAGGCTGTCACAAGAAACACAAAATCAGAAATGTTACTAAGCAGCAACTGCAAGTATAATAGTAATTTTCTTTTTCGAGTTAGCAACATGGTCCTATTGTGGGAACATGTGACAGGAACAGTTGTGGCCTGAGGGGTCTGTGGGGGCCTTCCTAGCGGTGTGATATCTAGTTATGAAGAGCCCATAAAAAAAGAAGTCAGGGAGCTGTAAAGAGCCTTTACATTGATTTTTTTTTTCTTTCCTCTTGTAGAGATAATCTATCAGAACAAAGCAGAAAGATAACTCCATCCCGACATCCTGCTTTACAGATAAGGAAACCAAAGGCCACTGAAGGACTTGCTTCCTGACCTGAAGAAAGTTTGTATTAGAGCTCGGGGTTCCCAGCTTCTGATCCAGTGTTTCCCTAGAACACCTGGGTGGTCACAACTGAAAATGTTTTGCTTATTTCCAAACACAAATCATTTTCTACCCAGTGATTTTCATGGCGTGTCTATGCCTGGGGCTGATATCATGAAAACAATGTGTCTGTTTAAGAGAGAACTGGAAAAGTCAGCAGTAAAAAGGCACTGAAGTCAATTTCAAATGCCTCCCAGATGCAAATCCATAGTTACCCCCACCAACTCTCCTCACTCCTTGGCTTTCCTGGCCCACTTCCGGCCCCACCTAAAAAAGCTCAGCTTCTCCTTTCACTGGAAACGTGGTCAGGTGTACATGTGTATGAGAGGGCTCCGAGTTTATCACACCTTTCAAAAGCTGAGTGGCATTTTGCACATTTTGGAATAGGCAGCTAGTGCTTCTTTCGGTGCTTTTGAAGTTTTCTGGGAAGTCCCTTAAGAGCACACCACAAAATTAATCTTTTCCTGTTTGCCAGAGGGTTGCTATAGTCTAAATTTGGTGCTGTGTCTACAAGCAGGTTCTGGGAAGCCAATTAGAATGGGTGAAAAAACAACATGAAAACATACCTACAGACTGACCCAAGATTACCATCAGATGGTGAAGGACTTCAGAACCACTTACCTGAAGCTCTGGGTCCCTCAGCAATAGAGAGAAGCATCTGACGCTATAACTATTCCTACTTCTCAGTCCTGGAGCAAGGACTTACAAAGATACACACATGTACCCTCGTTGTTATGCTGTGCTAACGAGTAGGGAGAAGGACTGTGTCACTGAACGGGAAGGCAACGAACGACCTACCTCCAGTCAGTAGGTCATACTGCAGAAATGGCTGAAAATGCTGGTGTGGAGAGACAAATGTTTCTGTTCTCCACTTTTATAAGAGACCATGAAGAGACTAGTACTGCCCCAAACACCCTCACACTTCCTTGTGGATTCACTCTCACTTTGCACAAATAGCAAGCGTGTTCAGGTCTGGAGAACACACGGGTCGGAGGGCAGGAAGGGCACACTGGTTTGAATGAACCACAGATACCCATTCTGCTTACACCTGAACTTTGCGTGAATGTTTTGGATTCTGCACCATCAAAGAAATGTACCCTCCAAGGAGCTTTCTATTCCTGGCAGCTGGTATTTACACCATGGAATGAAAATCCTTCCTCCTAATGTTCCTAGTTCAAATTAAAACAACACAAGGGGCACCTCAGACGGAGGCTGAGGAAAGAATGCAAGTCTAGAATATTTCACCCCAGCCATCTGTATCACTCCGCTAGAGATCTGCTGTGATCAGTTATCTTTCATTACTATTACTTCATTAGATTTTATAAGATACTGGCATTACAAAACACACCATTCTGTGTGCCACTAAGAAGTTACAAATGCAGCCAATTAAACTATTGCTTTCTTTATCACACAGAACTGTTATTGAATACTTACTGAAGAGCTCTCTCAGACTCATTCATTTTATCATATATAATTTTTCTGTAAATGTAACAAAAAAACTAAGCGAAATAAATTCGTTAAGGTGAAGAAAGCTCTGCTGTGACTGCTTCCTACCTGTCCAATAATTACAAGAAAATGACATCAACTGTAGGACACAGCCCATTTTAGAGATGCTAACAATATGAATCAGAAAGTGCTTATCTTAGAATTATTTAAATAGAGTAAGTCTCGTAAATACTTACTAAGTGCCCACACACACTGCTTAAAATGGCCCAAGGTACTCAGGCATCTTCAACTACAGAGGTGGACCATTGCTTTATTACCACTACCACAGTAATGAGTCTCTGAATGATACTTTTTTCTACACTTGGCTTAAGAAGTTTAGCCTGCCTTTCACTGGTCTCATCTTTTTATTAGTAACTTTTTGGTTACAGGAGTAGTCAGTCCTCTCTCTATATATATATGTTTTAGCAGTTCCATCAGTAACTATTTCAGAGGAACAAAAGGTATCTGAGTCAGTATAACTTGGCTTTCATCCCGAAACCCAAACCCAGGGCATCCCTCAAAGCTGAACATCTGCGCAAAGTCAGTAATGAACTTTCTGCTGCTGAAGTCCAGCCCCCATCTCCAGCCCTGCCCAGAGGAACACCTCTGGGATGCTTACTGCCTACTCACTCACAAGGTCTGGTAATGCATCCAACACTAAACTTAAGTACTTTTTGTGGAGACAAGGTTACTTTCTTACTTTTCTGTTTCTGATGGTGATTTTTTAATACTTTGGACCATCCAGATGAAGGCAAGAAATCTTGGAATCAAGTCTGACCATATATTTTAGGTATGATCTTCAAATCCAATTGGCGAAGAAGTCCTGCTCATTTTTCCTTGAAGACATTTTTCTTGTCCATCCCTTTTCCCCTCCATCCCACTGCCACCATCTTGGCTCCATTGTCACCATCTCGTTCGGGGACGACAATGTCCCCCCTGACATACCTCACATCCTTTCTGCTCCAATCAGCTATGATGACCACTGCCTGACTAATCACTCTAAGCTCATCATCATCTTACAGAAACTTGCAATGGCATTTATGTTCCACTAGATCCTGTCTAACCTCTTTTACCTGGTGTTCACACCCTTTAAAACCTGGTCTCACCTTACTCACTTCTACTCTGGTCAGGACAGAGTCCCTGGAGCCCCCCATAAACATTATTGCCCGGAAGTGACTTGTTCCATTCCTGCCAAACTCCTTTCTCTCTCTCTGACTAAGTCTTGTTTGTCACTTCATAGCCCCGTTCCAGCTTCATATCATGATGCCACCTTCCCTAATTGCTCCAGCACACTCTGTCCTCCTTCTCTTCTAACATTTGCAGGTTACATTGCATTTAGTACTTCATTCCCTACTCGCTTGTTAATTGTTGACAGTGTTTGCTAAGCAGGGGCAGCCTTCTGTTAGATGATAAGCTCTCTGAGGGAATGAATCATGTCTGACCCAATTAATGCTTAAGACAGAGTAATATTATGGTTCTCAGTAAAAACTTACTGACGAGTTTGTTAAACCAAGAGAAGGCAGTTTTGACCTAATTTTCATGGGACACCTTTCCATTTGGAAAGCACCAGTGAACTCACTGGAATGATCTGGTTAAGTACAGGCCATGCTAAACCCAAATTATAAGTTCGAAGGGATCTGAGAGATGTCAATGATCAGTCATGAGGAACCTCTTCGGCTTCTCTCAGAGGGCAAAGCTTTACTTGATGATTTCTTTTCTTTTTTTTTTTTTTTTAATATTTTATTTATTTATTTGACAGAGAGAAACACAGCTAGAGAGGGAACACAAGCAAGGGGGGTGAGAGAGGAAGAAACAGGCTTTCTGCTGAGCAGGCAGCCCAATGCAGGGCTCCATCCCGGAACTCCAGGATCATGACCTGAGCCGAAGGCAGATGTTTAATAGCTGAACCACCTAGGCTCCCCTGGATGATTTCTAAAAAAGCAAGTAACATGGCATCATGTGAATAGCCCTTATTATTTGTGTAGCTCTGTTTCTAAAAGAAGACTTTGGAAAAGCATCCAGTGATAATAATCATAGCAAACCCTGGACTTTTTAGTCTTGTAACTGCCTTTTTTGCTATTAACCTCTTCAGTAAGTGATTTTATACACTGTTTCAGGAAATCCTAAAATTAAGTAAAATCTCCATGACAATTCCTATCATTTTAGCCCTTCAGATGAGTCTTTATTACGCCAAAGATGAGAGGCGGTGTGTAATACTGCTAAGCAGACGGTCAGTCTATATATCTGCTTATACGTAATAAATTCACTGGAGCTGTCTAATTCTGCTCCGAGGCTTACAACAATTAACTCGACTACAGCTATAAAATGCTAGAAAGGATTTTTTTTAGCCCCATTCTCAAAAAATTAAATATAGTACACAAGGCTAAAAAGAAAATTGACAAAATAGAAGTAAAGTTTAGTTTTAAGCATGACTCACAAGTCTTAAACATTCAACCAGATGAATATCCATGACAGCGTGCTATAGTAATAACTTACATTTGTCTAAAGGACTCCAGAACACTCACAAGTGTGATCTAATTTGACTGTTACAAGGAGATAAGACAAGTATTATTATTCACATTATACAGATGAGACAATTATGGTTCAGGGAGGTTCACAAGTTACCTCTTCATCCAGGTTTTTACCTTCAGGACATGTTAGGGTCCTGCATGGTATTTATTTAGCTGCAGGGAGAAGAGAGGCTCTGCTACAGAGGGTGGTCGGAGAAGGAGCTTCTAAAATGTGACCAGAGTTCCTTGCAGGTGTGTATCAGAGCCAGCTTTCTAAAGGCAGCACCACTGACATGCTACTTTGTAGTGTTGGATAAATTGTGACCCAGAAGACCCTTTGACTTTAATGCCATTCCAGTGCATGGGATTTCAGACAATAGGGTCTTCCTCTAAAGGAAAGTTCTGCAAAATTTAGGCATGCTAGAACAACATTTCCATTGGCAAAACTAAGAAGGGAAAGCAAACAGTAATATGGGAAATTCAGCAAACAGGAGAAAAAACACAAAGCATTCCTTGTTGCTAATCCCTTAAGGTTTTGTCTATGAACATGCAATCAAAGAAAACAGTTTAAAGATATGACTGCTCATCTTAGATAGTCCTATAAGCAACGAGCATAATGGTAATGTTGAAGAAATTATCAATTAATATTTAATTCCTAACATATATGATAAAAGCCTACTAAGACACTGCCTTAATGCAATCTTGCAAATCAGTGTAAATAATCTTTAATTTGTATCCAGTTTCACTATATGCATATATTAGCCTTTGTTTGTTCATTCATCGCACAAGGCATCTACCTTCAAATCTTATAGTCTAGGAGGGAAGTAGGACATATATTTAAGTAATGAAAACAGAAAGGTAGAAATGACCCAGAAAAGGTAAAGAAAAATTCTATAAAGAGAAAGCGGTTACTTCTACCTAGAGAATGAAGAATGCTCTATGAAGAGGAAGGCAAAGGACAGGGAGGAGTTAGATGTGTTCAGAAAAGACACCAATGGTTGGATGAGGCTTGGGTAAAGTCACAGAGCACATTTCTAGAAAGAAGAGCTCTGAAAGGGAACAGAGAGAAATAACAGTGAGCAGCTGTCAGATTCTGGAAGGATGCTAATGAGTCTGGACCCTGCCTTACAGGTGTGGGAGGGCCAGTGAAGAGTTTCTGAGCAGGAAAATGCTTCCCGAAGCCCAGTTTATCACCAGGTATAAGAGGGCCTGAAAGAATGATAGAGTGGGAAAGACCAGTGAATTCACTGATTTTCTTCTTAGTAGCTGTTGGACTTTAGAAATATACAGTGAGCAGCGCCTGGGTGGCTAAGGTGGTTAAGGAGCCGACTCTTGATTTTAGCTCAGGTCATGAGCTCAGGGTCCTGAAACTGGCTCCACACTAGGCACGGAGCCTGCTTAAAATTCTTGCTGTCTCGGGCTCCTTGCTCAGTGTGGAGTCTGCTTCTCCCTCTCCCACTCCCCCTGCTTATTCCCTCTCTCATTGTGTCTCTCTCTGTCAAATAAATAAATACAATCTTAAAAAAAAAAGAAGAAAAAGATTCTTGCTTTCTCTCTCCTTCCCCCTCTGTCCCTCCTCATTCCCCAGCCCTGTGTGTGTGTGTGCTCACACATGCTAAATACATACATACATACATAAATACATAAATTCTGAGTAGTTACTTAACTGTAAGATTAGATTAAGGGCTTGGATATATCTTTTAACCTAACTAATTTATTTCCATTTATTTATTTTTAGGCTGAAGTAAGTTGCAAAGGAGAAGGAGTTAGAGAGAAGTGCGCAGCGATGAGTCTTAATCATGGGTCATGTCTGGGTTGGCTAAAAGAACACCATGGAGGGAGTGGAGGGAAGGCGGAAATCGAAACTCTCATTCCAATTATAATTACACTGAACTTGGATTCCACTGCTCAGCACTTTTAATTCAAAGATCTCTAAACACTTTGCAAATATTAACTAATTAAGACTCATAGGACCCTAGAGGTGCAGGTAACTATAATTATCCCCCTTTCGTACAGGAGGAAAGAGGACCAGAGTTTTTAATCAACTCGTGCACTCGCTGTGATTCCCCTGATAGAACAGGTCAGAACCTCAGATTCCAAAGGAAAACTAGGCCTTCAACTACAGAAACCAGTTTCTTTCATCTCTCTGCATTATTTTCCCATTAGGTATATACTGCTTAGCCGAGAATTTAAAAAACCAAACCAAACCAAACCAAACCAAACCAACAAAAAAACCCTGAAAACAAATAACTTTACATTCCTGCAGGAAAATAGCTGGCAATTGGAATCTGTAAGTAAAATGGCGGTGCGGGCCTAATAATCATGACAGATATTCACCTACTTGCCTGAATGACCAATCAATTGAAACTAAATAATATTTTAGTAAATGAAATCGGGTAAGGCTGACGTTCCAAAGCTTTGAAGGGAGTGCTTTAAAAAAAAAAAATGTAGTTTTCAACCATAATGTATTTTATGTTCATGGGTATCCAATTATGCTTTCTACACAACACAGTTCTTCATACCCGAATATTCTCTGATTCCCTAGTGGGCAAATGGTGTGACACCTGCAGATATTACTTAGCCTAAGAGAGACAGAGAAATTGCTGCTTCTTACAGACCCAGGATAATACAAACATGTAATAATCATGTAAAAAAGGATATTGCTCTGAATTATTAATTTGATAGATAAATTTACATACATCTTTGATAGAAAGCGCAACAGCTCTGGTCTTTTATTAACATCTTCTATTTCATAGTACTTCCTTAAAAAAAGCAGAAATTTTTCTACTGGTCAGATACCCAACTTACCCAGGAGTAACACTAGACCATTTTCTCCATTAGGATGGGTATTCTCCTTTGAATTACAATTTATACAGTATCTTGTACAAAGTAGCTTCCGACACATGCTAAAGGACTCTCTTCCCTTTGCACTGGTAATATCTGTATAGTATTTAGGGAGGTGAAATTAAAGTAAGAGCAGTAAGTATTAAAATGAGATTGAGTGAATTTTGGAATAAGGGCTAGAACATGCCTGGCACAAGGACCAGGTCTGGGCAGAGAACACCCCACCTGCCATTCTAATCCCAGGCACAGCTGCCACCATCCATAGGTGTCTCCAACACTACTGCCTCAAGAGACCTACGGCTCTGCAGTAACCAAGAAAGACTCCCTAAAGGTCAGAGCCACCCACAGCTGGCAGTCCTATCCATCTTCACCTCCTCTTCACAGAATAATACTGCCCAAACAGTGAACGTCTCTGTAATAAAATCGAGCACACACAAGTCAGTTGCCTTTCAAATGAATAGACAGCCTAAAAATATTATTTTTTAAAATACATTTTTAAACTTCTATTTTTTAAAAAAGATTTCATTTATGTATTTATTTATTTAGAGAGGGAGAGTGTGTTAGCGCTCACATGCACAGGGGAAGGGACAGAGGGGAAGGGAGAAGGGAAAGAATCCCAAGGAGACTCATGCTGAGTGTGGAGTCCAATGCCCAGCTAGCTCTCTCCAGTGTGAGATCATGACCAGAGCTGGACACTTAACTGACTGAGCCACCCAAGCACCCCTTAAACTGCTATTTTTTAGATCACAACAACAAAATGGCAGTTAACATCCAATTAAAAGGCTTAACTTCTTAAATTAGGATTCTGTTTTCTTTAGAATTTCAGGTGAGATTTGTTTATAATAAAGATCAGACTTAACACTGATCTATTACTATTGTTCATGACTTTTTAAGTTTCTTATTTTAAGTACAGTTAATAAACACACAGTGTAATGTTAGTTTCAAGTGTGCAACATTGTGATTCAACAATTCCATACATGACCTTGTGCTCATCACTAGCATACTCCTCAATCCCCATCACCTATTCAACCCCCCCCCCATACCCCTCCTTTCTGGTAGCCATCAGTTTGTTCTCTGTAGTTAAGAGTCTGCTTCTTCATTTGTCTCTCTCTTTTTCCCCCTTGGCTCATTTATTTTGTTTCTTAAATTCCACATGAATGAAATCATAAGGTATTTGTCATTCTCTGAACAATGTTCTATTAAATTATTAAAAAGTACATTATTAAATTCCCATAATATGGTAGACAGTAATGTTAAATGTGATAAGATCTACCAGGTTCCTTTAAGTTTCAAAGACCTACTTTGTAAGGACCTGAAAAAATTAAATGAAACCTTGCTTCTCAAAGTAATATCCTTGGGCCAGCAGCATTAGCATCACCTAAGATCTTATGAGAAATGAATAATCTCAGGGTCCCCAGGTGGCTCAGTTGGTTAAGTATCTGTCTTCAGCTCAGATCATGATCCCAGGATCCTAGGATCAAGTCCCATCTTGGGCTCCCTGATTGGGGTTGGGGGGAGGCTGCTTCTCCTTCTCCCTCTCCCTCTGTGCTTCCCCCCCCCAACAAATAAATAAATAAAATCTAAAAAAAGAGAAAAAGAAAGAAAGAATCTCAGCTCCCCTTCCTCTATTCCATCAACCCTACCCACTAAAACAGAATCTATAGTTCGACAAGATTCATATACTTCAAAGTGATTCATGTACGTATTAAAGCTGAGAAACACTGGACTGTAAATGATAAAGAGAAAGGAAGCTACTTAGGATAAGAAAATGAAAGGGTTAAGGTCAACTGAAGTATTTGTGGTACATTCTGAGGTCATGGGCTTACCTGCCATCTTTCTTCATTGGTTCAACTTGTTTTATTGGGTCATTTATTATGCAGGAATCTATTTTTGCTTCTGTAATGGTATTAAATAAATCTGGGTTCCCTTTATGCTACCTGGCTTTTCCACTATACTGTTTATACAATAAAGTGCAGGATACTTATAAACGTGATAGACTGAGAATTTATATTGTACTACTGACCTAAATCTGCACTTCCACTCAATCATTAATTTTTATCTCAATGCTACAAAACACATACAAGCAAAACTGGCCTCCCTGAACACTTACAAAGCTTAACATCCCTCCCTCAATCAGAATCCGGCTGGAAATGACACCAACGGCATTAGCAGGTGGTAGATTTCCACACACACACAAGAATATTCCTTTCAGCCAGGTGTCTCCAATGGTGAAACAGGGACAGAGGCAGGGATAACTTACTCACTCACTCAATGAAAATTTATTTCTAAGCCTGACCTAAAACTAACAATCTAACTTCTAAATAAAACCCACAAAACAACAGCAGTGGCAGCAACCACAAAACCCTAAAACGTATCAGTGTGTCAAGCATCCGAATTCCCTCTTCAAGCCAAATTCATCTTTATCTCAGTAAGGTTCCCAGCAGGCAACCCAATTTCTCAATTGGGTTCCAACAGCTGGGATCATTTGCTTCAAGACTAAAGGAGGCAACATGGTAAGAGATAAATAGATAAATAGATAAATTAATTAATTAAAATAAAAGTTAGCTTTCGAAAGAAAAGTCTCAAAATTTTTGAGTTACAGGGATATCCTCAGGGAGGTGAGGGGGTAGTTTCATCAATAGAACTGGAGATTGCTTCACTGTTTAGGTTTTTTTTTCTTTTACAAAGGATTGCAAAGACAGCTATTTCCTAAACACCCAGTCACCAAGTCACCAGTATGTACACAAATGACTCACACTGGGAACAATGATGGTGTTGGTGTTAGGTCACCTGCAAATGGGTGGGGCTGAGATGACACAAAACCCTCTTTTCCCAGGTAGAATCCTGAGTACTACTGGGTTCCACCTTGAGCCCCACAGGGTACATATGTGAACAGAGCTAAGGGGCTGCCTCCTCCAAGTTATAAACACAGCACACCTACTACCAGGGGATGTTGTGAAAGTGCAGCACAGCACGGTCGTCCAAGTTCCGGGATCGAGGAATAAGCATGCTCTGTATTTAAAACGGTGCAAAGGTGATGTAACCGCGCCCTTTATCCCTAAAGGGAGAGAACATGCAGTAACTCTCTCAAGTCAGGGGATAAAAGGAATCCCTCTTTAAGAAGTTTGCCATAGGGGCACATGGGTGGTTCAGTTGGTTAAGCGACTGCCTTCAGCTCAGGTCACGATCCTGGAGACCAGAGATCGAGCCCCACATCAGGTTCCCTGCTCGGCGGGAAGCCTGCTTCTCCCTCTCTCCCTCCCTCTGCTTGGGTTCCCTCTCTAGCTGTGTTTCTCTCTGTCAAATAAATAAATAAAATCTTAAAAAAAAAAAAAGTTTGCCATAATGTGGAAATTGAGAACAAGCCAGAACCATTACAATTAAAAACAAAACAAAAAACAAACAAAAGAGACTATATTTCAGTCTCTTTGCTCAGAATTGGAAACTTCAAATCAACAGGTTGCTTGTACACTCTGGGTGCTTCAGGAAGATGCTTCAGGAATTTTGACAGCTGTGAGCCAACGCCCACGAGACACCTCCTCACACAAACACACTCTTAATGGACCCCAGAGCTGTGGTAACGACATGCCCTTCCCAGTTTTTCCACAGATGGTGCTCCTGAAATTTTCCACAGCCCATGTATTCCTGTGGTTAATTAGTTATCTGAGCAAATTCCATCATAGACTATCTGTTCATAATTAGAGCCATCTTAGGTCCAAACTGGAAGCCCTCAATGTCATTGCTTCAGAAGGGGTAAAATGAGAATGGGACAGATGATTCTCCCTGATGAAGAGACCTCTGTCTAGATTAGATCCTATCCTCTGAACTACAACAGAGAACATTAATTTTTACGAAGCAAGAGGTGAAAAATAGGTGGGGGAAGAAACCGGACAGAGAAGGTGCCCCTAGAACAAAAGAACAACGTTCCTTTTAAAACCGCTATCAGGAAATCCTAAAGGAAAGATGAAATTAGCAAGAGAACACCATAAGCTCTCCATTGCTCACCTTTATGAGACCATTTTCAGGAATCAGTTTGTTAAATTCCACATGCCGCAGCCCTTCTTCTGGGGCACAGTCATACCATACAGAAGCGTGTGGGTAGACACCAGGACGTGTGTGGACATGCAGCCCTCTCTGTAGAAACTCAATGTTCTCAGTGTTAACGAGGAATCACCTCCTGCACACGTGGAGAAAACCGGTGGCTCCACACATCCAGTTGTCCTTCAGGTTATTTTTGCATCTGACTCTATAATTTCTTTTAATTACTTATTGTAAAGCGCAGGAAAGTGCTCATTATTTGTGGCTTAATGCAGAGGCAAGAATAATGGGGCATGTGCCCTCGCTCACTGCCCTACCGCAGCCCCCAAATTCTGTACATGTCCCTGTTCATGTGAGTAGCACAAGCAAGCCAGTTTCTGAGTCCTGCGCATAATGAGCCATGTGGACCCTGTTCCAGAAACTGGACATGTTCCAGAGCTACTATAAAATACAAGGAAAATATTAACATCTCAGACGACAAAAGATCCATATGGCTGGTCAGAAAATATCCACAGTGCTTAAGCCAATAGAATGTACCTATATGGAAACATTCAGTTCTGTTTCATGAGCATCAGGACTGTGCGAACATCTGTTTGTCTCCATCTCTTTTCACTAAACACTGATTCTTACAGAATACATGCAAACTGAAACACCAACATATTGAATCTAAGCAGTGGGATGAGGGACGTGTTTCTATCTACACAGTATTTATAAATAAACACAGTAATGGAGGTAGTAGTGTGTAGTACGGGGGGTGGATTTTGGGAGAAGCCATGGGCAGTTGGATAAATAAGCAACATCAAGCTTCTCTTTGTATTAAAAAATGATTAAAAATAATATCTAACATTTATGAGTGGCAAGGTAGATAACCGAGTTATCCGCAGCTTACAGCTAAGAAAACTGGGGCTCAGAGAGGTTCAATAAATTGTGTAAAACCACATGCCCAGAACTGGGTAGAAATGGAATTTGAACCAGAGATGCCTTGCATGCTTCTTTCCACATGGGGTCAGATTTGGTTGTGGTCTTATATTTTGAGGGAGGTCTACTTGACAGAGACAGCCTGCAGACCCCATGTATCAATTTCTTATTTATTTAAGCAAAGCCCTCTATGGTCAGTCCTGATATGCAGTTTATTTACACACTAATTTCACAAATGTTGACTATCACTATAATGTTTCTGCTTTACTGTCTCTTCACCATACTGAAGCATTCCCTCACAGCATCAACCACGCTTCATACTTGACAGGGCATCGTGTCAGCATGATGCAGGGAGGTAATTTGTTTGAAATGTCAGAACATTTCCCCTGAGAAGATCTTCTTGGGCCTCAAACAGAGCCCCATGCTTTTTAGATCACTAAGCACAACTGCCAAATGCTTCCTGTATCACCTCCACTTGAGTAAGAATGATTTCAGTCAAGACCCCGGTGCCAACGTGCCTTAAGGGGAAAAAACAAAACAAAACAGAAAAACACCTTGTGACATAAAAATCTTGCTTTTTAGTATCTCCACCGAATCCCCTCAAATTCTAGAGGCCTGGTTCCCTAGGCCACCCCGCTTGTGACTTGTGCCATGGTCCTGTGACTCAAGAACAGAGCTGAGGGGCTCAGATAGGAGAGGGAACACAGATATGGCAGGACAATCTCAAACTTATTCTCAAGGAGTTCACACAACTAGGTGCGGCCACAAAGACGGCAGAACAGAGCATCCAACATGGACAGAGCAGCAGACTCTCAGAGTGAGCCCGAAAGAGCAACCAAGCTGAAACAGCCAAAGGAGCAAAGGTCATGGGGTGGAGACCTCACACGTGTTCCCTTTCTCCAGGCGGATGCCCTGAGGCCCTTGGCATGAAGAGCAAGGCAAAGCAGACCCAGGAGCCACACTGAGTGGATACAGAACATGCACCTAAGATGATATTCTGAATGGGTGTGGCAGGTTGGATGCACAGAGCACCTTGCTTCTGGCCACGGTCAGCCCTTGGACATCAGCAGACTTCTAGAGAAGCAGTTGCAAAGAGCCTGAGAACAGAACTGGAAATGCCTGTTGTGAGAGCCTTCACAGGTATCAACCAAAGAAAATGTGTATTTGTCAGCGGTGCGTCACTTAGCTTCTGGCAGTCCACACTTATGCCCAGGAATTATTTTTTGTGTCGCCGCAAAGTCATCACCGCAACTCCCCAAGGGCAACTAGGCCATATAAAGGGGCCCCCTCAAAAATCCAATGAAAAAGAATGCTTGTTTGAATGGAATAACCATTCTGCCAGGCTCCTTTTACCACACTTTTCTATGTAGTAGAACTAAAGGGAGTTTTTTTTTTTTCTAAACAGAACATATTTTCTGCAGAGAAAAGTATAATCAAGAATCAATCCAAAAAAAAAAATCAATCCTTCCAATGAGAACAACAGAGTCATGTGAACATGACCTGGAATATATGCTTTTTGAAATGTGGAAATATTAGTTAGGTTACAAATCCTGTGCTTTTTCATGATCCCCTATTTGTATGATGCAGGAGACCATCTGGCAACTTTAAGGGGAAAATGTAACATAACTGTGTCACAGTTCAATATTTACATTGTATCCCACCAGCTTTATCTTATAAAGTACTAATTATTCAATTACACATCTTTAGGAAAGTGCAAAATCATTCCTCAAAAGTGCATCACCTTGGTTGTGAAAGTTCCAAGTTCAGCAAGACCTTGTCTGTGATTTGGAATATATCTTTTGAACTTAGTACCTAGAAATAAGGTTAACAGCTGCGAAATGAGCACTGAAAGCCTGGGGTACAGAGCGCGTTGTGGTGAAACAATTTCCTCTTCTGTTCCAATAAACACTGTTGTGGTCTTTAGATCTATTATTGTTAGTTAGGTGAATAATGAGTGCATGCTCAAATTTCCATTGCACGAGTTTCTGCAAGTGGCAACTGGGTCCATTCCGTGTGTGTCACCAGAGCTGGCATAAGCCCATGGCCATGGTGAAGCAGTATTTCCACTGGAATTGGTGTCTTCACCAAGTCTGGGACTGTGCAATATTCCTACTGCAGACTAGGGACAAGGTGGGCGACAGGGACCTCACTTAGAAGTTTGCTTTCCTCCCCAGAGCAATCTATACTTTCAATGCCATCCCAATCAAAATTCCACCAATATTTTTCAAAGCATTGAAAACAATCCTTAAATTTATATGGAACCAAAAAAGATCCCAAATTGCTAAAGGATAGTTGAAGAAGAAAAACAAAACTCGGGGCATCACGTTACCTGATTTCAGGCTTTATTACAAAGCTATGATCACCAAGACAGCATCGTACTGGCACAAAAACAGACAAATAGACCAATGGAACAGAGTGGAGAGTTCAGATATGGGCCCACAAATCTATGGTCTAATCATCTTCAACAAAGCAGGAAAAAATATCCAATAGAAAAAAGACAGTCTCTTCAATAAATGGTGCTGGGAAAATTGGACAGCTACATATAGAAGAATGAAACTAGACCATTCTATTACACCATACACAAAGATAAACTCGAAATGGATGAAAGACCTCAACATGAGGCAGGAATCCATCAAAATCCTGGAGAACATAGGCAGTAACCTCTGACATCGGACACAGCAACTTCTTTCAAGACACGTCTCCAAAGGCAAAGGAGACAAAAGCGAAAATGAACTTTTGGGACTTCATCAAAATACAAAGCTTCTGCACAGCAAAGGAAATAGTCAACAAAACAAAGAGGCAACCCACGGAATGGGAGAGGATATTTGCAAATGACACTACAGACAAAGGGCTGATATCCAAGATCTATAAAGAACTACTCAAACTCAACATCCAAAAAGAAGATGATCACATCAGAAAATGGGCAGGAGACGTGAAGAGGCACTTCTCCATAGAAGATATACAAACGGCTAACAGACACTTGAAAAAATGTTCATCGTCACTAGCTATCAGGGAAATTCAAATCAAAACCACACTGAGATACCACCTTACACCAGTCAGAATGGCCAGAATGAACAAGACAGGAAACAACAAGTGTTGGAGAGGCTGCGGAGAAAGGGGAACCCTCTTACACTGTTGGTGGGAATGCAAGTTGGTGCGGCCGCTTTGGAAAACAGTGTGGAGATTCCTTGCAAAATTAAAAATAGAGCTACCCTATGACCCTGCAATTGCTCTACTGGGTATTTACCCCAAAGATACAGATGTAGTAAAAATAAGGGCCATATGTACCCCAATGTTCATTGCAGCAGTGGCCACAATCACCAAACTGTGGAAAGAGCCAAGGTGCCCTTCAACAGACGAATGGATAAAGAAGATATGGTACAATGGAATACTATGCCTCCATCAGAAAGGATGAATATCCGACTTTTGTAGCAACATGGACCGGATTGGAAGAGATTATGCTGAGTGAAATAACCCAAGTACAGAAAGTCAAGTATCACATGGTTTCACTTACTTGTGGTGCATAAGGAGTAATATAGAGGACAGTAGGAGAAGGAAAGGAAATGGGAAGTAGGGTAATTCGGGGAGGGAAATGAAACATGAAAGACTTTGGACTCAGAAGCAAACTGAGGGTCTTGGAGGGAAGGAGGGGTTGGGGGGATAGGTGAGCCTGGTGGTGGGTACTGAGGGCACGTATTGCATGGAGTACTGGGTGTGGGGTATAAATAATGAATCTTGGAACACTGAAAAAATAAAATAATTTATAAAAAAAAAAGAAGTTTGCTTTCCATTTCTCATCTTTCAGATTGACACATACTATTGGTGAGGCTACAAAGAAATAACCATTCTTATACACTGATGGTGGGTTCGAGCCCTTTGTTTTGTTTTGTTTTGTTTTAAAGACTGTATTTATTTAGTTGAGAGAAAGAGAGCATGAGCAAGAGGAGAGATAGAAGCAGGCTCCCCACTGAGCAAGAAGCCTAATGCAGGGCTTGATTCCAGGGTCCCAGGATCATGACCTGAGCCGAAGGCAGGCACTTAACTGATTGAGCCACCCAGGAGCCCCAGGATCCAAGCCTTCTGCAGGGCTCTTAGATAATATCTATCAAAATTATAGATGAATTTTCCTGCTGACCCATCAATTCTACTTCTGAGAATGTACCTCTATAGGTAGGTGCACATCTACAAAATAATGTATACTCAACGTTAGTAATTGCAACAGGCATATAACTGCAAAAATACTAAATTGCCCAATTTCCAGTTACAGGAAAACAGATAAACTATACTGCATAGGTACAATAGAATCCTCGCCAACTCTAAAGAACAATTACTGCTTACATACTGAAATATAAAGCTCCCTGAAATATATTGGCAGGTAATAAAAGAAAGGCACAGAACAGTATATGTATATTACCTTTTGCTTAAAAAATGGGGGAAAATAGGGGCGCCTGGCTGGCTTAGTCAGCAAAGTATGTGACTTGATCTCAGAGTCATGAGTTTGAGCCCCACGTGGGGTATAGAGATTACTTAAATAAAACCTTTTTTTTTAAAAGATGGGGGGAAGGAGGGGCACCTGGCTGGCTTTGTCAGTAGGGCATCTGACACTTGATCTTGGGGTCATGAGTTTGAGCTTTATGTTGCAGGTAGAGATTACTTTAAAAAAAAACAGCTGAAACACATGGAGGGAACCTTAAAATAAATTTTAAAAAATGGGTGAAAATAGTAATACACTCATATTTACTTATGTTTTCATAAAACACACTATGAAGTCTTCACAGGAGATTAGTACAAATGATCACTTATAGATGGTATGTATTGGATGGGGAAACTGAAGCAGAAACCTCAGTGCAGAATTTTTAATATCTATTTGATTTTGAATCATGTAAGTAAATTAACTATCAAAAAATTAAATTGAAACTAACCAATTTTTAAGAAAAGTTTAACCTACTGACTTCACTTTTGACACCAATGACTCTTCCCACAGTACTCTGATGCAACAGACACTCAAGAAATTATGCCAGTTCCTTTGCTATGTCCCAGTAGGAACTAAAATCAAGTCTGTTGAGTGCCATCTCAATTTCTGGGACATTTCCTGGAAGAAACCAAGGTAGGGCAGTTGGGCACAGAGGGCAGTCCCTGGGACTAGGGAATGAAGACCTGAGTTCTGGGCCTATCCTTCCCACTTGTTTTTAAGTTGACCCTATGAAATGGCTGATAATCGGCCATTTTTTAACCAACATATTGGGCAAATTCATAGGTGAATCTTCACAGATGAGCCAACTGAAGAACCCTGCTATCTCAGTTCTGTGACCAGAGGATAAGAAATGTCACCTTGCCTGACTCGCAGGTTCATGCCAAGGGTCATCAACACATGGAAAGGGGCTTCATAAACTGTAAAGGGCAAGTGTACAAACAAATGTTGTTAACCACACCAGCAGCCTGAGGGGTGACCATAGCCAAACATAGAAGGGGAATAAGAATCATTCCCCAAAGTTTCTGAGACACTGAGATGGTGTGTATGTGGGAGGGGGAGAGGGGAGTGGTGGTGGAGAGGAAATCTCCAAAAATAATCTTGCAATGTCAACAGAAAACAAGATAGGCTGACAAAAACAGACTTGAAGAGGAAGACATGGTTAAATGGCTCCACATATGGTCATCTACAAATGAACATACTGGAGATGCCATAAGCCTAACAGGAAAATTAGAGAGATATGACATATATGGAAGCAAATAGGATACAGACTTTAATACACAAAAGCAAGATCAATGTCAAATCCAAAATCCAAATCCAAATCCAAATGATGGTCCTTATCCCTTGTGATCAGCAAAGGTGTTGGAGGCCCTCAACTTTCCTCCAAAATCAGATGTAAACTTCAAATGCTTTGGAAAATACTCCCCAGGGGACCTTTTACCCCAAATTCAAAGACAGAAAAAAAAAGCCTAATCTCTGTATGTCCTGTCATCTGGAAAGCAGATCTCCCAGTAAACAGATAGTCGAGGCAGCACCATTATGTTAAACTGATCAGGAAAATCCAAGGGTGGCTTTCCATACCCTCCTGAGGTGTAACATTCCCAGAGGCAGGAAATAACTATGGGAGGAAGTTCATTGGAGGTGCTCTACTTGGTACTGCTCCCTGGAGCCTGGAGAAAAGCCAGAAGACTGTATGGAACTCAGAAAAAGCAAGCAAAGAACACCTTTCTACTTTGTTTAAAGAAGGCCCTGTGCAAGGCTCCTGGTTCCAGCTGGGTCTTAGGTAGTCTAAATGGTGCAGTGCATACTGGGATCACCTCTTAATGAAATGAACCTTGACTTTAGGCGATTCTGAGAAATTCCAATGCCTCTCTGGGTCAAAGTACAATGTCCTCCACCTCCAGCTTCATGTCTCACAGCAGACTACGTTTCCTTACAGAAATTTTTCTAGGGTGCTACTAACCTACAATATTTCAAGTCAGTCTCTTCCTTCTTAAGAGTGTAAACTATCTCTGATGAAGAAAGCATTACATACATTTTAGTTAATGATTCATTTATTTCTTTAGGAAGGTTATTTAAAACTTACAATTTAGATGTACTTTATTTAAGGAATATAATTTTCAATACTGCTTCATGTAAAATGTGAATAATCAATTTGGTAACTCTTAGTTTATTTACTTTTTTAAAAATAAGCTCTGTGCCCAGTGTAGGGTTTGAACTCATGACCCCAAGATCAAGAGTCAAATGCTCTACTGACTGAGTCAGCCAGGTGCCCCTTGACTGGATAACTCTTAATAAAGTCTTTAAGTGACTGAATCCCGAGTTTAAACTGTCACTTTTTTTTAAAGGCCGTGATATTTATTTTTTCTATTTTTTAATTAAAATTAAATTAAATTTTATTAATATATACTGTATTATTGGTTTCATTTAGAGGTCAGTGATTCATTAGTCTTATATAATATCCAGTGCACATCATACATCACATACCCTCTTTAATGTCTATCACTCAGTTAACCCATTCTCCCACTTCCCTCCCCTCCAGCAACCCCCAGTTTGTTTCCTATGATTGGGAGTCTTTTATGATTTGTCTACCTCTCTAGTTCCATCTTGTTTTATTTTTAGCTCTCTTCCCTTATGTTGCTCTGTTTTGTTTCTTAAATTCCACATATCACTGAGATCATATAATTGTCTTTCTCTGATTGACTTATTTCACTTAGCATAATACCCTCTAGTTTCTTCCATGCCATAGCAAATAGCAAGATTTCATTTTTGATGGTTGAATAGTATTCCATTGTATATATAGATACACCACATCTTCCTTATTCATTCATGGACAGTTGGGTTCTGCCCATAGTTTGGCTATTGTGGACATTGCTGCTATAAACATTGGGGTGCTGATCACTTCACCCCACTTCAGATCACTACATTTGTATCTTCAAGGTAAATATCCAGTAGTGCAATTACTGCATCTTAGCGTAGCTCTATTTTCAATTTTTTGAGGAATCTCCATGCTGTTTTCCAGAGTGGCTGCACCAGCTTACGTCCCCACCAGCAGTGTAAGAGTGTTCCCTCCTCCACATCCTCACCAACATGTGTTGTTTCCTGAAACTGTCACTGACTTTTAAGTATAACAAGCAAATCTGAGACCTACAGAGGTGGGTGCAACCCCAGCTGTTGGTAGCTTTCAAGGAAGTATTTCCGTGTTGCCTCAAATGGTCAATTTTACACAATTAGTCAGAGGCTCACAAATCAAAAACAGTTCTTAAAAAAAAAATGTTTATGGGAACACAGGGACAATGAGGTGACACCTCCGAGGTATACATAAGAGTCATGGATTCAAGCTCATGTTTAATCAGCAGAGCTCCAGTCATACCTTTGAAGTGGAAGGTCATAACCAGCTGTGTTTCTGTCATTCTCTCATGTGAAGAAACTCAGTGGTACACCATGAGTATCCATGAGGAAAAAACCCACAAATATTTTTAAAGTTCCATTTCTGCCTTTTCTCCTTTCATAGACATGAAGGTCATCCATCTTTCTGTGCTGGGTTATCCTTGAAAGCCTTTTACTGGGGTCAACATGTCAAGTTCACAGTTTAGAAGGACTGTGACTTAGCCTTCTCTTAACATCTGAGCTTTTTTTTTTTTTAAAGATTTTATTTATTTATTTATTTGACAGAGAGAAACACAGTCAGAGAGGGAATACAAGCAGGGGGACTGAGAGAGGGAGAAGCAGGCTTCCTGCTGAGCAAGGAGCCTGATGTGGGGCTCGATCCCAGGTCTCAGGGATCATGACCTGAGCTGAAGGCAGTTGCTTAACCAACTGAGCCACCCAGGCGCCCCAACATCTGAGTTTTAACAATCTCTGAGCACAGATGCCGGGGACACCAAGATGAATGAGGTGGAATCCCTACCTTTGGGAGCTTGACTGCTAAGAGAGGGGATGGGGAACAGGTTAGACACAGATTAAATCAACAACTATTGTTCATTATAAAACATACTGTCATTGGCATGTCCCCAAAAGCAGTCCCAAAACAGGGAATGAGAGGAAGGAGGCGTGACAGAGAAGAGAAGGCTGTTGACTTAAGTTTTTGTTCAGTATAAATCATATTCTGTAAAGCAAAAGATTATGTTATATGATCTGTTTGACCTCTTAGTACCTACACGCCATAAAGCAAGAAGAGTGCCCATAAAGAGTTCAGTGTTGGGGAGCTTCTGGAGCATGGAAGCTGGAAGTAAAGACTCATTTATGGCCACTTACCTAGCAATGATTTCCCATTCACAGTGCTTTCCTAGCTGACCATGACAGTGCTGAAATCTTTTCCATGCAGGAAGGAAATGTTGACTTATTGAACAAGTACCACTGGCCCCACAATCAGCTATGTGTTTTAGGAACTAAGACAGTGTAGGACACATAGGTTTTGCTTTCAAAGGGTTTATGGTTTCAACTGCAGAATTAAGATGAAATTGCATGGTTGTTGAATCACTATATTGTATACCTGTAACTGTATATAACGCTGTATGCTAACTAATTGAAATTAAAATAAAAACTTAAAAAGACTAAAATACATGGGGGAATAAAGCTAACTTGTAAGATAGGTATTTTGGGACAAGGACCCTAACTCATTCAACTTTGAAAAAAATTACCGTTTATTCAACTTCTTACTTAATAGTACATATTTGGGGTAACCACACCTCCTCCCTTTGGGATTCTGAATTGAGAAAGAATAGAAACACACTGTCAAGAGTAAATCAAAACCCAGAGTCAGCCTTATGTTAGCAAAGCTGGGTTAAAAAACACAGTGGGCACAGGTGTTGGCAGGGCCTGAAGAAGCCAGCTCTGCATTTACTGCTTATTGCATCATAGCTAGAATGCCAAGAACCTACACATTTGGACATGGTGGTCCCACAAAACAATAGAGTGGTGGGCTCAATTTCAGTAGCAGCAGTTCATTGCTTTGATTTACATAGTGTATACACTCCAGGAGAGGACAGGTTTACTAAGGTCCCACCAATCAGACTGATTACCACTTCTCACAGGAAGGAGCAAGTAACAGGGATGAGAGAAGACCCAGAATGCTCCTCTGATCTGACCCTTCTTCATTTTAAGAAGTAGGTGCCCTTGTGGAACCACAGGATGGGGATAAGTATTTCCCTCAACATTACTCAAGCCATGGAGAATTTAGGCAACTTGCCCAAGATCATACGTCTACTAAGTGGTAAACCTGGAATCCAACTCCATCAGTCCAGCTGGGTCTTGAAGAATGAAGAATGAGTAGGATTTAGATGGATGAAGGGGGAAGAAAGTCATTAATAATAAACACATTAGACTCCAAAGATTATAGCACAACAGAGTCTCCGTCTTATCAACCTTGGTACAAAGTGAAGCAAATTTACGCAGGACACATGTTAATAAAGTTTTTAATTGTCTTGACAATAAATCACAAACAGTGCTATGTAGGGCTGGAAAGTGCCAACAGCAACAACAGTGACTGAAATTCATTAAGTCCTTACCATGTCAAGCACTGTCCTAAACACATTGAATCCCTACCACTACCCCGTCAAGAGGCTGAGGCACAGAGAGTTTAAGCAATATGTATAAGGTCACAGTTCTAATAAGTGGTGGACCTAGAATTCAACTTGATCACTGGACCGGGGAGTATTGTCCCAGGTCTTCTGCTTTCAAGGAATTTTCTGAGGATATATCTTTCGAGTCAGAAAATATCTTCAACTGGCCTTCTTTCTCAAAGCCTCTGAACTTCTGATTATTCACAAGGCCAAAAATCCCTTCCTACCATGCACTAATCCATGTATTTGAACAATGAAGTGAATGATACATCTCTAAATCACAGGATAGTCAATTAATTTGGCTTTTCATTCGGCAATTCTTAAATCTGAACCACCTATGGAAATTTCTAACCATAATATATGTCCAGGCTCGGTCCCAAACCTATGAATCTCAAGGACTAGCACCTGTTATCCGTATTTTTTTTATTTTTTATTTTTTATTATTTTTTATTATTTTTTATTTTTTATTTTTTTAAGATTTTATTTATTTGACAGAGAGAAACACAGCCAGAGAGGGAACACAAACAGGGGGAATGAGAGAGGGAGAAGCAGGCTTCCCGCCTAGCAGGGAGCCTGATGTGGGACTCAATCCCGGGTCGCCGGGATCATGACCTGAGCTGAAGGCAGTTGCGTAACCAACTGAGCCACCCAGGCGCCCCATTTTTTATTTTTTATTGTTTAATTTTTATTTTATTTTTTACAGTTTCAAAGGCAACTATCACCAGGTTGAGGAAGCCCTCTCTGTTATGCTCTCCTGTGGCTTAACAGGATCCTCAGCTTTTAGTAAAATTTTAACAAAGAAACTTAAGGAACAAGACATCAAAAAATCATATATACTATTCCTCTCTCTTCAAGAGTTTTTTTTCTTAAAAAAGTATGTGTGTGGGGAACTACATTTAAAAACTCTTTAAACATTTTTGTAATCTCCCCATCATTATCTTCCTCCTTATCACACAGGTTGCCAAGCTCTGCTCTACAGAGTGGACACTAGGCAAGACTGATAATACTGGCCCACACTTGTGCCAGATTCACATTAGTGCGCTGAGGGCTTGAAACATGAAACCATACGAAATACGGTTTCTTACCTGAATACTGTGCATTATGGTTGTGAACAGTCAGCGATGGCAAGAGGGCTGAGGTAGAAGTCACTGAGTTTTAATTCTTGCTTGGGTTCTACAGCTGCGCATCTTGGATCAAGTTCTTTAGCTACTCTGTGCTTCCATTTCCCCATCTATTATGTGGGACTCATGTCTGCTCAATCTCTTTCAAAGGGTTATTTGTAGAGTCAAATGGAATGAGACATGAGAATGCATTTTAAAAATATGAATCAAGATTTTGGACAAGATTCCTACTAAAGTGTGCAGCCTTGTCTACATATGATTTAGCTAAGAAAATCATGTAGGAATGTTAGTGATGACAAACCAACCAAAGTTTCATTTCAGTACCAATGCTTACTACATTAGGGAAGTTTTCACATCCTTTAATAGTGCTGGGAATAAGGACGGTTAGAGTTCCCTGGGATTTTTACATGAGACTGACTCTGAAGAACAGAGCCTCTGGAATAATAAAGACTTCCAACTTTTAAGAAAGTCATTCTCAGGAATGTGAAAACCAGAAACATATATTGATATTTTAGGAAAAGCAGTTTAAAATAAATGTTATTAATGATGATACATTTTAATGATTAATAAAATCTTTACATTAAGATCATCCCTCATTGCTTCTGAACCGTTACACACCTACGATTATTTCTAAAAACTTACGCAATGGGGAAAATTTCATGTAGAAGTATCTCCTTTATCAAGTTCCATTTGTGAATACTCTGTATAAGCAGAAGAATACAATTCTCAGTGCAAGAGAACTGACCAAGAAATGGGCAGGAGGACAATCATTTTCATGGAAAAAAGGAAGGAAGATTTAGGACTTTGGGATTTTACTTGCTGACTTTTATCTAGAGAAATAGTCTTCCATCCAGGTTTTGCAGAGCAGAGTGTCAAGGGGCAAAATTGATCAAGGTCAAAGGGGTGGGACAGAGATGTCCTCCCCCGCCCCCAATAGTTCAATTAGAACAGCACAGCTTATCTTCGTTTTACATACTTGGGTTCCATATATGATTTTGTTAGGGGAGAAAAAAAGTCCTACAATTCACTTATTTATATTTATACCACTAGTTTTGAGGTTAGTGGACATGTGTCTATTTCTCTGAGTTTGTCTCAAAATGCAAAGCATGGACTATTCTCTGGCACTATTTTAGCTGCCCTGCTCAGGAGTGAAAACAAAGGCTAGAAGCACAGCTGCAAGTCTGGGGTAGAAGAAGGAAAGTGGGACCTATTATCCCTTCTTGATCCACTTCCTGATTTTTCTGAAATTCACAGAAACTGTGTGAAAATTTGCTTCTTTGTTATATATCAAGAGGTTAAACATTCCTTTCTGAGTTGATGGTGCCAAACTGCCCGTGGTTATATTGGCATATTTACATGACCTATGAACACCACATACAGACTCTTAACTTCTACCACACATCTGAGCAAAAACACCTGACTTCACCATGGAAGGAGATCCTATGGATTGAAAAGGGGTTCTTTAGTAAACTCTAAAGATATGCATTACTAAATTTAAACATGTTACTGACTAATTTTTAAAGGCAAGATAGTATTCACTAAAATGATTTTTCCATCTTTTCTTTACTCAGCATAATCATGAAATCAGCTTCCAGGAAATGGAAGCATTCTCACAATTTAAATGTGTATATATACAGCATTTATAAACACTTGTCAAATGAAAGACACATTCCTGAATACTAAGAGGCCCAAGCATGTCCTTGTATGTAAGGAAAAAAATCCATCATCAAGTCAGTGGAAATGAACCAGAATCTTTGGTTTAGAAGTTCTACTGTGGCTTCGACCAGCATCGAGCACAAAGAGCTCCTCAGGAAGTATCTTCTAATAGCAAAATGTTTAAGACAACATCTAACAAGCATTTTTATCTTTATCTGACTACAAAATGACACCTGAAAATGAAAGGATAAGAAAGATCAGCTCTTAAAAGAGAAATAAGTTATTAAAAATGTCATAGCCCATCGCTGAAAATACAGTATGGACAGGAAGTCACAGAACCTGCTCAACAGATTTTCTTCTAAAGACCAGACCTGGGGCACTTGGGTGGCTCAGCTGGTTAAGTGACTGCCTTCGGCTCAGGTCATGATCCCGGAGACCCAGGATCGAGCCCCACATCGGGCTCCCTGCTCAGCGGGAAGCCTGCTTTTCCCTCTCTCACTCCCCCTGCTTGTGTTCCCTCTCTGGCTGTGTTTCTGTCAAATAAATAAAATCTTTAAAAAAAAATTAAAAAATAAAGACCAGACCTCTTTCGAAATGAGTATACAAAGAGGTAATGGAAACCTTATATGGGAAAAACAATTTGGCATTCCCTAACAGGTAGTACCAAAAGATGGATGGATCTGTACAGGGAAAAGAAACCCCATGTACCCAGGGCCTGGCACCGCCTGGGCACTCAATTAATGCTTGGTGAATTAATGAGTAACACAATCATGCCCTGTGTATAACACTCTATTTTAAAAGAAAAGCTTTGAAACATGAGAAAACATACATGTAGCAACATAAAATATGTGATGTCCTAAAGGGGATGTAAATAGTAAACTGTTTGATACACTGATGATATGAATACTTGAAAGCAGTCTGAGAGATTGATCACAAAGAATAAATATTCATGAGTACTGGAGTGGGCTATGCACTCCATAGTCTAAACCTGCATTTTAATGACATACCCATGTTGATTAAACTGCAACTATTCTACCCAAGAGCAAAATAAGTTATAAAAGAAATTTATGTTGAAACCTGACGGGTTGGGGAAGGGGTCCATTTCTTTGACACTTTATATTTAAAAAGAGAAACTCTGAAACAAACTGTCGTATCTGAAGATCTCATGGTTCCTAGAAGGAGAAGGTGAATGTTGAGAACATTTTTTTAGTTTTGCCGCTAAACTCTTTAGAAAATCTAATGTCAAAAGTTAATTTCTTAAGCAATTTGGGCATCTGAATCTGACGAGGCCTCTTTTTAGAAACACTCTGTTTAGTCTAATCCAAAGGAAAAAGAACTAGTTTTGGCAATCCATATGAAAGTATGGAAATAGTAAAAGTGTAGCACTTTGCAAAAAAATTGGAAAGCATTTCCTGATACTCAATCCACAACGCTGCAACAGTAGAGGATTAAAAAACAGAGATGTAATTGTCACTATTAGAACTGTATATTAACTAAAAATAGGGAGGACACTTCATGATATGATCAATGTATATGAAAAACAGGAGGACAAAGTTACTTCAGAGCCCATATACCTAACTCCAACCTCCCACATTAGTATACCTTCTTTCTAAAAGGTTGGAAACCTCTGCTTAACCATCTATAACAGGAATGGACCATATTCTAAAAAAAGCCTCTTTTTTTTAGATTTTTTTAGATTATCAGTCCCCCACAGTGAAGTGGCTTGTATGCAGTAAGCATTCAATATTTGTTGAAATAAAATGGAACTTGAAATACTTCTAGACACTTACATACGTTACATTTTTATCACTGGTCCTACATCTACTCTCTGGGGTGACACAAAACTAACCTTCTCCCTCCTCCACATGTGAAGGAGTGGACACACATGTCCTGTATATAAGGATGTCAAAAACATTATCACACAAGGTGCCACTAATCTCTCAGCCATGGCTGACATTAGCAGTTAGAACGCTCTTTCTCTTGGAGCCTGGACAGCTTCAGAATTCTTCTTAAGCCAGCATTCCAGGTACCTAGAATCATGTGATGGGACTTGCTATGAGGGACAAAAAAAGCCATATGCCATTCCAGTGTATGTAAGTTTTTTTGTCCCCAGACACCCATTCCAAATTCCCTCAACCATTCCTCACATGCAATGATTTCGAATGCCCTGTGCCTCTGTGTCACCATGATTTCAATGGATGAAAGCAATTTCAGCTCCTTAAAGATAACATCCTATATATATTTTATCTAAAAAGTGGTGGAGAATTAGTAGCTTCCCCATTTGAGGGTTATGTTTCTACTAGTACAGATCAAAATTTGCAGTAGCAAATGTTCACTGCCCCTAGTCACACCACTGGCTCACGCTGAAACTGTGATTATTTAAAACACCTAGGATTCCTTTGTATAGTCTGGTAAGTCATCCCTGAATCCTTTTCCCAACTCTCTATTCTATCCTATATTTATACAACTGATTTTAACCAAATCATACTATTTTATACCTAAGTAAATGTAAATGATCCAGACTATATGATTCAACAGAATGTCTCCTGGCTTTACGTTTCAATATGATAAACATATCATTTGTGTCTTTAGATACATTATCGGCCAACATGTCAATGCTAGATGTACTTTCCCAGTGTTGCATAAGAGACAGCACCTTTGACAGTTTGGTCCAGGAATGAGGCCTGGGACTCTGGCCAGCATCCCTTCCAGCAGCATGAAGTAAATTGCTTGACCTTCAGATTCTGTATGATGAAAAAGAAATTTATCTGTGTTTTAAAAATACTCCCCATAACTCAAGAAATAAACAAACATGTGAAGAGATAGAGAAACTTCTTTTAATTTGGGTGTAGTTTCAGTTTTCAAAAACACAGGCAGGCAGAAAGAACACCAGAAAAGGCAGCAAATGCTGATGCTAGCAGCTCTAAAAGCTTACAGCTGATTAGCTGATTAGACTCAAGTTCATGTAGCAAAAAATGTACTCAATGAATCTTTTTCCTCCTTCTCTCTCTTTTTTTAGTGCCCCCCCAAAAGAGTTTTCTGCACCTGACTGTCCCTATGCACAACACAAAATATAGAAAATATAATGACTTTCTTTGGTTACCTGCTTACGGGAAGAAACTTTTAACATATACTGTTAAAAAGTAGATACACACACACAAGAGTTTTTAATTCCCTGAAGCATATAACTGACATCCAAAACTTTGAAAACGATTAGACAAAAATCTACCAGTAAGCTTATAGCTGCCACTGCGTAAATCAACTTTCACATTTCCTATGTTCCAAACATGATTAATTTTATAAAAGAATAAAACTGTGCATAAGAAATTTCAGAACTAAGCCAATTAAAGGACATCAACAACCAGTACCAGAAAAAAAAGCAGCACTACACTTAAGCTCTTGCTTCTCTGCCAGTAAAACATTTTTCTGCAACTATGAAGTTTCTACATTGTCTACATTGCTGGTCAGACTCTGAAGCAACAATTAATCAATCTATTTGTTCATTCAACAGTATTTGTACAAGTGCCTCCTTTGCTACCAGCACTGTTTTGGATGCTACTGTGGATGCATGCAAAAATGAATTAAACACACTTCTGTCATCAAAGAATTTTAAGCTAATTTGTAATTACTGGTGCTTGGCTTCCCTACTATCTTTTGGTGCTGGCTCAGATGTCTATCTTTATCCATTCTAAGACTGAAGCAGCGCTTATAATTTCCTCCTCCTTGTCTATTTTTCCCCTCTTAGATTTTTTGGTGTTTAAAGTCATACTACATATAGAACCCTTTATTTTACTTAATTCTTCTCAAATCATTAAAGTTAAACTTGGATCTCAGATCAAAGACATTCTTAAGGTCTCTCTACTCAATTTATTTGGTGTTATTCTATCTCAGAAAGTGCAGTGAACTGCCTGTAGCAAGTGAATAAAATCAGGACCTCTGTACTCAATGCTTTAGTACATATTATTGAAAATAATAAATGTTAAAAATAAAAAGGCCAGCTTTTATTCCTGGTAGGTTAATCTACATTTGGCTACTATATTAGCATGCTAAAAAACACTTCATGGATGAGTTGTGGATCTGCAGGCTTTAAAACCTCATCTACCACCCCAAATACGTAATAAACTTCTATGACCCCCTCATTCCCACACTCACCAAATCTGAATAGGGTAGCAAGGAAATCCTAGTGACTGTAGGCTTTGACAATGTAACTCTAGCCTGAAAAGAAAGGGCTCCTATGGCACATGAGCCATTTGGCTTGGTAAAGCTGGTGATTTTGTTCTCTAGGTGGCACTATTACTTCAACTTTTGATGGCTTGCTTAAATTTCTTGAAAACACCGCTTTTTAAAAAAAATTTCCACTGTATATATCTTAATTTTACACATGTTCATTGTAATTAAATGACAGTCTTCTAGTTTTATTTTAATAAGCCAGTTTGAAGTTAAGTGATTTCTTATCATATAATTTTACATTTCCTAGTTACAGTATTTTAGAATTAAGACATCTTCCTTTGCCCCCGCTCACCTCTCTCTGAATATGCAGAGGCATGTCAAAAACACAGAAGGTGGTCATAAAGCTTCAGTCAGACCAAAGGAATCAAGATGAAAGCACATTTAAGAGCTACAAGGTTCTGTGAGCTTTCAAAATCAGGACATTACTACCATGACAACCAATGAAAAGTTCTTTCAAGTGAACCTTTGGGGAAAACTGCATAATGTTCATTACTCTCTGGGATCTTTGGAAATAAACTTGTGCCCTATTATGGCTGTCACTGAAGCCTGTATATTTACCCTGCCTCCCCCTTGTCACTCTCCTGGTTCCATACCTGGCACCCGGCACCCTAATTCATTTAAAGGAATCTATCCTCAAACTTCAAGACCATGTGCAAATAAGACATCAGGGCAATGAACCACTTCTTAGCATCTAGCATATTTGGTCAGATTTATTTCTCCAAGACCCTATGTGTCCCAGAGTCTGAATCTGAATTTGAGTATCTGCACTTAAATGAAAGCTTCCATACTTACCTGACTACATTCTCCTATTTTTTACAGAAACAAGAATACCCTTTTGTTCCACTTAGGGAACACATGCATTTACCACTCCCCTACTACCCCCGAAAGTTATTCAAAATCAATATATTAGCGAGCTTCATTGTTTCACGTCTGTCATCAAGAACGATCCCATATATTTAATAACTGGGTCCATCACTTATTCTAAGGGTTTAGTATAAGTGTTCTGGAAAGCCAGAGATGTGTTTAAGTGTAAACTTATTTAGGACTAAACAATTCTATGCTTCAGTGGAAGTTTAAGGGAACTTTGAGGACACATATGCCTGAGCTTAAAAATACCAAAGCCTTCCTCTGTGTCAGGGGTTAAACCCCATATACAAAAGACATACGGATTTCATTTGCCAACATCATTTATTGCTTAACATTACTCCATCCTAAACAGAGTAAATGGATGCAGAGGGTAACCAATAAGTTTGCTTACTCACTTTTGAAGCCCATCTGGGTATGTTATTCATCCCAGTAAAGAAAATTTATCACTATGCAACTTAATGTGATCCTTGTTCAAATGATTTCTTCCTCCACTGAACAGCCAGCCTTTAAACGGAGAATTCCTCTGAATTCTCCCCTCCATTCCTCTTTAAAATGCAATTCACAGCTTGAGATTACAGAGCCCGCCAGTGGCTGAATGGCTGCTCTAGATGGCTGAAGAGTCCTTCAATTAAGCAGCAATTTTGCAATTAGTGGAAACTGAGTGCTCCATAACAATTGTTTGAACACAAGTTGAGAAATGGTAGCAATTACCCTATTAAAGGGACATATTCACTCACATTGGGCTAAGCTGGTCCCCTCACACAAATTGCCATCTTTCATACAGGGAGATGGCAGTTGAAAATTATGTTTCAACCATTAAAATAAACTCGCTATTATAGACATCAAGATGGGAGTGCCTTTGATTTTAAAAGATCTTCAGAGTTTAGCTATCATACAATTTCCATGCTGTTTTCGTTCACAAAATTGAGAATGATTCTCTCCACTCTGAGACTAACTTCCTAGATCTCAAAATGTTAATGAACTGTGTGCGTGTGACCTTTCCATTATGTACATCTTTCAGTATTCTTGAAGCTTAGTAGAAGAGTAAGTCCATGATTGAGACCCAAAGCTGCTGACTGTTACATTCCATAGGTTCACTACCTGGATATAGAATACAGAGCTCTGTGTGCTCTGTGTCTGAAGTAGGGGGTTTTTACAGACTATTTAGGATATTTACAGAATGATTTAAACACAAATGTAAAAACATGTAACAGAGCTCTTTGCTATTATCAGGTGGGTGCGCCCAGTTTGCAGTGTTCTGAGCTACAAACCAGAGCTATTTATGTTTGAAAGAATGAGATGATCACTCATCTGCATTTTGACTACTGAAAAGTGAGATTCCAGGAAGAAGGGAATAGCTGATATTCTAATGGTGTCTCTATTAAATAGGAAACCAAAGGACTTGAAGCCAGGATTTTAGAAATATGCATTTACAGGATTTCCCCCCTCATGGTAAATCACAATGAACCAGCAATATTCCAGCACCTCCCCACCCATCTTTGGCCATTATGAGCTTTAGACAATTAATTCACTTAGTATAAATGAATCATTTGCTTCATTTTCTCGTTCCTCTGGTTCAAAAGTAAAAGTTAAGTTTATCGAGAAGACATCCTAAAACAGATTTCCTTAATGCTTTATTCTGAATGTTGACCTACTTTATACCTTAAATGACCTTAAATATCACCTTAAAATAAACATGATTTCCAGTTACTAATTCAGTTTTCAGTGGAGTATGAATGGCTCCAAATGTATGTGAAAAATTACACTGCTATTTTGCTTTTTAAAAAATGTGATGTCTAAGTGTGTATGCAATGTTCTAATGCTTCAAAACATGTACGTAAGTCCTGTTTATCTGGAAATCATTTCTTTCTGTTTACATCATTTATAAATAGAATATGTTCTGTAATAACTTAAAATAGCCCAACCTACATAACAATTCTCCTTTCAAAATACTTATTACCAGTCTGTATTTACCAACGTTTATCACATTTTGAAAAATAATATAGGAAAAAAAAAGACAACGATTTTATAGCCCTGGAATTCCAGTAATGGTGACCAACGTGTTTTAAATTCCAGTAAAAGTTATGGTTACATTTCAACAAGTGTCTCTTTCCTTTCTCTTAACCTCTGCTGCTAGTCCAGAAGTAAACTCATAAAACAAAAGTCTTAAACAAGGTGTTTGTGGAATCAGGGAATAGGAGTTAGTGAGTGCCGCTGGACCTAGCGCCAAGACTTGGCAATCTCTACATTCAATGTGGGATGTGATCTATTACGTGTAATAACAGGGAGCACTACGTGGCATCATAATCTCAGAAACTTCAACTTAAAAATGATGTTTTGTAGGAGGTAAACACTGAGGGTTCCCACATTTAGGCAAAATAAATCTGAAATTATACCTCAATAAATAAAACTTTTTAAAAATCTTTTTAAAAAGTATGTAATTTTAAGACCAAAATGGCTTTTGACCTTATAATAAACACATATACAAATAAATTTTTGGATAAAAATAGAGAAGGGATATTTTTCAAGAAGTAGAGCCAGTATGAAGATCTTATTTAGTAGCATAACAATTTTATATTCAGTTTAAAAACAACAACGTTCCCAATTAGACATTGGTTTGCTTTAAGACATAACTGTACTAGGTGAATTAATAAACACTCAAAAATATGACTTTCTTTGCTTCTGGCCAAGAACATTCCTGCATTCTTGTCAAAAAATGTTCACTGGCTACTACTGACATTGAGGAGTAAGTATAAGGTACCTAACGAATCCAAAAATAAGATCCAGGGAGTCCTAACACACCACCAACCGTAGTCCATCATAACTCCCCCAGGGCGAGGAAAACTTTTTGCATTGGAGCCAAAGAGGGGCAAAGGGTGAACTACATCTGAGTCTGGAGTCAGAAGCATCATTCAACAAGTCCCTCCTACCAGCTTCCGAAGGGATCCCGAAGAGAAAAGTCATCCCTTACCACTTCCCCACCCCCAGCCTCCCCGGCCCCAGCAGCTGCTCTGGGTAGCTTGACCGGCAGAGGGCACCCTCTACCTTCCCTAGCACCAAACTCCCTGGAACCGCCCCCTAGCCCCCCAACCCCAGTCTCTCCACTCCGCTCCACCCCCAACACACAAACACAGCATCCTTTCACCGCGACTCCAGTTCACTCCAGCAACCCAAAGACTATTCTCCCGTAAAGGTGTCCCCAGTCTGCAATTTCCATTCTCAGCCCGTCGGGCATAAAGCCCCCCGCCCTCCCCTCTTTCTTTCCCGGCACTTCTCACCCATTCCTTCTTCCCAGCTTTGAATCCCCCAGAGACCCACCCTGCTTCCGAAAGTCAAACTTGTAATTCCCTGGAAAGTGTTCCAAGGGAGGCGCGCGGGACCAGGAGAAGTGTGGGCGAAGTCAGCCCCGTAGTCCCGCAGCCCCTTTCAGGTCCGAGCTGCAGGACTGTCTCAAGTTTTCCGAGACACACTGGCACTGGACCTGTGTAAGAACGCTTTAGTCTCAACTCCTGAGGCGCAGGTGACCGAGTGAAGCCCGGGGCTGGAGCCCCGCGGACGGTGGTGTGGGCTGAGGGAGCAAGGGACCCCTAAAATATGCGCGGGGACCTCCCAGCCCATAGGAAATATTCATACCCCAGCTCCAACACAGTCACCGCAGTCAGGGCCCCCGACAGCTGGCGCCCTAAATCTCTCTCACGACCCAGGCTGTGCTGTGGGAGGGTTTCGGGGGATCCCCGGGGCGCCGTCTCTGCTCCCGCTGCGTAGCTCCGCGTCTCCTGGAGGCTTTTTCTCCCCCACTTCAGGATTGCCCGGGGTCTCTCTCCCTTGGGGGGGGGGGTCCTGGGTGCCGAGGAGAAAGCTCCGCCGAGCAACTCCAAGTCCCTCTTCTCCTGGAGGGGAGGAAAGGAGTTCCAACCTCTTCCTACAACTTCGGGGGCCCCCTAGCCAACTTTCCCCCGCGGACGGGCGGATCCCGCGCCAAGACCCACGCCTGCTACTCGCCTACCTCGGAGTCCACACAAAGCTCGCGGGTCCCCGGCGGAGGAGTCACATCGTTATCTCGCTCCTGGCCCCTGCGCCCTGCTCGGATCCCCGTCGCGGAGCCTCCGGCCGCCGGCCCCACAACAGCGGTGGCAACTGCAGTTCAAGTGTCTCATCAAAGCTTCCCGAAGAGGAAGCGGGGAGCGCGCCGGGCCGGCTCCTCGGCCCCGCCCGGGAGCCCGCTGCGCGACTAGGAGCGCGGGACAGCTAGCGGGCGGGTGCACCCGGGCGCGGCGGTGGCGGGGACCGGGAGCTCCAGCCTGCGCCTACAGCTCGGGTCAGACATTATTTAGCTCTTCGGTTGAGCTTCGATTGGTCAAACGGCGCCGCCCCCCGCCCCCCTCCCCCAGCTCGCCCGCGCCACCGTTACCCGTGCGGGGCGGCCGCTTAAAGGGAACGCCGCGCCTTTTCCTAGCTCCCGCTCAGCCCCTGGGACTCCCGGGGCTCCCCGGGTCCGCGCACTCCGCTCCGCCTGTCCCGGAAAACCCGCGACGTGGCCCCGCAAGCGCCCTGCCGGCCCAGGGTGGTTGGGCAGGACCTACGTGCCGGGCCCGCCGCTAGGAAGGGCGACCTACCCCCGCCCGAGGGAACCCCGCATCCGCGCCCTTCGCGGAAACCCCGGCTGTGCGCGCTGGAGCGGGAAGGAGCTGGTGCGAATCAGGCGTCCCCGGGGTCTTGCTCCCCTTCCTTGCAACTCCCTCCGCCCCATGCCGGCACCCAAGTTCTGCGGGAGAGGGCGTGCGTTAACCCGGCCAGGAGACACACCTTCCCGCACCTTCCCGCACGACGGAGCTGCAAACGCGAGCACACAATGAAATCGCACGGAGCATGGGGGCTATTGGTTTACTCCGCTGCCTTAAACACGCCGGCTTAAACAGAGTTCGTGCACTGACCTCTCCAGAGTTTGCCTAATAGGAATTCAATCAAGATAATAACGGCATTTTTTATTAATGAATGCCCCCAGATAACGTTACACCAAGTTACTTGCTCCAGCCAGGAAGCCGAGGCAATGACAGACCTCACTAAAGCCAAACGCTTTCTAGCTGACCAGAGAAAAACGGAAAGAGAAAGAAAGAAAAGGAACCCACCTTTTCAGTCACTACTTGTCAAAGTAAACATCAAGGCAGCTGCTTTGGGGAAGACTTCGGCCCCAAAACTCCCAGACTCTTTTTTTTTTCCCCACGTTCCCGTTGGTTAAAAAGAAATGGGGGGTGCGAGTCTTTGGTGCCCGGTATGTACTCCTTCTGTTCCGCAGCAAAGAAGTTAAATTATTGATAGTGGAAATTGCATGGCGGAGGTAATACTCGCACCCCCTGAGCGAGGAGCTCCATTTGATCTCGGCAGGGGCAGGGAGATTTCATGCTAGCTCGCCAGGGGGAGCGGCAGCTCGAGCAGCCCTCTCCGCGGTGAATGGGAAAGTGGGTGGGAGTCCACGAGAGGGCTCCACGGTGCCTTGACGTGCGGTGTCATATGATACCTCCGCTGCCTCGAAATAGACACTCTAGTGCACGAATTACCAGAATCAAAATTCAGCGCACTTAAAATGATACATCTTTTATTAGAAGAGTTCCGTTCCAGGGCATTGCATGGTTTTGCTGATGTTTTCTCTTCCCTCCCTGCAAACTTACACACATAAAACAATCCTTTTAATAACGAACCTGGGCAGCAAAGATAAAGAGCCTCCTGTTCTTACCTGTGCGTGTGCGTGTGTGTGATGTGTGAGGGGGGAGGGGAGAAGCAGTTGGCTCAGTTAATCCTTCCATCTGACCCCTCCCCCACCCAGCGAAGAGTAGTCTTTGGAGCACAGGTAGCTAAGACCCTCAGAGAGAACTTAAATGGCTAGGGTCCGGAGGACTATTTTCAGTTTGCCATCGGACAAACACTGTCAACCGTCTACCTGGTTCCTGTTTTGAAGCTGAATTTTCTTCCCATTAGTTCAACCGACTCGTACGCTACTGGGAAAAACCTTAAAATATATAATAAGGAACAAGACGGCAGTAGTTAATTTGTAGTCCTTGGACCTCCCATGGCCATACAAATCATCTGGGTGCCTGCAAAAACGCAGATTTTTCTTCCTGAATTTGTGATTTAGTAGGGGTGGGGCCGGGTATAGGAATTAACATTTTAGCAAGCACCTCAGGCAATTCGGAAGCAGAAAATCTGAGGTCACATTCTGAGAAAACACTTTCTTAAAGGATGAATAAAAGGAAACTCCCATCCACGACCCCCCCCCAAATTTGGTAGGCAGTTTTATGTGTATGTGCATTTTTCTCTAATCTCAAAGGGGTTTGACCCAATAATTGCTAAGACTCATTGCTGTAAGAATTTTCCCAAACACTCCAACATTAATTTGGGGAAAGGGAAAGATTTATAAACAGTTTCCTTTCCTGGACCCTCTTGTGGTTATCAAGAATGTGCTGTTGAACTGAGTATATAATAATATTATATCTAAGGGTTTACAGTTAACAAAATGAGTTCACTTATATTAGCTCTTTTAGAGCTCCTGGAGGCTAGTGACAGAAACTATTATTATTTTATAAATGAAGCTGAGGCTCAATGCCATGAAATAATCTGCCCAAATTCACACAGCTAAATAAATACCAGAGATAAGACTTCAATGAACTCAGGAACTCCAGCTAGAAATATCAGTGCCTCCCCTCACCTCAAAATAAAGAAGGCTATCTGTTCCTTGGAAGTGTTATCAGAAGGATTTTGCAAATTGGTGAACTGAGTAGTCAAATTGTTCAAAAACATACATATTCTTAGAGTGCCAGACATTGGTTTTGTACCTCTATCAACGTGACAGGACACAGGACCAATACAAATTCCCTTATAGCACAGATGATGAGGTTTATTGTGGAATACTTAATGCATGTGAAATCTGAAGGCTAGCCAGAAGCAATAAAGAACAGTGGGCATGAAGCTGGGCTTGGCCACTTCAGAGAAACTTTGTATTGATTCAGGGGTGTAGGCTGAATGCAAACACAATTTCTTTTAATACTGCAAAACAATTTAAGAGATAGATTTATAAATTACACACACACATACACACAAGCTTTGTACTATAGTACTAAAGTACTAGAGGAGCCCTAAATAAAAAGTCTTTAAATAAAAAGTTATTTAAAAATAACTTTATGCTAACTTCAAACCCATGCTTACTTTCCAACTTTAAATTTGCTTGAAAATGAGTTATTTCCTCAAGTTTTTAAGCTGGATTATAATTTACTTCCTTCAGGAAAAATACTTACCAAGTGAAAGTCAAGAATCTTAGCATTCTCAGCGCTGCTCAGTTAGAAGTTATGGCAAATCTTCTACCTGCTAAATCCACATTGCCACATCAGCAATTTTACGGAAGGAAAAAAATGTTCTGGTTTCTGAGACTCTGATTGTGTCTAAGGCCAATCGTCTTATTCCTACTCTCTCTTGACATTATATGAATAAATGTTTGTATCTCTACTTTCCAGTGTGTGGTGCAGTTTTACTGAGGAAAAGACAGGAGTCAGAAATGGCAGGAATATTTAGAAATAAGAAAAGATGAAATGCCAATTCAGATAAACGCTTTGATGAATCAGACCTCTTGACATTTATGAGCATTTTGAAACTTTCTGATTTGTGATTACAGTGTTACCAAAACAGTAAAAGACCAGACTTAAAATACTTTATTTGCCTTAAAAGTACATCTTGCATTCAAAAACAATGAAGCTAAGATAAACTAAAGTTGTACTGGTGTGTTCAACGGAATTCTGAATAATTTTTTTTATTTGTTTAGTTCAGGTAGCATATGGAGATAGTGCTAGAAGTCTAAGGTCAAACTTTTTACAAAATTATTTTCCTATTATGATCAAGGGTGATCCTGAGAATATACAGCAAATATTTCTGATTCTCCTTAAAGATTAGTCTCTTCCATGATTGATATATTAAGAACAAATTTCCCAAATTCCTGATCTGAACATTTTTTCAATCACCCAAAGGTGGAAAAACTTGACTGCTTGAAAAAAACAAAAAAACCCTCCCTATTTCACTTTTGAGGGGCTTAGAAATTAATTTTAAGTTAGTTAAAATCTTTATTTATTTTTGGTTATGGGCTAATTTTATTTTAACCTAATGTTCTAGAAGGACAAAGGTCAGGAAGAAATGTGAATTGCCATCTATTCTTGTCAGGAAACATAAACTAATCCTCATTACCCAAGTGGGAACAGAGGCACTAGACTCAGATTCGACACTGACATATTTTTTCTATTAATAATTTTAATTGGCTGAGGTCAATTCCACTATCATTATAAGCATTTTATGTTTAATTATGTTTACTTAAGTTTCCTAGTTACTCCTGCCTTCAATCCTCCTTGCAAAAAAAAAAAGTAGTTGTCTAGAATCAAATGAATTGACCTCAAAAGCTGCTGCAAATCTTCGTAATTAGCATAAGGAAAATACTAAGTAAATAGAAAACTCTCCTGCTTAGCAGAGTGTCACATGTATTTTCAAAATCATGCAGCATGATTTCGAAGGTCCAATCTAGCACTGAACTATGTCACTTCTAATCCTACAAATTACTGATTAAAAGAGAAATAATATTCCTTTTTATTAGATGGTACTTTAATATGGGATATATTTCTTCTTTGTCAGCTTTTTATGAACCATAAGAATAGCATCTATGCCATAATCAAATGTGTCCAAATTGGCTAACACCTGTTACAGGAATTATGTAAGCAGGCATGGCCATTAGTGGTAAACCAAAAAAAGAAAGGAGCCACAGTATGAAAATGTTAGAAGGGCCAAAGTCAGGAGAATAGAACAAGAACGTCACAAACCGATCCCATCTGGGAATAATATTTACTTGGATGAAGAGAAACGGCACCAAAACCGTTATAAAACAACTGAGACTAACCCCCAAACATATGAGAGTCATCAACTTGTAACCCTCTGAGTTACCAGATTTTCCCTGAGAACATTCAAAAATTAATAGTGAAGAATAAATCAGTTTACTCATTGTAATGTTTCTATAAGCATGGTCAAAGGGCTGTGATTGTAGACTGAGAACAGAAGTTAGAACTGACAGTGGTAGCTGCCAGTGGTAAGTTGTTGGTTTTTTTTTGTTTGTTTTTTTTTTTTTTAAAAGATTTTATTTATTTATTTGACAGAGAGAAACACAGCCAGAGAGGGAACACAAGCAGGGGGAGTGAGAGAGGGAGAAGCAGGCTTCCCACCGAGCAGGGAGCCTGATGTGGGACTCGAACCCGGGTCTCCGGGATCATGACCTGAGCCGAAGGCAGTCGCTCAACCAACTGAGCCACCCAGGCGCCCCAAGTTGTTGGTTTTATTGGGAGAAGAGTCATGAGAAGAATTAGCAAGTTTAAACCAGAGGGTTTCAGGACATGGACTCAAATTGTAAGAACAGATTACCTTATTTTTGAGACTTAAGTATTTAGGCTGTTTGATTATGGTGGTGAGAGATTTTCTACTTTTAAATTTCATACTCTTCATGGAGAAAGTTAGAAACGTATGCAAAAAGAGAATTTAGAAAAAGCCACAAAGTCATATTAAAAATAAAATCACAATAGAAATTTAGCCTATTTTTATATGATTCTGAATCTATACAGTGCCTATCTGGAATGGTCTCTGACGAAGGACCTGAGCAGGATGTGCAGCTGGCTCTCTTGTCTAAGTCCTCCTGATAGCACAGGCATGGTAGGAATAAAATCCTCAAAGCTAAACATGGCAACAAGGGTTGGGACTTCAATTTGTCCCATACAGAATCATTGAGAACATCTGAAACTCTTGGCTTTCTCAACTTCAGTTAATCTTCAGTTTACTATCTTCATGTCATGGTTACATTCATTCAGTTGATGCAAACGTGCTGAATACCTACTGCCAAACATTGCTCTATGTTCTGTTTTAAGATTCTATTTTTTAAGTAATCTCTACACCTAACGTAGGGCTTGAACTTGCAACCCTGAATTCAAGAGTTACATGCTCCACCAATAGAGCTAACCAGGTACCCCAACTCTTTGGGCTATTTTTTTTTTCAAAACACATATATATTTTTTAAATATTTTATTTATTTGACAGAGAAAGAGACCACAAGCAGGCAGAGAGGCAGGCAGAGAGAGGAGGAAGCAGGCTCCCTGCAGAGTAGAGACTGATGCGGCCTCTATCCCAACCCCAAGATCATGACCTGAGCCGAAGGCAGAGGCTTCAACCCACTGAGCCATCCAGGTGCCCTCTTTGGGCTATTTTAAAGGCAGATGAATAAAGCATATTTCAGCTCTTTAGATACTCAAATTCTAGAACATAAAAATTGTCTTTTAATCCATTAGCTCATTTGTGAATTAAAGGTAGGAAATTATGCTTGGTTTGTTTTCCCTTGTCATGGGTTTGTTGTATGGGAAGATGATCTTCAATGTGCTGGCAGTGGTCAGGGTTAGTAGTGATGGACAAGAAACTTGTTCCAAAGCTGGAAGGGCACCTAACAGCTGGTTAGGGCTCATCATGATTGATCAGTGCCTTTGCTACCCTTGGTTAGCAGCTTTTTACAGAAGGTATACAAAGGATAAGGGATCATAAGTAGTGGTAGGAAAGAAATGAAACATAGTTCAGGCAAATAATTTTTTTAGGTGGTTAGGTAAAAAGAGATCCAGAAGGGGTCTTAAGAGATTATCTCATCTTCCTCACCACTCATAGGCTTATCATTGCAGACCAGTAAAGCAGATTCCACATTCTTCTTCTGAAGACTTTTCTAAAGATCCAGCAATTCTAGTGCTTGAAAATTCCCATTTATAACACATTTTTGTCCTTGTTGCAATTTATAACTGATTTCATTTCATCCAACCTTAGTGTAGATGGAGAGCAGCTGCTTACTAAACTCCTTGTGTTATTAAGTCACCACTCGGACTTTTCTCATAACAAGAAATCAGATCTCACAACCTTTCTTCATAAACTCCAACTTCCAATCCATTAATCATTTCCTTTGGTCTACCCTGGACCTCCTCCAAGATCTCCATATTCTTCTGAAAATGTGGAGCCCCATACTAGACATATGTGTGAAATTATCCAGGGCTCAGGAAACATGGGAGTCATGAATTATCTGAACACAGCTGTTGGGAAAAACTAAAGGGGAGATTCAATCAGATTGACAAATCTTTCTCCTGCAACTTAGGGACAGAAGTGGTTTGTTTCATAAAATGATGAGTCTTCATGTCAAAGCTGGATCTTCTATCCTTAGTTCTTAGATGAAGCACTTTGCAAAAAAACCCAGATCTTAAACAGGATATTTAGCTTTTACTTATTTTCTTCTCAACAAAATTGTTTAAGAACAAGTGATTTTTCTGTAGTCTACTTAATATCCCAAGTTGTGAACCTTTATCTGTTAGGATAGTGCTTACATATTCTCAAGTGTTTATTTTGATGTAATTTCTCTCAGAAGGTAAGGACTACAAAATGCTACACTACTTTTAAAGCTGCTATTTTTCTCCTAATTTGAGAAATTTCTCCTACCTTTTCATTTTGTCTGCATGTAAACCCTAATTAGAATAGAAAAAAACTAAATTGAAGTCCATACAAAAGAATCAGGTTAACCCACATGATACCTCAAAGCAAATTTAACTGATTATTTCACTTGTCATTTATATCTCTTTTATAATCTCACAACCCAGTGTGACCAAATATTTTGGGCCTTCTCATTCTTTACAGGCCAGATGAAGAGCACAGGATCAGCAGAAATACCATTCCTGCTACTCAAGGTGGCCTCTTTAGGGTTTGTTTAGGACATTCAATGGTGACTACAAACTCAATCTAGTAGTCTCAAGAAGAAATCAGGCCAGTCATGGAATGAAATCAACACTCTAAAATGAAACTGAATAGGAGATGAGTACAGTTATTTCCCCTTCATAATATAATTTTGAGAAGTTGTCAAGGGATTCTGACCAAAAGAAGACTACTAGGCCAGGAGTGTTTGCTGTAAGTAGGCACCTCTGAAACCTCTGTCTATCAGTGCAGGGCACCAAGAGTGGTAAGTCTAGTTGGATCTAAGAAAGGGTGATGTTGATGCACTTGGATAGTATAGATATGTTTCGTAAATGTTGAGGACAGAAAGAGGGGATAGAATGGGGAATGAATGGGGGAAACACATTTAAATTCCAAGACACCTTAATTGATTTCTTTGTCAGTCATTGCTATTTTATAACACTAAAGAAACACATTTTTCTCTGTGTGGATATTGCTTATGACCTGGGAAAGCTGGATGATGTGTGTGAGGTACTGGGGTATATGGTTAGATACCCAATTCTGGAAGTCAAACATTGATTCTATGATACAAATTAAATATATTTCTGGGATACATATTCAGACCATAGTCAGCTTTCCTCAAGACAGCCTCTTTGCTGAATTAGAAATATGAAGACCCAACACATTAGTACTAAATTTCATGCCTCCCCCAAATGCAGTACAACATTTAGCATTGAGGATCTTTTCTTTCATAGACATGTTTTCCTGGAGTACTTGGGAAGAATGAGCCAATACTCTTATATATTCTGACCTTTTTAATTTAAAAAAAGAAAAAGTTCCCAGGATAAATAACTGAAGTTAGCTTGCATTGCTCATTGCTTTATGTCTATACTGAATGCTAATTTGAATTACCATTCTCACATAATAAACATATTCTTATGGCATTACAACCAGATTGTGGATGTAGATCATCTTAGAACTACTTTGCAAGCCAAATTTCCATTGCCTTCCATTTTATCTGCACACAAAAACTAATTAAAGTAAGTAAAAATAAGTTGAGTTCCATAAAAGAGAATCATGTTAACCTACATGATGCCAATTTGTCTCAAGAAAATATATAGAAGTTTGACATATTCTTGACTATTTTCCTGGCTAATTAACATTTTAATATTACTTTTTGTTATTGTGTTTTTGATAACTCATATTGTTGTTATTTATTTATATAACTGCATTCTTCATTTTTAGGAAGAATTTATAAATATCTAATTTATGCATCAGTTAATTGGTTTTTTCTGAGCACAACTTCAGAACAGTACTTAATAATAGAAATTAATCACAAAAGTGGAATGATGTGTATGGATGTCCTATGAAGAACAAAGAAACAGCCTTAAAGAGTATTCCTTGGGGGCTCCTGGCTGCCTTAGTTAGTGGAGCATACAAATCTTGATCTTGGCACCATGGGTTCAAGCCCAGTGTTGAGTGTAGAGCTTACATTCCCCTGCCCCCGCCTCAAAAAAAAGAGTATTTCTTTGGGAAATGATGTGGGTTAAAAAATATAAAGTTTAAATTAGCAAACATTCCCTAAGATTTTTAAGGCTAGGGATTGTAATAAATATAACTAATATTATAATTCTCCTCTTATTTTTGATCTTTTTAAGGGAAATAATCAATTTTTTGTTTTGTTTTGTTTTCCTAGAGGGAATGGGGAGGAAGCTACAAAAATCGTCTTGGTAAACCAAATAAAACTGCTGTCAAATCTCAGATAAGAATCAAGAACCAAATGAAGTTCTTGATTCTTCTTCTCAGGGAATAATATAGAAATTAATGAAAACTTAAGGTTTCAATTCATTTTGTCTTAGCTAGAGTCTCAATAATCATAAAGTAATTGTAGACTCCTGGAGAAATTTAAAATATAATTACTTTTGTCCTTTCAATTTAAAGTTAACAAAGTTTATTGGCATGCTATCGATATCCTGTTAAAATTATGTTTCTATTTTAGTAATTAATCTAAGTTATACATAAACTTAGGCCATTCTTTCATCTTTTGTTTTTATTATTGGAAAATGGAACTATCATTGTCACATGATGCAATTTTAAGGCCCATATAGTAGTAAAGGGAGTTTAGGTCCTAGGTTAAACTTCATCACTTTCTGGCCATGTGACCTTGGCAAGTCCCTTCACTAGCCCATGTGGATACTATAAGTTTCATAGAAATATTTGTTGAGGGGCGCCTGGGTGGCTCAGTTGGTTGGGCAACTGCCTTCGGCTCGGGTCATGATCCCGGAGACCCGGAATCAAGCTCCACCTCGGGCTCTCTGCTCGGCGGGAAGCCTGCTTCTCCCTCTCTCACTTCCCCTGCTTGTGTTCCCTCTCTGGCTGTGTTTCTCTGTGTCAAATAAATAAAATCTTTTTTTTTTTTTTTAAAGAAATATTTGTTGAATAGGTTGAGAGATCTTCACTAGTGTGCACCTCAGTTGCCTGATAAATAAAAACAAGGGCAGTGGGAATGAATGGGAGAAACACATTTAAATTCCAAGACCCCTTAATTGATTTCTTTGTCAGTTATTGCTATTTATACACTAAAGAAACACATTTTTCTCTGTGTGGATAATGTGTCTATCAGACCTTAGCTCAGAAAGAACACATGATTCAGGTGATTTCATTGCACTTGAGGTACATGTGAAATAGATTATCTTTAAGATATTTTTTTCCTTCTACATTAAGACTCCTTTCAGGAACTATCATTTGGTAAATAAACTTGGAACTCACATAATTCTTTCCACTAAAATTACAGCCCTGAGCCAAGGTAAGAATTCATACTCTTCTATCTTTTAGAGTATGCAGTTACCTCCGACAAGGCTTTAAGTGGACTTTTTCATACACTAAAATGTCCTTTAAGATCATCTTTTCCTGGTGGAAATGGTTTCTGAGCTCCAGGACATAACAAATACATTATGAGTTCAGACCACCCTTTCTTGCATAAACCAGAGTGGAGGCAGGAGGAGGTCTCCCTGTCGTTGATTCCCTACATAACTTTGGCAGCTCTGCAAACACCATTGACTCAAGCTATCTAAGACTTGCCAGTATGCCTCCAGTCCCTCATTTAAAGCCACATCTTTCCAATAATTGCCTTTCGGGAGGATGATGGATACATTTTATCAGGAACATGCCCAAGTACATGTATAACTCTCTTACCTGGACTATCTCCCAGCTTATTTCTAGAGCTGGTGTTCTGAGTTCTGAGTTAGTACAAAGACCCAGAGGACCCAGCCACCAACCAAGTTTTGCATTCTCCTAAATGAGATGTGACTTCCAGAGAAATTTCAAGTTTGGAGTGGAGCCTTTGGAGGAAGAACAGTGAATTGCACAAGGAAAGCCAGTAAACATTTTAGTCCGTAGCAGGGGCTATAAGCCCTATAATTACATTCAGGATTGTGCTTGTCTATCCTTCTCTTCTCCATATCTGTAAACAATGTGTTAGCTTTGGAGGTTTGTCATCCACTGTGTTTTTGGAGAGGGCGTGCCTCATCACAGCATCTGCCGGGCTAGAGCCACTAACAGTTCGAAAGGCAAATTTATGAAATGTCTTCAAAACACACTAAGTCCTATTCTAAACAATTTATAACATTTCTTACTCAATAACTCTCAGAAATCAGCTAACTTGGAGCTGCCCTGAACAAGTTAAAAAAGGAATTAGACATCATCTGTTGGGTTAATAAACTGAAGTAAGTGGAAGGAAAAACAGGCAGGTAAGAGTTCCAGATACCCATCTTTATCTTCAGTGGAGATATACTTATTTCTGGAAATTCTCTTCCTTGTTAGTGTTTTAAACATGACAACAATTGGAATAACAGCTAAAGGATTTCCAGATTACTGAGTAAAAGAAAGGGCTTGGGATGAAACTGACTTGGGTTTGAGTCAAGTTTTGTCTGCTAATTTAGGACAGCTAATTAATTGATGCCTCAGTTTCTTTATCTTTAAAATGGGAATAATAATAATTTCTGCCTAGAAAGATTGTTGTGAGGATTCAATTAACTGTGGAAATATAGAATTCTCACCATAGTGAACTCAATAAAGTTTGATTTTATTATGAATGTATTTGATCCTCACGAAATTCTAAGTATCATCACCATCTCCCTTTGGTGATTGTTGACAATGAGGCTCCAGAAAGGATAGATGCCAAAGAGTGGTTTGCAAGACTTTCATTACTTAGCAGAGATTCATTATAATTCTGGACTAGCACTTGTGGCTACTAATTTTGAGATTCTCAGCCATCTCAAAGGGTGTGGCAAATATTTCCAATAAAATATATGTGCAAACCTGAAAATGAGACATGTAAATCAAATCTGGGTGGTAGCTATTAGATAGGGAGACATGATTTTATAATGGGGTTTAGGACCAGAGCACTCTAAGTTTGAATTTTAGCTTTTCCACTTAAAATTTGCTGTATAGTTTTGGGTATATCACTTAAACTCTCTGAGCTCCACTTTCCTTATTTGTACCATTAGAATATAATCCATCTCAGAGAGTTGCTTTGAGGATTAAACAGTATATTCAAAAGCAAAGCAAAGAATTTAACACTGAATAGATGCAAAATAAATGTTATCTCATCCCATCATAATTTGTATATAGTTTCCCATAGTATAGTAGTGACAAAAACGATGTTTCTATAATTTATTGAGGTTAATGAAGTCACATGAGGTGTCCGAGGCAATGCTCACTGAGTTAGTGACCAAAAAAAATTATCTTTTGCAATACAGTAGTGGATTTCTAGGGCAGTGTGGTGTGCCGGTGGTGCTAAGGATAAACTTCAGAGTTACAGCAAGCTCAGTCAGTAGAAGCATGTCACTCACTGTGCCCTAACCACATCATCAGTTGGTTCTTTCTCCACTTGGCAACTTATCTAATGGTAAAAGTATATTTTAAAGTTTTCCCCAAATGCCAGTTTCCTTCTGCTAGAGAGGAAAACTCAATGGCTAATATTGGAAGACAACAAGAGACGAGATTAGCATTTCTGAATCTATACCATGTTCATAAGTACCCCCCAACAAGTGTGTTGTCAAATATGTTTGTGAAATGCTACATAGTAGTATTTGTAGACTGTCACCTATAGAAATCACAGACACCTTCATATCACTTGTCAGTTGTTACAGACATCTCAAAATATGTTGATGCTTATCACTACTTCAAAATTTTAGTACTTACATACTGTTAGAACTTATTTCATGCATTAAAAAGGCACATTACCATATGACATAATATATTATTTTTAAATATTTTCATAACTGTATTAAATATAATTGGCTTCCTTTTGTAACCTTATAATTCTTTGTTTTACTTATTTAGTAACATTATTTTGAGAAGGGTTTACATAGGTTTGCCAGACTGTCAAGAGCGGAGTCCATGGCACGGAGGTGGCAGTTCATGTAATCCAACACATTTCAAGGAGAAACAATTAAAAAGCCCATTTAAAAATATTGCTTATGGAAGCTGCTGGGGAGAAAGTAAGCCTTAGTGGTGGAGGATGGTAAAAGCAGAAGAACAGTTTACTACTAGCGCATCCAGAATAAGGAGCACAGATGGTGCAGATCAGTCTCAATGGACAAGTGGTCTTCAGGAAAACTCAGAGGGGATACTTGTAGAATCTCTGTTTCATACTGATCCTCTTTTGGCTTTTTATTTTCTCTGCTCAATTTTCTTCATCGTCGTGTTTCTCTTTTCTATTCATTCACCCTATAATGTCCTATCCCAAAGACTTTAGATATGTATGGAACCTTTCCATAATCACCCAGGTTGGGTATTTCTTCCCATAGTCCTCTGGGGAAGTAGATAGTTGATATTTTCCTTGAAGCTGGAGGTAAGATAAGTCAATTACAATTCCTTCTAGTGCTGATAAGTATGGGACCCAACATATTCTGATAAAATTTCTAGATTCCATAAATTATAACATGCACTCTGAGCACAAAGATCTCAGAGTATTTTCTTTTGCTTTTTAGAGTAATCAATTGGATTTCTCTTTTCCAGTGTCAGCTTTTTTTAAGTGTATTTAATGTTTACTCAGGGGTTAAAAGCATCAGCAGAGTACTTTCAAACTCCTCTGGTGGTCCAGAAAATGCTTGCAACTGGTCAAAATGTCTCATGTAGGCCACATGTTTCTCCCAGCTTCAGACTGAACTATTAAAGTCAGGTCACATGTCGCTAAACGGCTGGTTTTTAGAAACTAGATTTTAAACTTTTTTTTTTAATTTTTAAATTAATGCTTTGAAATATATTTTGCCATTTGTCTAAAATAGAATTCAAGAATGATATCTGTCATCCCTAGTGCATCAGAAGTTATTTTAAATATGGCATCTTTATAAAAGTCAATAGCTGCCTCATCAAAGGGCAATCATGTCCAGTGTGGGTGGCTGTGCCAATTGTTTTTGAACTACTGCAGCAAGCTAGCCAATCCCAGGGAATGGCTTGCAGCCTTCCTACACCCACATTTTTTCTTAATTATCTCTACCAGGCTGAGTTAGCTAAGGACAGATCTATAGCATTTCCTGGATGTCAAAATGCCCACACACCTTCTGCAATCCTTGAGCTACCAGCTCCCTTTTATGTTTTTTCCTGGTTGGTCCATCTAATTATCTATTATTATGTGTATGTAATGCATTATTCATGAGGTCCAGACAATTTCAAGATGTAATATCTTTGATTTTAAAAGGAAATGACATGAAAAGTTAAATTTTATGCTTGCACAAAGAAAATAAACAATTAATTGGATAGTAAGTCAATCTCATAGTCCCATATCTTTAAAAAATAATCTGTAGGAGTTTGAGATCATTGCTCAAATTAAAACTCTCCAGTCATCATTTTCTCAGAAAATGATAGGTTCACTATCTATATTCCTTCTATGCTGGGTTGAAATAAGTTGCCTTTACTTCTCATAATGTGCTTCTTAACAAGTTAAAAAAAAACACAGCAGCACCCCAAATTATAAATCATCAAAGGTTAGGGTGACTTAGGCCCTACCTTCCACCAAGAAAGAGTTATCCATTAAATCACTCAAACTTGGAGCTTAAGTGAAATTGAGAGTTTATCCTGAGAACATCTTCCTTGTCTTATGTGTGAAGAAATAGAGATCAACAGGGACAATTGATTTTTTTTCTGCTGACTAGTTGGGAGTGAAGCTTGAACTCAGGCTTTTAATTTAGTTCATTGTGTTCTCTTGAAAAAGGTAAGATTCCAGCAGTTTATCCCCTTCCAGGGATTAGAACAAATTAAAGGACTAGTCATGTCTCTAAGCTATAAGTTCCATCAAGATAAGAACCATTTAGTCTTCCTTATTGCTGAATCTTCAAGTTGTCAGTTAACGCTTACCACACAAAATTACGAATTTCAGTGTCTCTATAGAAAGTATACATTTTGGGCTAAGTAGGAAATGGCCAGTCAAGCTCATCATCCCCATAAGTATCAGAATATCTACCAAGACAAGCAAGATCTCAAGAATCTAAAACGGATGAAATTCCAGAGGAAGGAAACAAGCCAGCATGAATTCATGCATCAGATATGGGCTGGGCTAAGTGACCTCTGAGAACCTTCCCAGCCCTCAGATTCTATGACTCACAAGTAAGAGCAAAATGATTCTTGGCTTTGGCTCTTCCTATTTTCTGCCTCGGTTTGGGGACTTAGTGACTGTGCCTTAGATGGTATGTCAGCCACATGAAGATTCTTGCCTTCTTTGAGCCTCTCACTGTGGGAGTTTGAAATGGCTTAGGAAGGGAAGGTCATAGCAGAATCCTGGGAATTATTTATAGACAATTTTTTTTTAAATCAAAGTATCAAAATAGGAGGAAATAACACATACAATCCCATCAGATGCCTAAGTGGGGTTTGAGGCAGCATGATCTGAAGAGGAACAAGTAGTCTTTGAAATTTGAAGAAACACACTGGTTCTGGTTCAGTCTTCACCTTTTATTGGTAACATGATCTTGGACAACTCTGAATTTGAATTGCCTCATCTGTAAAAAGGTGACTGCTAATTCCTACCCTACACAATTGCTGAGGAGAACAAAAAAGGAAACCTATTAAAAGCTATCAAAACACTACATGCCTACAAAATACTGTTATTAGGAAATACAAATAAAGTCTTCATTATAGCAGAATTATTTATAGGACTCTAGAATGTTAGAGGGGAAAAAAGAATTAAAAAGTCTGCCTAAATTTTAAAAAACTCAGAATGAACGCTCCCAAAATTGCCAAATGCAAATGGAGGCAGGGATAAAGAATTTAACATTTTGATCTTTTTACCATGCTGTTTTGGGGTATTAATTTTCATGGAACATGCGTATCTTCCTCATGACACACTTATTAAAGCAGTAGATTTAACTTCCTAAATAAAAAAAGATTTTATATTTTTGAAAGTATGATCCCTCTTAAGTCAAAGGGGGAAATAAATTTTCTTTTTACTGGTTAAGAATTTAATCTTTCTCCTCTTGAAGACATTCCCTTTATTTACAAAGGGTTCAATAATGGTAAACTCTCACTAAATGTTAATACTTATTTTTTTTATTAAATACCACACTCTGCTCTTTACATAGATTATGGCATGTAAATTTAAGAGATCGCTGATTGTGAAATTCACCAGAAAACACACAGAGACAAACATGCCCATACACACACACACACACACACACACACACACACACACACACACAGCAGTAGTAGATCAGCAGAGAAAGACATGAGCCAAAGAAGATAATTTGGGTTACTTCTGAGGTAGCAGTTGTAAAATTAAAATAGGCAACTCATTAAATTATCCATAGAGTGAAAAGAAAGCTACAAAAATAGATATTTTTCTGGCAAGTCAGTGCTTTTCAGAAAAAATTTAGTTTTAGGCAGAATTTTAAAACCAGATATCAGCTCATATTCATTAGAATCATTGAAATGGTTAGTCTATCCTAATTAAAAGCAGATAATAGCTTTACTGTCCTTTGGGAGAAATGTATTTAATAAAAAATATGTTCACTTAAACATCATTTTAACTGACAGACTGTAAGCAATTTGATCCTGTGAATGTTATTTGAGCAAGTTGGAGCCTGGTCCCCAAATCATAGATATAAAAACAAAAATCCTTTTTCAGTCATGCCTCAGTGCTCATTTTTCTTCATTTCTCTTTGTTGGTTTTGTGGCTTATTATCTATTTTGTGGTCATCTAAGCCTTGTCTCTCACATTGCCTGATTTGGGGTTGTTGTTTCTTACTAATGCTTCCCCTAGAGGACAGGCCAGGAAAAGAAAAGAAGCTAAATTCACTAGGTTTTCCTCTTATTAAGAATTTAGTTTAGAGACTTGGTAGGAAAAGAATCTGGCAAATAAATGAAGTTTATGTAGGTTGATTTTAGGTCTTTTGAAGGCCTTCTTCCCAACTTATATGATAGGCAATTAACAAATAACACTTTGTAAACCAGAAAAAAATTTGCTTTTAAAATCCCCACTTTTTTTTTTTGCCTTAACCATACAAATTAAATGGTCATCTAAAAATAATTAGTACTCTGGTTCCATTAAATGAAACTGCTGTATGTAAAAAAGAATGTCATAGTGATACCTCCCATTATGGAAAGTGTCTGCTTCCCAGTTTGTAAAATCCTTTCATTTCTTTTTTCAATCCTCAAAAATTGCTGTGTTGTAGGTCTTACTATCAATGACACTGAAAAAGCTACAGGCAGGATGAATATATTTTCATCTGAATCAATACTGATATATTCCATTGGGGGAGCTAGACCAAGCTAAAATCCCACACATGGAAATATTAATATGCAAGACCAGGGGTATAAAAGTAGGCTAGAATACTGTTAATTTTTAGGTTTAAAAATACTCCCTTTCTTCCCCTATCACCTTCTAATCTTCCATCGGATTTCAAACAGGACACCTGAAATTTATTGCTTTCCTGCTGAGAAGCTCTATGTAAATACACATAAACAGTGAATATCAGGTGCACCATTCTCAAACTGACATTCATTTCCCTGGCACTTTAGGTAAACCATTTTATCTCATAAGTCGAAGTGTGTGTGTGTGTGTGTGTGTGTGTGTGTGTAAGAGACGATGACGTGACACTTTGCAGGTTTAAGTGGTTAATGATGCCGAGGTTACAAGAATTAAGACTGTTAAGCATTTTCCCTCCATGCCTCCCAGAGACACGAAATCTACAACTTTCTCGCTTCGACTGTCAGATAAATTGGCAAGTCGACTAAAAGGATAATATTCCCTTAACGATGCATTCATCCGAAGCCCTAGCAACTGTATTAGGTAGCAGTGAGTATTCGCTAGCAAGACATCTCGCGGAGAGGGAACTCTGCAATTTAGAGTGACAGATGATTTTTTTCTCATCCATCAAGCCGCCTCAAAATGTCACAATATTTACACCTCTTCCTTGGTGAATTAGAATCCAGACAGGCAGACAGGAAAAAAAAAATCCGACCCGTTGCCGCTTGACTGGGGAAAAGCAAGCGTTGCACCTTTAAATTCTGCCCATCCATTCCCCATGCCCCCCCCTCGGGATTTTGCAATAAATCTCCCAGTTCTGCGTTCAGCCCTGCAGATCCGTATTTAAAACAGCACCATCTGGGAAGGGTGGGTGGCGATGGTGATGCGGACTCCTTGGAGTTCCTTTGCAGCACGCTTGGAATTGCATCAGACTGATCAGAAATCCCCCCGCCCCCAAGACCAGCCCCTCCCGCCTGCCTCCCCTCCCAGCCCCTCCCCTTTCCTCCTTTCGCGTAGCTCTGACTGAGAAAACGACTGGATCTCGGAACAATCTGTGCCCCATTCGCTGCTGCAGACTCGCTCCGTAAACCCTGCCCTACGCTCCCTTTGTGTGCGGAGCAGCCTATCACGGTCATCTGATCCTAGTGTTTTTTTATTTTTTCTTTCTAAATCTCCACAATATCCTCGCGTTGCCTATGAATCCGTCCCTTCCACCTGAGCAGAGTTGGGATTCTTTCGTTCGCTAGAATAGTCGACTCTAGAGTTTCGGAAATAGGCTTTCCCCTACGCTACCCCCACCCCTACCTCAAACCCTCGACTCTTAATTAAGAAGGGCTGATCCGGGAAGGAGGAGTCCCGAACGCCCAAGCCCTGGGGCGAAAACTGCCATTGGATTTGGCTCCGCGGGCGGAACAAAGGGGGTGGGTTGAGGTTTGGTAGGAGTTGGAAAGGGTGGTGGCCCCCGCGCTGGGGCGCGCAACTCCCTGGGCTCCCAGCAGAGAGGCCGGAGGACAGTGCTGCCACCGGCTTTGGCCGCTCCGGGTCCCCCCCGGGGCGGAGGCGGGGGAGGTAGAACGGAAGGCTGGGAGGCTCTGAACAGTGTCGATCTTCCCCGCCTCCCGGCCCACTGCACCGGCGGCCGCGGCCCCGCCGCGAGCCGGCAGCCCTCCAACCGCGCCTCCGGGTGCAACCTCGCGGTGGCTAGGCAGTCTGAGCCCCAGCTGATTGGTGGCTCCGTCCAGCCGCCGAGCGGATCTGCGAGTGTTCTTCTCCACCGCCTCCAGCCGCCCAGGCCCCCTCCCCGGGCCCGCTCCCTGGCTCTTCGGCCCGGAAAGGACCTTCTCCTCCCAAGCAGAGGCCCCCCCCTTTCCTTAGTTACCCCGACTGACTCGGACCTGGGCTCAGTGAGGCATCCGGCCCGGCGGGGGAGCGGAGCGCGGTCTCGGCGGCTCCCCTTCCCTTGAGAAAGCGGGAGCCCTCTAAGCCAGCGCCCGAAACTCGTGGGGAGGGAGGGGAAAACAC
>PITA01001139.1:0-11562 GCA_004023965.1 Spilogale gracilis
TGATGGATTCCTGCCTCACGTTGAGGTCTTTCATCCATTTCGAGTTTGCCTTTGTGTGTGGTGTAAGCGAATGGTCTAGTTTCATTCTTCTATATGTAGCTGTCCAGTTTTCCCAGCACCATTTATTGAAGAGACTGTCCTTTTCCCACTGGATATTTTTTCCTGCTTTGTCAAAGATGATTTGACCATAGATTTCTGGCTGTGTTTCTATCAAATAAATAAAACCTTTTAAAAAACAAAACAAAAAAACCCCCACAAAAACCTGGAGCCGGATGGCTAAGAATGAAGGCCCCTCCAATCACATTCCCCAGAGCTGTGGCCCCTTGTCTTTGTGCATCATTTTTTTTTACATCTATGCTAACATATGTACAGTGACCTAAAGTGACCTAAAAGCCCCCAGGAGCCGTGCTCTGCCCTGTGTGATGTGATCTTGTGCACACACCCCAGCCGCAGAGGAAAAGCAGGGGTGGGGGTGGCAGGGGGGAGGGGCAGCCAAAGCACAATGTGTGCCATGCGGCTTCCCTGGTGGTGCGGATGCTCTGTCTCTCAAACCTCAGCATCATGATTCAGCAGCACTGACGTCAATTTACAAGAATGAAAAGTGAGAGGAGGGTTGGTGCGCGGCGGGGGCAGGGTCGGGTGCCCAGGTATGGCTGAGGTATCCTCCTCTCTGAGAGTGGGTGAGCTGGGCATCGCTGGGCAGGCAGGGAGTGGGAAAGCGGCAGCTCTGGGGCCTGCCTGGGGAAAGGTGCAGAAACTGCCTCCGACCTGCACTGGAGCCACCCCTGAGTGGGGACTCTGATCCCCGTTTTTAGAGATACGGAAATGGGGGCTCAGAGAAGTAGAGCCACTCACACAGGGTCTCACACCTCAAAACTGACAGCCAAGCCTCCTCCAGGTCCATTGCACTCTAAAGGCAATAGGTTTCTTAAACAGTAGAGGAGGATCCCTGAGAAAATGCGTATTCTTAAGTGTCACCTCTACCTGCCTCGCCCCACCCCCAGGGCAGGAGGAGAGCTGAACCTCTTGCTGGGGTGGAAGCTGGCAAGACATCGGGGCTCAGTGATAGCTGAGCTCCATATAACATACATTCCCTGAGCACCTGCCAGGTTCCAGGCATTGCTCTGAACCCACGGTCCCTGCTCTCGTGGCATTCACACCCAGACACCTAGGGCCTCGGAAAGTAAATAACACAGCAGGAAAGAAAGGAACGAGAACATTCCAAGTAGTGACAGCGCTTGGATTAAAGCTCAACAAGGTGGTTGGACGGTGGAGTGGGGCTCTGTTAGAAAGGTCAGGAAGGCTCCTCCGAGGTGACACTGAAATCGTGCCTGGAATGATAGGAGGAGTGGGCCCAGACACTGTATTCCAGGCCGAGGGAACTCCAAGTGCCAAGACCATCTTGGGTTGGGGGACCAGCTGAGCTGGCTGCAGAGCAAAGATGAGCAGAGCTGGAGTGGAGGCAAGTGCAGGAGGGTTGGAGGGATGGGTGGGCAGGGGCCCAAGGAGCCCTGTAGGCCGTGGTCACCACGGGGCATTTGGCAGTGTGATGGGGAGCCTAGGGTCACCTGATCCATTCAGTGTAGGGTTCAGACCCCCTGGCTAAGGCAGGGAGGCCTGGAAAGATGGCCTTAGGCTGTTTGCCTTATGGGCAGCGATGGGGACAGGGTGGGATAGGGATGTGGCTTATTCTTAACCAGGCCCTCAGCTCTGGCCAGTCCTCCGAGGCAGGGACAGCCACAGGACCGCCTCCTCTCGGAGTGCTGGGACAGAGTGTGGACTCCCCAGGGGACAGAGGTCTGGAGCAGCTAGCCCTGGGCAGGCATCAGTCAGAAACTCCAAGGCTGGATCTAACAGCACCCCAGAGCATGGCCCAGTCAGTGAGAGGCTTCTCCGAGCAGCCGCCCCGCCGGCCACCTGTGCTGGGCAGAGCCGGACCTCAACTTTGGGGAAGGACCTGCGGCACCTGGAAGGAGATGGCTTGGGTCCTCCACAACCATCATCTAGAGACTCACCGAGGCTCAATACGGACGTGACCTGATCTGGAGGGCCTCAAGGTCCCGCAAAGAGTGCAATTTTCCAGGAAGCCAATTCACATGGGGACAATGGTGCCCACGATGGGCGCTCAAACTGCCCCTCCCAAACGTGCTCTCGGCCCTGGGACTGGTTGGCAGGCAACCTTCATCGGAAATCTGGGTTCCCCGATCCCCACGGACTGCTTCTCCCCATTACTAACCTCCCCCCAACACACACACACACACACCCCACTTGGGGTCCGCAGCACCAAGTCCCAATCCTCCAGGGCTCCTGCCGTGCTCAAGAGGAAGCCCCCCAAAGCCTCGTGAGGCCAGCAGAGGGCCCCCCCAACGCCGCCCACGTGTCTGGCCTCAGCACTCACCGCTCCCTCCTGCCACTGGACCTTTGCACACTCCAGGCCGCTCCTGGTACATCGTGAGAGGTGTTTCCCAGCCTGAGCAATGTCGCCGGCACCCAAGGCCCAAGGGCTCGGAAGGGCTCCGAAGGGCTCCCGGGCTCAGGGCCGCACGTGCAGCACGCCCAAGACGTCAAGGCCCCGCCCTCACCTGGACTCCTAGCAGGCCCTGCAGGCGCGGCGCTCTTTGTCTCCGCTTGGTCCTAACGCCGCCTGGTGCGTGCTGCACGCTGGCCATCTTGGGGCTCCCAGAGGCCCTGGCAATACCCCAGAGGCCCAGAGGGTACATGCCTAAGGAACTCGGGGACCAGAAAGCGTTTTCCACCTGATCCTAGTCCACACCGACCCTTGACCGCCCCGACTCACCCAGCCTTAGGTTCTGAACCCTATCTTCCTTACTTGGAAATGACAAATACCTGTACCCACCTCGTGGGTGAAATTAAGGGGACCTATAAATGGCTTAACACACGATAGTGCCCACTAATGGGGACTGGCCCTCTCCGCTTCTTGATTCTTACATTTCTACTGTTTTAAAATAATGCCATTTCCTAAACACCTCGGGCCGCCTCGCCCGGCGACGGGCTCAGAAAGGCGAAGGCATTGGTCCCCGTGGGGTGTGTAAATAGCTCAGGCACTCTGGCTGCAGGGGCTTGATGTCCAAGCCCATGATCTTATCCACTGTGTAGCTCAACAGTTCATATGTCTGTGCCCCCTTTCCACCACTTAGGACCACGCTGAAGGACGCTCAGAGCCACGGAAGCAGCCAGGGCTCAGAGCATCTCACTTGCCTGCCCTTTCCCCCAGTACAGGCTGGGGAGGCAAGAAAGGCGGTGGGCTGGTAATGTCCATGCAAAGGTATGTCAGGATTCAGCCTCGGAGAATGGCCAGGGCCGCCTGGTCATCGGGGACCCTGGCGAGCAGCTCTGGGGCAGCCCTGGCAGCTGATTAGGGGCCATGGATGCACATGAGGATGAGCAAGGTCAGGGATGCTGTGAGCCAGATAGCTGGATCATTTACAAGAGCAGGGCTGGGAGGGTGACATTTATGGCCAGCCCCACCTGGGGGCCTGCAGGGACCTTCGTGGTGAGACACGTGCACCCCGTGCCACACCTCGGTTCCTCTGGGAAGCCTGGCCAGAAGTACGATGAGGCAGAGGAGGGCATACCGCCTGTGTTAAGTCAGCCTTGGAGGGCCCCGCCCACGCTTTGCTCTGGGAGGCAGCTTGGAGGAGCCAGGAGAGCCTGGCCCCAGGACCTGGGTTGGAGCCCTGCCTCCACCGATGGTGTGGATGGTGTGACGTAGTGGCCTCATTCATACAATGGAGATTAGACCCAGACCCCCTCTGCCCTGCTTCACAGGGTCCTGCGGATCAGTGATTCAGGATAAATGGAAACAAAATAGATCACCACCCAGATAGAGGAATCACAAGAATCCCTTATTATTTTGCAACACAGAGACTGCCCAGGCGTATTTGAAACAGCATAGGCATTAAGACTGGCAAATCTGCTTTTATTCTCAGCTTGCCATTTACGAAGAACAGCAGCGGTTCCCAGCACACCCACAGGAGCACCCACTGCACGCTAGGGGCTAGGGGTCACTGCATATAACCCACACACAGTGTCTCAGGTCACCTTTGCAAGAACCCTAGGAAGCAGGTGCAATTATTACCATTCTCATGTTGCACATGTGGCAGTCGGGCACAGAGAGGTTACCCAGAGTGCCCGGGGCCACCCAGCAGGCAGGTAATGGAGGCCAGGACATTCGAACATGGGCAGCCCAAGTTTATAACCATTTCCTCATTTGAAGCTCCAGGGCAAGGCGGCCAAGCTGTCCAACACCAGAGTTCTATGATCTTCGCCAGACCCATCCAGGTGCCAGCTGATCTGTGATTCGATTACGATCTCCTTCAAATCCAGTCACTTGGTTGCCTTAAGTGAGCTTTCTTTTAAAGGGACGCGTATCATGGCCACAAAGGAAAGCCAGCAAGAGGTCACCCAGGAAAAAAGTAGGGTAATCCCAGCAAAGTTCATGCTCCAGGTGTATCTTGGTGCCTCACTTCCCTCCTTGTTTGGTAGGGAGGGAGGGAGGGAGAAAGGGAGGATGGGGAATGATAAGTGTCACAGAGAGGTTCAGAGAGGTGCTTACCGCACACCAGCACCCGTCTCAGATGTTCTGGACTTTAGTGGCCAGATCCGGAGAGGATGCAAAGAGGAACTTATGGTTTTCGTGACGGGATAGAGGTGGCGAAGGGGGGGAAGTTTCCAAGTTTTATAAAACTGTTCCTGCATCCCATGGGAGATCAGCGTACAGAGAGCCTCGGGATCTCCCGTCCCATACCGTGGAAACACAGCCCGCCGTGGCTGCCAGCTGCGTGACCTGGGCGAGCAGTGCTTTCCCTAACTCTGAGTCTTAGTGAAACGGGGCAAACATCTAGATCTCTGAGCATGCAGAGGCATGGAAGGCACGGCTATAAACAATTCGGCAGAGTTCGAGACCGGTAAGAGGCAGGAGCTGGCAGGGTAGGATGGCCCCCTGTCAGAGGACACGGAAAGTGAAACCCCGTCATGCCCAGCTCGGGCTCCTTGGTGCCATCTGTCTCATCTCTGTCCTCTGGGCTAGCCTGGTGACAGGAAGGGCCGCAGTTCCTGGAAGGTGAGTCAAAGTGAAACTCCGTCCCTCAGGTCCAGGTGGGCAACGGTATGGGGGCAAGGGGAAGAAGGCACACTTGAGCCTTCAAGCAGGCTTCCCCTGTCCTGGATTTGAGATAGGGAAACTGAGACAGAGATGCGGGCGCCAGCCCCCTCTGCAGGCACTAGGAGGCAGTGGCCATGATTGCCCACATTGTGGACGGGATCACTTCCCACCCGTGGTCACACACACCCTGAGCTCCCAGGGCCAGTGAGTATTCCTCTGAGCTCTCCCATATCTAGAACTTTCTAGGCAGGTACCATTATTGTCTCATTTAACAGACAAGGCAACTGAAGCCAGGAGAGGTTAAGCTCCTAATCTACTACCTCATAGGTGGTGAAAGTGGTAGGGGCAGTATGTGAACTAAGCAAGATGATTCTGTAGCACCCCACTGGCTCCCAACTGGTAGATACTAAAATAGGACCCCTTTCCCAGAGGATTTGAAGTCTCTTACCACCTTGCCCCGAGGTACGCTTCTAGTTCCACATCATGCCCTTTACATTTCCCATCTGCTTCGTCATCCCCAATTTCTCATCATTTCTTAGGCGTTTTGAGCCACCTGAGAAGGCTCTGATGTTTCTCTTGCTTCCTTTTCACTCAGGAAACTCCTACTCAACCTTCAAAGCCCAGCCCAGTTCTCACTTCCCCCAGGAATTCCTCCTTGAATTCTGCTGGGCCATCACCGCCTTTGTTCCTGCTTCTGTTAAAGCCCATGTCAGAGGGCTGAGATGTTTGCTCTGTCTTCTAGATTGTGTGTACCAGGAAGGCAGGGTATTTGTTAGCTGTGTGCTACAAGCAAGTTACTTAGCCTCTCTATGCCTCTGTTTCCCCATCATTATCATGGCTATTTCTAAGACTGTTAGGGAAGTAAATGCATTAAAACCTGTACAATGTTTAGAAGCATGCCTAGTAGAAACAAAATTCTCTAGAAACGTAGTAACAGTCCTATGGTGAGTACCTGCGGGAGGATAAACTGAGGAGCAATGGGGAGAAGGATGTATCAGGGCCCATACAGGTGAAGGATGCTCCAGGGATGGGGGGACACCCTGGTGCTCCTGGCCCCCCACAGGATATACTGGGCACAAGATTGGCAAAAATTCTCTTGTTTATTTCAATGTGCATCAGGAGAGAAAAATGTATCCCACCAAACATGAGATGTGATGACTGTTGTCACCCGACACAACACTAAAGTAGGTATTTAGATTTTTAAAAAGCCGGGTGAGGGGCATTTGCTTAGAAAATGTGGTAAGCATTGTCTTTGGTGAATGGTGGAGTTCGGGGAATACAGGACAAAAGAAAAGAAAACGAGAATCAGAGATGGGGATGGGCCAGACAGGTGGGGCCAGAGAGAAGGGGGGGGGCGGGCAGAGAAACTGGGGAGGGGCCAGAGAGACAGGGGAGGAGCCAGGGCTGGGGGAGGGGCCAGGGAGTTGGGGAAGGGGCTAGAGAGAGGAGGAAAGGGATGGAGAGAGAGGCCCAGAGAAAGAATGAGAAGATATTGAGCCAAAACGGAACGGGAGGGGAGGGAAGGGAGAAGGGAGAGGGAAGATCAGAAGGAAATAAAGGAAGAAGGAAAGAGAACAGAAAGGACCTAAGAATAGAAGGAAGAACCTTTGGATGGATGGGTGAATGAGTCAATGAGTGGGTGAAGAAATCGCTAGTCCAAGGCATGTACAAAACAGAGGTCGAAAAAACGAAGGAAGGCGTTGGTGGCCCAGCAGGGCGGCAGACGCTGAGCCACGCACCCCTACACGGGACCTCTCTGGGCTGCAAAGTGGTGGCTGTGTCTTTGACCCTCGGCCCTGGGAAGTCCAGCCGGCCACACCCTCCCCTCCCAATCCAGAACCTCAGGCACCTTCTGCACTCCAGCCCCGAAAACTGAAAGTAAAAGCCATCCTGAGCTTTGCCCCAGCCTTCCTGTTCCTCTGCTGGTTTCTTAGAAATCAACTGCCGGGGCGCCCAGCTGCCACCGGACTTCATCCCTCCCCAGAGGGCCCCCTCACCTCGGTGGGTGCCACGCTCCCTCAGAGACAGGGCCTGAGGCCTGTGTCAGAGCTGGGGGGACCCCCAGGAAGCGTGGAGGTCAAGTGTTCACCCCGCAAACGTTTATTCATGCTCCCTGAGTGCAAGGGCTTGGGGAAACAGATGAATGTGATCTGGAGTTAGGAGAAGGAGTTAGGGAGGGTTTCAGGGTCTCCTGATTCAGGCCCTCAAAGGAAGGAGGCTGCAGGGTAGGCAGAGGAGCCCCCAGAGAACAATGGCACCTGGGGCCCAGGAGTCACGGGGAGGAGGGTGGGAGACACACAGGGGAGGCTCCCTGGAGGCGGTGCTGTCAGAGTCTTCAAGCCTGAGTGGGAACGAGTTCACCTTGCTGGCCTCCATGGGGAAGGGCATCTGAGGTAGAGGGAACAGAATACACAGACTGACCTATGTGATTCCCCACAACGCACAGAACTGTCCCCAAAGTATGCACCTGTCTCCGTCTTCTGCTGGTGAAGGAACTAAGACTCAAAGAAGCCTAGTGATTTATCTGCCTAGGACTCCTAGCTGGAATGGAGGTCCAAATGCAGCCCATTTGCCTAGCCTCTCCTAAGCCGGACTCCCGGGATGCCTGGGTCCTTGCCCTGCCCATCTGCCCCAGGCCCCTGGCTCCCGCACACTTCACTGAAATCCTGGACAGTGCTCTGCGGGAGCAAAACTGAGGCCCATGGAGGGGAAGTGCCCCCTCCCCCCAGGTCACACAGCCCACACTTCTGGGTCAGAGTGAGGATTCAGGCCCAGCTCTGCAGGGCTTCCAAGTGCCTCCTTCTTGTCTGTGGGGCATCGGGGCCCTTAACAGAACACATGCCTGAGCTGAACGTATCTGTCCCCACATTCTAAGGAGGTGGACGGGATAGCATGTAATAGTCTTAGAGGCTGGAAAGCAGCGTCCTCGTGCGCTGTACTGTGAGCCCCAACTTTGCTCAGGGAACTGTCCTGTTGGTTCTCTGTGGTCCCGAAGGGGCTGTCAGTTACGGCACTAGCCACAGTGACCCAGGCTGGACCAGTCAGAGACCCTTCTGGGACTCTTCTGCTCATAAACAGGAATTCTTTCTTCTCACCTTCTCACCCCCACCACGCCCCCCGCAGCCACTGTGCCCATTAAGTCAACAGAGATGAAGAGAAGGAGCAGGACACAGAGCCCTGGTGCACTGTGTGAGTCCTGCATCCAGCCGTACCTGAGCTCCACCTCTGGGCTTACCTGTTACACAAACCACAGGTTTCCTTTTTGGCTTATCCTTGTCTAAGTTATGTTTCTGGCACTGGCCCCCCAAAGAGTCCTGGGTGATCAAGACTTTGAAGAGCAGCCAGGGTCCAGGGTCAGGTCCGGCTGGCGTGACAGGTAAGCAGGTGAAATGGAGCCAGGAATCCTAAGGAGAGAACAAACAGCCCTCTCGTCTGGAAGAGCCAAAGCGAGTTTTGCCAGGATCTGGGGTCTGCAGGGATCCCCCCCTCACCAGCGTCTGCCCTCCAGGAAAGGTGACTGCAGATACTGTCCCACCTCCTGGTCCACGGTTGTTGGGAAAAACTGACTTTTTTAACTTTGGAGAAAAAAAATCCCACATTAAAAAAAAAAAAATTCCTTCCCATTTTTTTTTTGAACAGACTATTTTTAGAGCAGGTTGAGGTTCACACTGACATTGAATGGAAAGCACAGAGTTTCCATATACCCACTGCCTCCCAGCTTCCCCCTGCAACATCCCACACCAGCTCACACTCTTTCTTAACTTCCACATCTGTTTCTGAATTTGGTAAAAGAATCTACCAATAACATATTGGTATTAAGTGCCTTATATATATACTTTTTCCTGATTTCTAGATTACATATATTGTCTCTTTCTTTTTTTTTTTTAAAGATTTTATTTATTTATTTGACAGAGAGAAACACATCCAGAGAGGGAACACAAGCAGGGGGAGTGAGAGAGGGAGAAGCAGGCTTCCCGCCGAGCAGGGAGCCCGATGCGGGGCTTGAACCCGGGTCTCCGGGATCATGACCTGAGCCGAAGTCATTCGCTTAACCAACTGAGCCACCCAGGTGCCCCACATATATTGTTTCTTAAAAATAAAACAGGACGGCATCGTTTATAACCCCTACTGCCAACCACTTTTTCCACTCAGCATCCCATGAGGAGCCTTCCAGGTCACAGGCCGATGAAGAGGGAAGACTGTACCTACCTGAACGGTGAGGCAGCAGAGATTGACGGAGGGGCCTAAGAGGGACGTTGTGAGGCCCATTTCATGGGCTACTCTCGGCTGAGGTTCAAGCTGCTGTTCTGTTCGGAGAGGGGCCCTGCCTCCGGTGGGGTGGGGGAAGCCTGGGTAGGGAAGGGGGGGAGGGGCCGCTGCTCTGCAGCCATGGAAGTGGGCACCTCAGAGACGCTGGAGCTTTGTTGTGAGAGTGGGGAAGCTGGCCCTCCTCGGGGGAGTCCTCAGAGGTGACACGGGTGCTCCAGTTCTGAGGGACAGGCTTGTCTCACCCCTGCCTCGGTCCAGCTGCTGCTCCCGGGGGCACCGTGATGCTGAACCCCCCAGGACCCAGCTGAAGCAGGAACGCTCTGGGCCTTGGGCTCGTGCTCACACCTGAGCGCAAGCCAAGCACCTGCTACGGGCTGCACGCACGTGCTCTCCCCTCAGCCTTCTTAACCCCCTAGAGGGGAGGGGCGCCTGGGTGGATGGAGCCCCACATCGGGCTGCGCACTAGGCAGGAAGCCTGCTTCTCCCTCTCTCGCTCCCTCTGCTTGTGTTCCCTCTCTGGCTGTATTTCTCTCTGACAAATAAATAAAATCTTTAAAAAAACCACACACATCCTAGAGGGGAAGTGCTGTTAATATCGCCATTTCCCAGGTGAGGAAACTGAGGCCCCGGGAAAATGAAATGACTTGCCCAGGGTCACATGGCTAACATGTGGCAAAAGCAAAATTTGACGTCACTGAGTTCTGAGACCAGACCAAAGCATCCACATCCAGGCTGGGTCTGTGACTTGGTAAATGATTGACTGCACGCACACACACAGAGACACACACACACACACACACAGACACACACACGCACAGACACACACACGCCAACCAGCTGACTGGCCTTGGGAGCATACCACAGAGCTCTGGTCCCAGCTGTGTCCTTCTTTCCATCTTCCTGGACTCCTTCCTAAGATTCCAGACAACCTGCTTATTGCAAGGACGGTGAGCCTCTCCGGCAAGAGTCGGAACAAGGTAGCACCGAAGACATTAATGGGAAGTCCTACAATGGGGTGAGAAGAACGAGTTGACCTCCAGCCTCAACACTAGAGATGAGCCCAAGTTCGAGGTGAACCTCAAGCACAGTCTGGCCTGGCTCAAGTGTGCACAAACGCTTTGCCCTCTCCCCATGCCTGCACACGGTGCTCGCCCAGGAATCATGGGCGGCACAGCATGGGTGACAATGCAGAACGCTTACAGCCCTCCCAGGTACACAGCGAGGGCTCAAGACATGGACGCTGCGACCGGGTCTGAAAGGGGACAATGGAGGAAAACACGGCTGACCTGTGTGTCAGAGTCATCATGGCCGTATATTTTCAGCTAGGACATATCAAGTCAGTATGGTAATGTCACCAAAGGGCTCTTCTCTGCTTAGCGTTTCCTTTTTTTCTTTTTCTTTTTATTTATTCATTTGTTTTTTTAGAGAGAAGTAGGGAGGGTCAGAGAGAGAGCAAGAAAATCCTAAGCAGACTGTGCTGAGTGCAGAGCCCGACGTGGGGCTCGATCTCACAACCCTGAGATCAGGACCTGAGCCGAAATCAAGAGTTGGGTGTCTAACTGACAGAGCCCCCCCCCCCCCCCCGCCGCTGCCCCTGCCCCATGCCGGCACTGTGCTAAGCATTTCACGATATCTTGTTCAATTCTTAAAGCAGTCTCCCAGGTAGAGCCTGTTAGGCTGAAACCCACGAAATCGCCGATTTGGCAGGCCAAGAAACTAGAGTCCTGGCCATTTGATCCGGTTCAACCTAATAGCACCTTCATTTCGCTCTTCAGTCAGCCCCTCCCCGCAGGGCCTGGGGGCTCCCACCCTGTCCTTGGCTCCTCCTCACCCACCTTGTCGCTCTGGCCACCCAGGCCCCGTTGCGGCAGGCTCTATATTTACAGCGGGGGGTTTCTGTGAACTGAGGAAGTGACTTACTCCAGAGTCATCACAGCCACCTAAATATAACCACATCCATGACCCCTGGGTTTCTGAGCAGCCCCCTCGCCCCTGCCAAAACAGGATTGTTTTCCCCCTCTGGATCTCCAAAGCCAGCAACACAAAAAACCGAAGCGGGGTTCCTGCCTGCTGAGTGGTCCCTATCTGGGGTGCAGACGGAATGTGGGGGAGGTCTGTGTCCCTTTACTGCCACTAACACTGAAGGGATCTGTGCTCAGCCTGGTGGC
>PITA01001139.1:11662-181520 GCA_004023965.1 Spilogale gracilis
AGGGGGGGGGGTGGCTGCGGGGACAGCGGAGGAGGAAAGGGGCAGCTGGGACCTTCGCACACAGCCCGTCTTCTTCGGGGAAGCCGCCGAGTCGGAGTTCCAGGAACCGATAACGCTTGTTGAAACCTCTTTCTTGTGGCCTGGTCGCGTCACATGGCTTGGTGGGGACCAACGTCAGGCAGAGCTACGGGTCTGGGCTGGCTCGCGCCCTGCCAGCTGCCGCTGCCACCCTCTGCTCTCCCCAGGGGCTGAGGGAGCAGGAAGGCAGGCATTGACGGGGGGGGGGAGCGCGGGGGGAGCACAACACACACACCTGGCCCAGGCCAAGAGCAGGGCTATTGTCCCCAACCACTGGCTGCTCTCCTCCCTCTCCCCTCTCAACATCCTCCCATGGCTGGTTTAGCCTTTGATTCTCCATCCAGCAAATGGGTTGAGGTTCCCCAGGCCACAAGGTTGCTGTGAGAGCACACAGCAGGTGTTGTGGAGGAATCTAGAAATTCTCCGCTCCTTGCACGTGAAGGCAAGCAGGTGTCTTTCATCATGCAGGGCAGACTCACCGCCTCAACCCCGCTGACTCTCAGGGCGGGGTCGTCCTTTGCTGTGGGGGCTGTCATGTGTCTTGCAGCGGGCCTGTACCCACTAGACACCCGTGGTACCCACAATGATCCCCCCCACCCCAGTTGTGACACCAACGAAGTCTCTCCAGACATGGCCAACTGTTCCCTGAGGGACAGAACCCTCATGTAGATTCACGGCCCAGCACATCGAAGGTCCTGTGAAATTCACAGCTCTTCAATCCTGACAGCAGAGCATTGAGCAGGTGCCAAGGGATAACCTGGGGGGCCCTCAGCCCTCCAGTCTCGAGCAGCCTCTCACCCACATGCTTAATAAGCATACCATCTAAATTAACACTGTGCAGGAAGACTTGAACTTGAGGATGACAGGGTGAATTGAGGGTGGAGTCAGGCCTGACAGAGGGGGAGAAGGAAAAGGCCACAAGCTTTCCAGCAAGGCACCCCCTTCCCCATGCCCCTGTTTGGTCCTTGGAAGCCGGCAGCCCTGCTCCCCACCCCACCCCACCCCACCCCTGCAGGAGGCTTGGAGTCCTTTTCAGAGAAACTGACCTGCTCTGGAGAAGACTCTTTGCACACTGACTCTGGGATCCCACGAGGCCAGCCCGCCCCTGTCCCATCTCCCGGAGGAGACTCACCTGCCCACATGCCCTGCCCACAAGCACTGAGCTTCCATAACCTCTTCTCGACTTCCTGTGTTTTAATATGAACTCATTGCCGGGGATCACCGGACACTCAAGGCAGGCCTATGAAATGAAAGAGACCCAGCTCAGCAGAGGAAAAGAATCCCTAGATAACACACAGTGCTAGGGGTTAGGGCAGTCAAGAGAGCAAGCTACCCTCAGAGAAATAAAAGATGTTGCGTGTGTCTAAGAGAAGGAAAAGAAAAGTGAATTGGGGGGCATTGGGGGTGGGGGAGAGGAGGCATGAGAGACTATGGACTCTGAGAGAGAGAGAGGAGGGCGGGGAGGTGGGTGAGCTGGTGGTGGGTATTTGGGAGGGCAGGGAGCACTGGGTGTTGTACATAAACAATGAATCTTGGACCACGACATCAAAGACGAATCATGTATTTTACAGTGACTAACATAACACAATAAAAAAAATAAAACAATAATTAAATAATTGAAAGAGAAAAGAACACGGGGCTTTATAGAGGGACATTCGGATATGAGAGCTAGAGCAAAAGTTTCCGGAAATCTCCCGGAAGGGCCTAGAGATTGAAAATACCAGATGAGACAAGACAATGAGGGGATTGTTCCACAAGCTGTCATACCTGACTCCTTGGAGCGGGAACACAGGAAATAGAGGGAAGAAAGGTCCTAAAACAGAAGGATGCGAGCTTCCGAGGCCTTCGTATTTTACTTCTGGAGAACAAATCATCCCAACTCTTAGCATGACAGCAGGAAGAATCCCAAGACAGCGTTGTCATTTCCCACCACCCTGCCCCACCCCAAGGACCCCAAGGACCCCCATGGGACAGAATTTGCTCCTGTGATTGGGTTATGGGGTAGGGCACAGTGACTCTATAAGAGGGGGATTATTAAACGGGCCTGACCTAATCTGGTGCCAGAAGAGAGATGGGAGGCTTGCGGTCTGAGGAAAATTCAATGCACTGTGGCTGGAGTGGAGAAGGTGACGAGGGACCGCGTGTGGCGGGAGCGTGGGTCACCTCTAGAGCTGAGAGCAGACCCCGGCTGATATTCAGCAAGGAAATGGGGGTCTCTGCCCTACAACCACGGGGACTGAATGTTGCCAAAATCCAGAATGAGCTTGGGAGCGGAAATGGAGAGACACCTACTCCCACCAGCAAGATCGGAATCGGGCCGAGAGGAATACAAAGAGGACCCCTGAAGTGTCTGAGGAATCGTACCTTGGCCCCAGTGCCCCTTGAATCCACATGGAAAGATCTGACCCCTGGGGTGTGAGAAACGCCGTCCTTTCTGGGCCGATCCAGTCCCTTGGGCTCCCTGCCGCCCCTGGCCTGCCACTCAGGAAGGCCTTTGTACACTTGAGGGACCCTGGAGTCCCGTGGCTCTGCTCCGAGTCTCCATGGCTCTCCCCATTGCAGGCCACCGGCAGAGATTCGAGGAAGTAGCCCACCTTCAGTCTGGCCTTGGGTCTGGCCCCATGTGGCAGATTCCCCAGCAGAGACATGCTAGAGGACAGGGACAATCTGAGGCCAGTGCTGGGATGTGAGTCCTGGTCCTAAAGCTCAAGGCCTAGAGCTTCGAGTCAGAGTCCCATCATGGCTCCAGGTGTACAGCTGGGAGCAAGTTTCCTTCCCCGAGCTCGAAGAGCTCAGCTGGGAAATAGAAGTAACTGTGGCATTGACCTCTGCCTTGTAGAGGCCTGTATGTCTTCATTCTCTCAGCATACATTGACCGAGCCCCTGCTACGTGCCCGCTATTCTTCCTGGCTCTGGATTCTCAGCAGGGGCAAAAACAGAGCAAGTGTCTCCTCCCCTTCAGGATCTCACAGTCTAGCAGGGGGAGACACGGGCCAAAATTACTAACAGTGTTAAGGAGGACGTCAGATGTGGCTGAGTGTTATGGAATAATAGGACACGGGTGGGGGCTGGAAAGTGCCAGGCATGGGCTGCTATATTATTTGGATGGTCAGGGGAAGCCTTCTGGGGAAGCAGAGGGCTAAAGGGGTGAGGGAGCTATCTATTTGGATATGGTAAGAGCGTTCCAGGCAGAAGTAAGAGCAGGTGCAAAGGCCCTGAGGCAGCATGTTCAAGGAAGGATGCAGGTGTGTCTGGTGCAGTGTGAGTAAGGGGATGAAGAGGAGATGAGGCCAGAGAGTTGGCTGGGGTGAGGGGTTATTAGATCAACGGGGACTTGTGGAAGGAGTTTGGCTTTCACTCAAAGTGGTATGGGAGCATGGGAGGGTTCTGAGCCGGGGAGCCACAGGGAGAATCAAAGGATGTGCATATAAAGTGCTGAGTAGTGTGCCTGGCTTGTCATGGGGGTTCTGTGGCTGCTGGATCTTACTATGACCATTGTCATTGTTATTGTTTGGGTACCAGGAATTTCCAACTTGCTCTCATTCCACGTGAACCACACAGAAGGTAGGTTTCATTTCTTCATTTTGTGGAACCTAAGGCTCAGACGGGTTAGGAGGCTCACCTTGTAATGCACAATGAGAAAAGGGCAGCGTCCAACTCACCAGAACCCAGGGCTTCCGGCCTGAGACGGATGGCTGCTGGTTCAACCTCTGGGTCTGAGTCTTGGGTGCTGTGGTCACCGGAGATGCCCGCGTGGCACGGAAGGCAGGATCTTGGGGGCTGCAGCCGGGACCCTTGAACATCACTGAAGGGAAGAGAGCCTGGAGACCCAGGGCTCTGACCTGGCCCATTCAGACAGAGGATGTTCACAGAGACCAAGGCAGGCCCCAGGGCATCGTGGAGGATGCTTTGGTCCAAGCATCTTACCATCCTCTTACCATCCAGCAGGAAGCCTGGTGTGAAGTGGCCTAAAGAAGCTGGTGATGGAGGGACCCCTGGGTGGCTCAGTCCGCTATGCGTCCAACTCTTGGTTTCGGCTCAGGCTGATCTCGTAGTCGTGGGACTGAGCCCCGTGTCGGGCTCTGCCCTCAGTGTGGAGTCTGCTTTGGCTTCTTTCTCTTCCCCTGCCCCTCTCCACTTGTGTGCTCATGCTCTGGCTCTCAAATAAATAAAATATTTTTTTAAAAAAAGAAGAAGCTGCAGATGTGATATCTTCTTCAATAGAAAGTCCAGAGGGCTTCCTGGACGGGCTGATTCCAGGGCTCCACCCGGCCGCCGTGGACCAGGTCGCCCCCACGTCTCTGCTCTGACATCTTGGCGCTGGTTCCGTCCCGAGGATGGCCCTGGGATGGCTCATGCACTTCCCGGTGTCACGTCTAGAAGGGAAACAGAAGGCACCTCTCCCTGGGGAGGAAAGCCCCAGCAGGCTTTCCTCATGTCTCATCGGCTAGGTGGGTCTCCTGCCTCTCCCTGAAGCAACCCCTGGCCTGGAACTTCCTTACGTGACAAGAAGTAAGCCTTGGAAGGTGTGTCCTATCGATGGAACAAAATGGCCCCGATTCTCCATCCCTCGCTGTGTCCTTGCCTTGGACGATCTGACCTGGCTGCACCTCTCATTAGGACGTCTCCATCCCCATCCTCAGAAGCCGGGCTGCTAAAGCCCATAGGAAGCAACTAAGGTGACAGGGTGTCACTGTGCCATCTCCAGGCTTCCACCTGCTGGATGGTAAGAGGTCACATGGAGCAGAGAGGGACCATCCTGGCAGCCCAGCCCAGGCCCCGCTGGGTGCACCAGCCAAGATCAGCCCAGCCCTGCCCGGACCAGAAGACTCACCCACCCAGCCTAGCCACAGACTCATGAGACGTGTGTCCTGTTTGCCACCACTAGTTCCGGGAGGCTGGTTTATGCAGCGGGAGCCCGGGGACGCAGGGGACCGACAGCTTCAGCGGGTGCCTGCTCATCAGACGTGAGGCCTTTTAGAGGACCAGAAACATCATCTATTCATTGATTCCATCTTCCTGCCCACGCCACGGGCTGGATGCAAGAAAAACACAGATGGATGAGGTCTGGCTTTTGCCTCCCCATGCCGGACTTGGTGACTGGAGCTCATAGCCCTCCAGTGGCTCCCCACGGCCTGGGGAGCAGGGTCTGACCAAGGGGTAGCAGGCTGTGAGATCTGCTCCTGAAGAGCAGCCTCATTCCTTCTCCCTCCCCTGACTTCCTGCCCCTGGGTCTTTGCATCTGCCGATTTCTCCCTCTGGACTGACTGGGCTCAGCTTCTGGGACTTATGAATACCATGGTCCTTGGAAACTGCACTCCTGTGTCTTCTCTCCCAGGAGCCTTCCTAGAACCGCTTCCCACTCAACTCAGGGGACCTTAGGGCTCCCAGAGTCCGGCGGGCTTCTTTAGCTCTGCCTTTTACACTCTGCCTTGTGTCTGGATGCTTCACTTTATAGATGTGGAAACTGAGGCCCACAAAGGGGCAGGGACATGAGCAGAGCTGGAGCGCAACCCAGGGCTGTGTCAGCTGCCTCTCACCCCTGCAGTATTCTCAGCACCCAGCCTACAGGGGATGGGACCTGGCGGCCCAGCCGGGGGCGGGGGAGGGGGGCTGCAGAAGGAGACCTGTGCTCCCACTCTGTGGGGGTCCCCTGCTGGGATGAGGCTCTGGCCCTGCAAGGCAAGCACAAGCAGCGCCCCACTTTCCCGATGGAGACGTCAGGTGCAGAGGGAGGAGGCTGGCCAGGGTCACCTAGCCAGGAAAGGACTCAAACCCAGAGCTGCATATGCCTTGCCTCTGGCCTCTGTGGGGCTGAGCCCGGGGGGAGAGGGGTATGGAGAGAAAGCTGGGGCAGGCAAGGGGGAGCAGGGGATGTCGGGGAACCACTGAGGCAGGAAGAGGCAGAGCAGAAAGTGAAAGGGGCCAGAGGCCGAGAATAGCTGTGGGTAACAGAAGCGGGGACGGCAGATGCCGCCAGAAAGAGAAACCAGGCTGGGTCCCAGGGAGGGAGTGGCGGCAGCAGGAGCCCAGGGACACAGGGGACCGACAGCTTCAGCGGTGCCTGCTCCCTGGGGAGGCGACTCTGGGCTCGGGGAGCTCAGGGAGGGACAATGTCTACCTGGCTGGGCGGGCCTGTGTGGACGCGCCCAGCTCTGGGAATGGAGTTGGGTGAAAGGACTATCTGGGGGAGGCGGGAATTTCACCACTGGCTTTGCAGACCTCTGCTACGGGGGGCTCGGAGGGTCTGCTGGCTGACAGGGCCTGACCTGCGAGACAAGGACCTGGGGCCACAGAGAGAAACCTGTGTCTTACTGTCCTCATCTTGGGCTGCTGCGTCCCTCCAGAAGCAGGCCGGGCTCACTCTCGGCTCTGCCCTTGGCTGCTGTGTGACCCCTGTGTGTGTGGGGGGGCGTCTGCATAGTAAACACTGCAGGGTGCTGTGCTGAGGCTGAGCTGAGTGAGTACGTGGGGAGCACGGGGAACAGTGCGGAGAAAGTGCTGGCAAACACTTTTGCTTGTCTTCTGCCTCAGCGACACCTATAGTCGGAAAGTCCTTCCGTGATGTCAACAGTGCAACGGCAGAGACTTGGTTTTGCTCACTACTGTGCTTCTAGTGCCTGGTACAGAGCTGGTGCTCAATAAATGTTGGAAAAGGGAAGGAAGGAGGAAAGGAAGGTGGGAAGGAAGGGAGGAAGGGAGGAAGGGAAGAAGGAAAGGGGAGGGAAGGACGGAGGGAGGGAAGGAGGGAGGGAGGGAAGGAAGGGAGGAAAGAAGGAAGGGGAGGGAAGGAAGGGAGGGAGGAAAGAAGGAAGGGGGAAGAAAGGAAGGAAGGTATGGGGAAGGGTGGTCAGGGGAGAGAAAGTGTTACCTGTATATTTCCAGGCATGGGATATTCATTCTGTTTCTCTGTATTTTATGCCTTTTAAAAAAGATTTATTTATTTGAGAGGGAGAGAGAGCTTGAGAGCAGGAGGAGGGAGAGAGAAAATCCTCAGGCAGACTGCCCAGTGAGCACGGAGCCTGACGCGGGGCTCCATCCCAGGACCCTGAGACCATGACCTGAGCAGAAATCAAGAGTCAGATGCTCAATCAGATGTGGCCCCTCCTGTATTTGACATTTCATCACATCACCATGCATCACTTAGATTAATTGGAAAAAAACCACACAAAAAAACCGTTTCTGTGAAGAGCCAAGAGGGGAGGTGTCTTCTAAGCTATGATCGCCTTTTAGCTCAGGAGTGTCCCAAGAGCCCCTCTCCTCCCCGGGAGCCCCAGAGATAGGCCCAGAGGAGGCGCAGAGGGTGGGGGAGGTGACAGGAAGCTAGTCAGGACAGGCTGTCCCCAGTCTACCAAGAACATTGTAGCAGGAGGACTCACGGTTCAGGGGCTGAGATCTTCATGTCCCAGCCCCGCCCTCCCAGGGGAAGTGTCACCAGCGTCCAGGGTGGGGACCTCTGCCCTGGCCTGGGGATCTTGTGGCTCCTGTGATCTCTACGAGGAACCCAGGGCTGGCTTGCTTTCCAGGAACGCTTCCTGCAACAGCGGGCAATGGCTCACAGCCAGGGTCTGGGAGGGCTGTGTGACCTCAGACGGGCTGCTCACCTCTCTGGCCCTCAGCCTCCTCACCTGCAAAATGAAGAAAACGGGGCCACAGGCAGGATTGCTGTACCATCAATTACCTTTTAAAATGTTGTAGTAAAGGGGCGCCTGGGTGGCTCAGTTGGTTAAGCTACTGCCTTCGGCTCAGGTCATGATCCTGGAGACCCAGGATCGAGTCCCACATCGGGCTCCCTGCTCGGCGGGAAGCCTGCTTCTCCCTCTCTCACTCCCTCTGCTTGTGTTCCCTCTCTGGCTGTATTTCTCTCTGTTAAATAAATAAAATCTTTAAAAAAAAAAAATAAAATAAAATAAAATAAAATGTTGTAGTAAAGGCACATAAAATTTACCATTTTATTTTTTAAAGGCCTATTTATGTATTTAAGAGGGGAGGGGTACAGGAGAAGGGGGCTCTCCAGCAGACTCCCAGCTGAGCACGGGAGCCCGACACTGGGCTCGATCCCAGGACCCTGACATCCTGGCCTGAGCTGAAACCAAGAGTCCGTTGCTCAACTGACTGAGCCACCCAGGGGTTCCCCACCCCCCAACTTATACTTTCAAAAATCGTTTTCTGAAAGTATTGGTGGATTGATTGTGGGGATCGTAGGAATAAAATACCCCTGTACGGCATGGAGGAACCTGGAAATGGTCATGTTAAGGGAAAGAAGTCAGACACTGAAGACCACATGCCATATGAGTCCATCCGTTGGCGGTGCCCAGAAAGGGCAAAGCCATAGAGACAGAGGGTGCAGAGAAGAGGGGGGCTGACTGCTAACAGGCACAGGATTTATTTGGGAGATGTAAGAACGTTCTAGAACGAGTAGAGCTGAGGATTGTAGGACTCTGCAAATGTGCTAAGTGCTGCTAACCTGCTCACTTTAAAATGGTGAATTTGGGGGCTGCTGGGGGTGGGGGGCGTTCAGCACCTGACTCTTGGTTTCAGCTTTGAAACCAATGATGGGCGCAGCTAATGCCTCCTGGCGGCTCTCACGGCCCAGCCCTGGGCTGAGCACTTTCTCAGCCCTAAGCCCCGGAACCCTCACCACTGTCCTGAGTTCCGGTTCTTGTCCCCACCTTACTGAGGTGGAAACTGAGGCACAGAAGAGGGTCTGTGGGCTGCCCAGATCGTAGAGCCAAGAGGCAGTTTGGTCTCAGGGAGAAGGACCCCAGCCCCCGGCACCCCTGTCCCCAAGCCTGGGGCCTCCCTACCCAGCCCTGAGATGGGGGGCAGGGCTGTGGTTTGGGGATGTCTCAAAGGGGTTGTCAAGCTTGATTTCAGAAGGATGGAGCCCCAGACCCTCACCTGGCAGTGCCACACTCACCCCCAGCACACGTCCCCACACATCGAGACGCTCAGACATATACACAAACACGCCCACACACACTCAGGCTTCAGAAAACAGAGCTTTGTCTGGGACACTCAGCCCCAAGGCAGGGGGCAGGTAAAGGGCCGTAGCTGCCAAGTGCCCCCTTCCCCCATCCTCACATCTGACTCTGGGCCCGCAGTGCCCACCTCCCCCGTGCAGGGCTCCATGCCCCGAGCTCGGCCCCGGCTTCTTTCTCTGGATGCTCGCAGAGGGTCCGAGAGGGAGGATGTTATTCCTGTCTTATGGAGGAGGAAACTGAGGCCCCGCCTGGCCCATGCACAGTCTTGGTGGCATTGAGAGAGTGAGGGTGCCAGGCACCTGATTGTTCTCTCTTGGACCCACCCCTGCTCACCTCCGTGTGGACGGTGGGGAGCCACGTCTCCGAGGCTGCTCTGCCTATGGGCTGCTGGTGGGGCCCAGTGAATGTGAGGCGTGGCGGGGGCCAGGAGGGGGGCAGGAAGGGAGAAGCAGGGCCTTCCTCCCTCTGTCCGTGCCGGGGGGCACCTTGGGCTGCAGTGGGGACTCCTCCATGGCACCAGCTCCAGTACACAAGTCCCTTCTTTTATTTAAAAAAAAAAATTTTTTTTAAAGATTTTATTTATTTGACAGAGGAAGAGAGAGAGCACACACACACAAGCAGGGTGTGGGAGGGGGACCAGAGACTCGAGGAAGGAGCCCAACACAGAGCCCGATCTCAAGAGCATGGGATCATGACCTGAGCGGAAGGCAGACAGGCAGCCGCTTCACCCACTGAGCCTCCCAGGCGTCCCGGAAAGTCCCTTCTTTTAAAAGTTCCATTGCTGGGGAGCCTGGTTGGCTAGGTCAACTGAGCATCGGATTCTTGGTTTCAGCTCAGATCAGGACCTCAGGGGCAGGAGATCAGGCCTGGCATCAGGTTCCATGCTCTGTCTGGAGTCCGCTCAGGATTCTCCGTCTCCCTCTGCTCCTCTCCCTGCTTGTGCTCTCTCTCTCTAAAATAAGTAAATATGTACAATCTTTAAAAAATAAATAAATAAAAGTTCCACTGCTGTTCCTACTCCCACGGGGGGCCCCACCTCCTGGGCACTGTCTCCTCCCCTTCCTCTTTAGGAAAAGGGGTGCTAACCTCTAGTGGTCCCATCATGCATGGGACCATTTTCCTTTGTTTGAAATACTAGCTGTGGTTTGTTTTCCTGACCGACCTGTGGCACGGCCAGGATTTGAATTCAGATCATCCGACCCCTGAGACTGCAGGCTTAGCCACGATGCGGCCCTGCCTCTTACCGGAGCCGCCCTTCCAAGCGTGTCTCGAGCTTTCGCGGTGGCCCTGGCACGCCTCTCTCGGGTCCAAGTTGTCTAGAAGAGCTGAGTTGCAATCCCACCCACGGCCAGCAGGGGGGTGCCCCGCCTGCTCTCCTGCAAACCGCCTTGACAGAATTTCACGTTTCCAGAGCTTTACGCCTGCTGAAGGAAGCAATGCCTTCGTTACTTTGCTGGTCGGGGGTGGGGTGGGGGTCATGAATGGCTGAGGAGACCCTCGGCCATCAAGATTCTGAGTGAACAGAATTCCTGGCAAGAAGAGAGAGCTGACATTTTTCCCTCCTTGTCTAAACCACACTGGCAGGGAAAGTGAATGCATAAGCTTCCAGTGGCTTTCGCAGAAGAGAGCTCCCAGTGGCCCCAGGCATGGGCCTTTTGATCACACATGCAGTGTGTGCTTAAGATCTAGAAATTCCATATGGTTGAAATTCCGTATGGCACATTCTGGAAGGCGCACCGCGCCCTCCTGCCAACAGCTCTGTGCCTGGTGGGGGGGGGGTGGGCATCTGAAGTCAGGAAGAGCCAAATGAGCATCCCAGTTCCTTGCACTGGCTGTGAGGTCTTGGAAAAGTTGCTGCACCTCTCTGAGCTTTAGTCTCCTGATCTCTAAAACAAGGAGATGACGACCCCGGCCCTGAGGGGCCGTTGAGGGGGTGAACTGAGCTGATATGTGTTAAGTGCACAGCACAGGTAAACCACGCCTCTACTTTTATCCCACGTTTTTATGGTTTATTTCTGCTCCGTGAAGCCCGAGTCCTCGGCGAAGTAACTCAGAATGTCTAGAGGCTTCTTTGCTCAGGTGGCCTTTGCTGGCAGGACTCGAAGGCGGGTGTCCCTGGGACTGCTGCTGATGTACAGACCCACAGGCCCTTCGTGACTTGAGTTTCAACACATCATGGTGGCCTCCCTGTGGCGGTTCAAGGTGCCGAGAGCAGAGCTCCTGCCAGCCTTCCATGACGTGGTCTCAGGTGTCACATAGCATCACTTGTGCTGTGATCTCTCAGCTGAAGTCCCCAAGAGTTCACCCCAAGGGCACTTGGGTGGCTTGGTCGGTGAAGCATCTGACTCTTGATTTCGGCTCAAGTCATGATCTCAGGGTGGTGAGATTGAGCCCCACGTTGGGCTCTGCTTAAGATTCTCTCTCTCTCTCTCTCTAAAGAAACAAAAAACCGAGAGTCCACTCCAGCTCAAGGGGAAGACAAAGGGGCCTCATACCTCAATCCGGAACTAGCAAACACTTTATACCTATGTTGGCAAAGCACCGCATCCTTGGACTCAGCCTTCCCGTCCGATTATCACTCCTCCAGCAGGCGGGAGATCACTCCTGTGGGAAGGCTGCCGCTCTCGCTCCCCCTGTAAGAGCAGAAGATCAAGACCAACCCAAACTGAGGACTCTTGGGAGACTGGACAAATCCCCCACAAGGAATACTCTGCAGTTAAAAAAATAAAGCCACTCTATCTGCATCGATACAGAACGATTCTGGTGACTTGTTAAGTGAAAAAAAGCAAGGTACAGGATGGTATGTGTGGTAAGCGGCCTCCAGGTGACCCACAATAACTCGTACCTCCCAGTTCCCACGCCCTGGTGTGACTGGCCCCTTCCCACGTTAAGTAGGGTAGATCCGTGCCATCAGTAGGATATAGGGGGAATGTGTGACTTCTGAGGCTTGGTCATAAAAGCTAGTGTGGTTTCCACCTTGCCCCCTTTAGGTTCACTCCCCCTTGAGGGGAGCCGGTTGCCATGTTGTAAGGAGGTTCAGGCATCCTTGTGGTGAGCAAGAGGCCTCCTGCCACCAGTCGCATGAGGCCGCCATCTTGGAAGTGGCTTCTCCAGCCCCGCTCGAGCCTGCGGATGATCAGGGTCCCAACCGACATCTAGACTTTGGCCTCGTGCGAGACCCAGAGCCAGAGCCACCCTGCTGAGCTGTTCCCAAATTCCTCCAACCCTCAGAGATGGTGAGATGATCAAGGTTTATTGATATTTTAAGCTGCTAGGTTTTGGGGTAGCTTGTTGTGCAACCTTGGGTAGGTTGGAGTAACCACTCGAACTCTCCTTCAAGGAAACAGAAACTGGGATCATGGAGCGAGCTGGTGGCTGCGGTCTGGTGGAGGGGTGAGAGGACTCTTGGGTTCTTTTGCATTTGAACCATCTTTTCAAAAAGACCAACTGAATGTCAAATAAGTAAATAAAACCTTAGGCACAGATCTCAGAGCAGCACAGATCCTCTCTCGAGTGGCCACCAGGCCCTCCTGAGTATGTGTGGCTGGACCTGTAACAGGGCTTTATGAACGGGAAGGGCGAGGTGGGGAGAGGCACAGAGCACTCCCACCAGAGCCCCAAGGTATGCCAAGGGCTCTTTCCTGGCCTTGCCCCAGGACTCACAGCCAGGAGAGGCAAGGCAGGGGACAAACTGACCACAGAGCACCCCTTAGAGGCATGGGAAGGTTGAGGGGTGCAGGCAGGAGCTGAGAAGCCCCAAGTGCTAAGCTGTCATCTACCCAGAGCTTGGCTCTCTCCCCCTCTGGCGCTGGGAAAAGAGTCTGGATGACATTATGATGACTCCATGGGGGGCGTGGGGGGAGGGGGGAGGGGATGGGGAAGAGCTGGGGAATTCCCATGTGGGAAATCTGGGCATTGGCCTCCTAGAGCAGAAAGGTGTCGGGAAGCTACACCGGGCCCCATATCACAGTATGACTTTGCCAAGCCCGGAGCTCGGCCCCTCATCGGTCCAGTGGCCACACCCCCTAGGTCCCCTGGGGGTCACGGGCTGCCTGAGATGGAGGCTGAGATGGGAGGAGGGGTTGCCATGCCCATCCCAACTCTGAGGATGCCAAGAGGTTGTGCCCCTCGGGGGCAAGCGCCTGGGAGGCACCCCTGCCTCGGATGAGGGGCGGGGAGTGGCTCAGCTGGGTTGCTTTCCTCATGACTCATGCTTTCTGGGACCAGCCTTGTCCCTCAGGAGACACTTTCCAGAAAGGCCCCCATCTGGCCCCCTCTGGCCTGTGCAGATGTCCAGGCCTCAGCTGCACCCAGCCCCAGGGCCAGGAAAAGGCTGGTCAGCCCCTGGCTGGGAGGGGGGCCTCCCTGGGATGGGAGCTCCTTTTTTCTGCAGAGTGACTTGCCAGGGTGCTATTGGTGACCTGCCAACATACCAGCTTGCACTGCTCACCTGCCCCCGTTCAGGGAGCCCAGGCCAGCACGCTCTGACTTGGGACAGTCACAGAAGCCTGGACTCAGACTCTCTTTCCTCTCAGCCCCACCCCCAGTCTGATCAGCGACTGTCCTAACGGTGGTTCCTTCAAAGCAGACCCAAGGGGAGGTTTGCATGTTCCCAGGAAGGGTGTGGGGAGGTGGGCTGGGAAGGGGGCTCAGCAGGGGGACAGACCCCACAGAGGGCCTCCCACTAGAGCGGCAAGAGTCGCCCTGTGGGGGTTCCAATCACGGCAGGGAAGGAGTTTACACTCGCACGCCCTCTGTGTCCGGGATGTGTGGGTTCCAGGCTCTTCTGGTGCCCCGCGGGTTCAGGCAAAGCTGGTGCTGGCTGCGATCGGTGCTCTGACAAAGAGGGGAAGGTGCCCATTGCTGCAGAGACGGGCCCCGGGAGGCGGAGGCGCGGGGAAGCCAGGCGGGGGCATCGATGCGTTCCATGTGCCCTCTAATTATTTCAAGAAAATGTTTGCTTCTCTCCTTCCTCCCAGCTGTCCTCACCTGTCCCTGGGACACCCAGAAGCCTCCTAACTGGGCTCCCCGTCTCCCTCCAGCTCCCATGAACTGCTGTCCACAGAGCGGCAGAGAGGACCTGCCAAATTCCGAATCCCCTCCTCTCAGGCCTCAGAGGCTGATGACTCAGTCGCCTCCAGGTTTGGGGAGGTGACTGGGAAGAGTGCAGCAACTGTGGGCTGTCCAACAGTGTCCCCCAGAGGCCTGACAGAGGCCACGGGCGGTCACTTGGTTCTCCACCGAGCCGCCCCCAGGCCTGGACCCTGGCTCCTGTCCATGAGCAAGGCAGGACTGAGATGCACAGTATGATGTGGGGCAGGTTCGAGAAGGCCATGCTCACCGGCCGCTGTGGGGAGAGCTGGGGGTGACGTGGGCGGAGGAGTGGGGACCAGGAGGCCACAGCATGGACAGTCCAGGTCTCAGGGCGGTGGCTGCGGGGGACAGAGACGGATGGATGGATATGGTGAGGAGGCCTTCCAGAGGGACGGTGTGTGGGGACAGCGACCCCCAACCTCAGGTGGACATGCAGGCTGGAGGTTCAGCATCAGGACCATCCCTCCCAGAATGCTGCTTACTATTGCTTCCAGGAGCCCTCAGAGCCCTCGGGCCAACAAGCGGGTGTCTCAGCACCCCAGAGTCCCTGGGGCATGGAGGGAGGGAGTCAGGATCTCATCTCTGCCTTGCTCCAAGGCCCGTGGTGGGAGGGTGTGAGACTCTTAAAATTTGGAAAGGGGGTTCAGAGGGTGCAGGGTGCAAAGGTGACCCCATCTTCTGTGTCTCCTCAACCCGCAGTGTCCCCATGCTGAGAGAGGTGCAGTGGGATATCGGGTCCTTCGCTCCACCTTGCTCTCCATGATTCATCTACTCTCTAGGCCCATGTCCTAAGTAGATGTGAAATATCCATTGGCTTTGCCCCCTCCTGGCTTCTTTTGTGGGCTGGTTCCTCAAGGAGGCCCCAGGCTCCAGGGACAAGCTCTGTGTGGCATGATGGAAGGACATGCAGAGGGTGGGGGGCCCACAGAGGACCCTGGTCCTGCTGAGGGCATCTGGGAAGGCTTCCGAGAGGTGGCAATGCTGCACAGAGAAAATGCCATCCCAGGAAAGACAGCAGCTTGAGCTAAGCCTTGGAGGCACAGGAGCGAGCTCCAAGGAAGAGCTCTGGCATTACTTGGGGTATGTGTGAGGCAGGGGTGGGTGTAGAGAGAGGAGGCCACACGGGGGGGGGGGGGCAGGGCTCTGACGATGGGCCAGTCTGCGGTGCCTAGATCCAAAGGAGGCTTAATGCCCGGGCAGTGGAGTGACACGATCCGATGTGAGCTTGAGAAGGACTCCTTCCGTGCACAGTGGGACCTAGGGCAGGAGGCCAGGTGGCCAGGCTCAGGCTGGGACCCCAGCCTGCCGAGGCCGCGGGACTAGAAGAGCGATTGTGGCAAGCAGAAATGTGCCCCTGTTGCCGGGGTTTGGCCAGGTGAGTGGGAGAGAGGCGACACCCAGGCAGGTCCCCGGACGATCTGGTGGTGTTTCCTTGTGTGTCAATAGGGGATTGGGCGTGGCAGGCTCTGGGCCCCAGAAGGGAAGCCAGAGAGGCCACCTCTGTTTCCTGCCCCCCACCCATCAGCTTGGGATTCGGGATGAGAGCGGACACGGCTGCAGCTGTCCCCCACTGGCCTCACACCCAGGCTCCCACATCCAGGGCTGCCCCAGGAGAAAAAGGGATCTTAGCTATTTACAGCCTCCTCCTCTTGTGAGAGGTGGGGGGCTCCCCTGGGGCCAGGTTTCTCAGGACAATCAATGCCATCATTCCGGGAAGCCTGCCCCAGGAGAGGCCCCATTCCCCCCCTCCACATTTGCATAGCCACGGGAACAGGAAACAGGACTCCTCAGCCCTGGCTGGGCCCGCCAGTCAGCTCCCAGCTCAGCTCCAGTGACCCAGCCTGGGCCACCGGCGGCACCCCCCTCCCCCAGCTGGGCGCCCTGGGTGGCAGCCAGACAGGTGGCGCACCTGGGGGTCGGGCATAGAGACTCCAAGCGGTCCAGCTGCGTTTCCCAGGGAAGGAGGAAGATGCTGTCAACAGCGCCAGCTGGGTGCTCCATGGGAGGGGGGGAGGTCAAAGGGCGCTGTGTTATCACTGAGTTATCCTGGTTCCCAGAAGCAACGGGTCGACTTTCCTCTTGCAGGAAGCGAGCCTCTGGGCTACCTGGCTCCTCTGGGTTCCTTCCCCACCACCCCAGCTCTTTTCCCGAAAGATGCCGGACTTGGAGCAGGAAGTCTATTTCTCAGATGCCCCGGGAGGTGCCGAGCAAGGCACAGACCTCTATGTGCTCAATTTGGGCTCAGAAACCCGGGCTTTGGGGGCCAGCCAGGGCTTGGCCTCGTCAGAGCCAGGTGGGCTGGGAGTGCTGGTCCTCCTGGGCCTCAGTCTCCCCTCTCTGCAACAGGAATACACGGTCGGCAGGAAGGAGGGCTAGCGTGGGGAGGCGTCAGAGAAAAGCTGGTTACTGCATCTAGAACTCACCTCTGCCTTTCGGTGGCAATGCTCCGGGCCTCTTCACGGCAGCCGTTGAAAGAGGAATCGGATTTTCACATTCGATGAAGCACGGCGGAGGGAGGTTGGCAGTCTCTGAGACGTTCTGCAGACACAGCCCGACAAGCCCGGCTCTGCCACTCGCTGCCGAGCAAGCCCCTGAGTTTCCCTGAGGCTTGGTTTCCTCCGCTATAGAGTAGGGATAAACAGTGGGACCGTCCTCCCCCAACCAGGCTTGGTAAGGACTCCATCAGATACAACAGTAAAGGCCCTGGTGGGAAGAGACGTGCAATTCGAGAAGGCCAGGGGCCTGCCCCACTAAGAGGGTGGCAGACTTGTCTCTGCAGCAGTCCCTGTGGAAGGGGCTAGCTTTAGCGAAATGAGCTCCCCCTGCCCGCCATGGTCGGGTCGGGAGCTTCCAAAGAGATCAGAGTTGAAAGGAGGAGGTTGGAAGCAACAAATCTTATGCAAGGAATCTGGAGAAGGACTGATGAAGGAAAAGTCCTGGCTGGATGGGAAATCTAGGGAGGCTTCCTGGAGGAGGGGATGTCTGAGCTGGTCTTAAGGACTGATAGGTTTGACAATGAGGGTGACAAAGGGGGCATGCCAGGTAGAGGAGTCATCCCGGGTACCCACTCTGTCTCCGCCCACCTCCCCAGGCCTTCCCACCCTCCAGGGTCCCTGAGCCTCCTCCCCTACACACTGCCCCTCTCTCCCTTGGCGGTCTTCAGATCCCCATCAGCAGGGATACCCCTTTCCTGCGACATGGGAACCACCATCACAGAGAAGGCAGGACAGCTCGATGGCACCACGCCTGGTGGGCTGGGCCTGGTCCTTCCCCATGGGACCCTGCCCTCTCTCTCCCCCAGGGTTTCTGTGCCCAGGCTTGGAACATCCCATCGTCTGCCCATTGTTCTAAGGAGATTCTTTCCTTCTTTCTTTCTTTCTTTCTTTCTTTCTTTCTTTCTTTCTTTCTTTCTTTCTTTCTTTCTTTCTTCCTTCCTTCCTTCCTTCCTTCCTTCCTTCCTTCCTTCCTTTCTTTCTTTTTTAAAGATTTTATTTATTTGACAGAGAAAAACACAGCCAGAGAGGGAATACAAGCAGGGGGAGTGAGAGAGGGAGAAGCAGGCTTCCCGCCGAGCAGGGAGCCCGATGTGGGACTCATCCCGGGTCTCCGGGATCATGACCTGAGCCGAAGGCAGTTGCTTAACCAACTGAGCCACCCAGGTGCCCCTAGGAAGACTTTTTCTAAATGAATGAAAGTGTGTCGTAGCCCTCAAACTCTTGCAGCTTGCTTTTTCTTTGTAAGTATTCACTGATTTTCCCAAAGGACTCTTCCTAGTCACTGTTTTCATGGCTGGGGACGGTCCATTGTAGGGTGGACGGTAATGAACTCAAGCAAATCGGTAATCCCAGCAAACATTTCCTGAGGCAGCTGAGGAGTGAGTGGGCAAAGAACCAGAGCCCAGAATCCTTTTGTTCTGAGTTCTGATCCTCACTCCACTTCCTAGAGCTGTATGGCTCTGGGCAAGTTACTCAACCTCTCTGTTATGCTCGACTTCCTGGTAGATGATGAAAGAGCAGCTTCTGCACACGCCTGTGGTGACACTTCCCGGACTCCTTGTGTGCCAGGTGCTTCACTGAGCCCAGCGCCTCATAGACAGACAAGTGATGCCCCATTTGTGGTGTCGGGTGTGGTGGGGGCGATGGTGGTGCTGTGACTTGAGCCAGCCCTGAATTCACCATCTGGGGGGTGAAGGGTTCGCTTGCGACCACAGCAAAGAAGACGCAGAGGGAGAAACTGCTCCCAGCTGCCTCCTCTCCATCCCCATCACTTCCAAAGAAACCACTGAATCTCCTAGAGGTTGGCTCCCAGAACCGTCTGGGGCTGGTCCACCCACAGGCTGAGGACATGTGTGCCTCTGCCCCATGAGTCCCAGCATCTTAGAAAGTCATCCTTGGCAGAGAAAACCCCACTCAGGTCGGCGTGAAGCACCAGCCCACCTCCACAGACCCCTTCCTTTGCTTAGGCACTGTCCTCTCCCTCCCCTTTCCATGGGCAAGTTAATGCCCCATGGTGGCTCTTCAGACCCCTCTAGTGACAGTCACCTCTGGGGACGGAGGGGCCCTAGACGGGTGGGCAGATGGATGGAGGCACAATCTCCCCACTCCAGAGGGGGTGCCCAGCAAGAGGGCAAGAAAGCCCCAGGCTCAGCCTCCAGCCGCTCAGATCCCCAGCACAGAGTTCTCCTGCGGGGATGGCCGGAGGCAGCCTCTTGTCCCCAGAGTCCTTGCCACAAGCATCCTTATTTCTGCCTCTCATCCTCAAGTGCTCCCTGAGGATCTCCCAGGCCTGGGAGCTGGGGTTGCCTGCCCCCAGCCCCCTCTCCCGAGGCTCAGAGCCTCGGTTTCCTGCAAAATGTCCACAGTGAGACTACTAGATGCAGTGATGCAGCGATGATCAATCATGCAGGTGGGAACCAGGTGGAAGGTGGAAGGTGGAAGGTGGGCGGCCATCCTCCGCCTGCCTCCTGGTAGGTGCAAGAGGACTAGAGAAGAGCAGCGCCCTTGGCATGGTGCCCGACTGCCTAAATGTTCATGGTCGCTGCTATTTATTGTGGTGAGTGAGGACGGCGGGTGGGGTCTCAGCCCCCTAGAAGCTCAGCCAGAGCAGAGGGGACAGGAAGACTGCCCCTGCTCCACCCCCCCCCCCCCCGATTTCCAAGCTCCCCAGTAGCCGTGGGCTGGGCTCCAAGGCCCCCCTACCAGGCTGGACACTCCTTGCTGAGTCGTTGATACACAGTTCTCCTGAAAAGCCCTGATTCATTGTCTGCCAGGCCCAGGACAGGGTAGGAGGGGCACGGTGAGCTGCAGGCCCTGAGGCTGCCTTCATGGCCTGTGACTCAGGGGAATCCTGCTCGGCCTCTTGGTGTGTTACCCGTGACGGGAGTGATTAAGTGGGGAGTCACGGTGTGTGCCATGCGCCCTGGCGAGTCATTGCCTGGCCTCCGACCTCCTTCTGACTCATGGCTGGCCTCTCCTCCCCTCCCTGGGGGGCCAGGCCCCTTCTCAACAAGGGCTGGGGAGGCAGGGACTGCACCTTTCATTCATGGGTTCATTTTTCTCATCTGTCCATTCACTGATTTAGATCAATCACGGTGGCTCATTCAGGCAACTCATCAGCTGTGCTGGCTATTCATTCATTAGTAATAAGCCCAGCAGCCCTTCAGTGGGCCGTGCTCCGGGCGGCAGCCTGCAGTCCTCCCAGGGCCCAGGAGGAGGGCTGTCATTGCCGCCATCCTTCTTGAGCCACGCCCTCCCCTCCCCCACTGCTGGACCTGGGACCTCTCCTCTATAGCAGCTGGAGCGCCACGTGGAAAGGTAAACCGTGTCTGGATCAGCCTTGCCCCAGATTCTGACACCTGAGGACAGGGATCTGGTTGGCCACCATAGGCTTCTTCACAGTCAGTTCTTAGAGATTGGTCTCAAGAAGACCAACTGTCCCTCGAGGCTATGTAAGACCTCTGGACATGTGCTCACCCCTCAGCACCTTCCCTCCAGCTCTTGGAGAACTTCCAGAGACTTCCAGGGTTCCCATTGTCTCCTCACCTCCTGGTCCCGGGTGGAAAAACAGCCCCTCCGTCAATGCCTTGGAACAAACCCCACACTCCCATGAGGCATTTGGGAGAAGTGCAGATTTCCCAGCATTAGGGGTGGGAGTAGACAGGGAAGGGGGGGTCAGCAGGAACACCTGTGCTTTCAAACTGACAGCCCCCCGCAGATGGCAGAGGGCCGGATGCTGTGATAGAGACCCTCAGGGGAGGGTCCTGCGAGGTGGGATTTCTCTGGTGCTCTCTAAGAGTCCCCATCCCCCTGAGCTCCTCTTCTGCGGGGACATTTGCAGTGTGTGCTGGCCTCGGGATGGGAAGTTTCCCCACCGGGCCCAGCCCAGTTTGCTGCGTCTGCTGCTCCGGGGGCATCACAAGCAGGAGACAGGTCTTCCTCCTGCTTCTGCCTTGGCTTGTGATGGCAGCAGAGCTGAGCCGATCCAGACCCTAGACCGCCCGGCCCCACCCCACCCCGCCCCTGCCCTCCCTGTCTTGGACTTCCAGTTTCTACTGAGACTCCTTTCCCTCCCTCACATGTAGCTGTGCCCCCAGGCACGGTGGGCAAAGTGAAGCTCCCTTTCATGGAGGGGGAGCTCTTTGGGGTCCTGCCTTCATGCCGGTTGCCTGTTTCTGCCTTCCCCTGCACATTTCTGTTCCACAGCCACAGCCCCAGGCGTCAGAGGGGCAGAAAGAAAGCGCACCTCCATTATGTCTAGTTTACCTTGAATTCCTTCTTTCTTGCTGGGTGCTGGGATTTCCTTTTCTTTCTTTTGAGCTTATCTCCCCAGATCCCTCCCCGCAGGGCTTCCTAGAGCCCCCGAGGATAAAGCCCAGGCTCCTTGCAACAGCCCTGCCAGCGGCACGCTGGACGTGATGTGCACAATTCCAGGAAGGAAGGACGGCTGTGCCCATGAACCAGATGGGGACACTGTGGCACAGAAGGGCAGAAGGAGCCCTGCCTGGTGTCGTGGGGAGGGGGAAACGGGGTCCTGGGGTTCACGCCTCCTGCTTCACACACATCCTCGGTGCCAGCCAGAGGCCCGGGACCCACAGGAACCCTGCCTGAGGCCGCCTGACCACTCCCTCCCTCCCCAGAGGTGGACACGTGGCAGGACCTGCCATGATCCCCTGGCACGGGTGCCCAGCAGGTAAACATAGGGTGTGGTCCTTCCTTCTAGGAACTGGCTGCCTGGAGATTTCCTTCAAAGAAGTGGGCGAGGTCCTGACCATCACGACGGCTGCCCGCCCCACCCCCCCTCCATGAGCCCTGCCCCAGACTGGGCCATTCCCTGGGCCGGGGCCATGCGAGTGGCGGTGCTGAGCCACCCAGCTTTGACAGCCAGGATGTGGGGCCAGGGGGTGAGATCCTGGCCTCTGGAGCCAGAAGGAATGGGTCCCGGGCCCTTTCCCACCCCGAGCAGCTCAAGGGATCTAAGGCTGTTCACTGATCCTCTCTGGCCTTCGGTTTGCCCGACCATGCAAGGGGGCGGATGACAGCTTGCACGCAGTGGGGTGTGGCTAGAGAGAGAGGCCCTGTGGGGGTCCTTATGCCAGCCTCTCTGGGCCTTGGCTTCGTCCTCGGTGACATGGGGGAACAGCAGGGCCTCCTCATAGGCTCAGGAGGGGGTGGCTGCCGGGGCTAACTGGGACTGTGGTCATGCCCCAGGTGTGCCAACAGTGGGGCATTTCCTACCCACCCCTGCTGATGGCAAAGACCCTTCTCTTGTCACTTGCCAGCCTCTTCTGGTGCAGGTGCAGTCCCTTTCGGGGTGACTCAAGGACTCTTGTCTTGCAGTTCCTCCTCGCTCTGTCCCTGTCCCCAGGGATACCAACCTGGAGGGAGAGCATCTTCTGCATCTCTTGACAGTCCCTGGGTCCCCGTCCCCAGGAGCCCAGGACTGGGATCTGTCCATCTGGGCAGCTGGCTGCTCAGGTCTGGGGGTTCCCTGCGGTGTGGGGGACATCACTAGCCCCCACCCCTCACTGAGATGCCCGATTCTCCTCTCTTCCTGGGTGTGGATCCCTGTGCTCCTGGGCCTTCCTGTGGCTCATGGAATGTGAGCAGGTGTCACCTGTCACCTCCAAACTGGCCCACGGAGCTGCCTGGGGAGGCTCCTCCATGCTTGTGTGGGTCCCGCGGCCACGTCCGCCTCCAGGATGTTCCACCGAGAAGCAGGTGCTGGGCTCCTCTGCCTTCAGCTGGGGGCCCTCTAGCCTGTCCGGTTTTCCACGGCCCCACAGCCATCCCTGCTCCGCCCTGGGCCGAGCCGGGGTGGTCTCGCTTTTTTCACCCGGCAACCACAAACGTGATCCCCATTTCTATGCGTTCTCTTTCCTTTTCAAGGTTCTGCGGAGAAGTGAGATCATACAGTGTTCGTCTTGTTCTGGGTGACTTAACACGTCACAAATGGCAGGACTGCCTTCTTTTTTTTATGGCTATAGATACCATGTCTTCTTCTTTTTTTTTTTTTAAAGATTTTATTCATTTATCTGACAGAGAGAGAGATCACAGGTAGGCAAAGAGGCAGGCAGAGAGAGAGGAGGAAGCAGGCTCCCCGCTGAGCAGAGAGCCCGATGCAGGCCTCCATCCCAGGACCCTGAGATCATGACCTGAGCCGAAAGCAGAGGCTTTAACCCACTGAGCCCCCCAGGCGCCCGATACCACATCTTCTTTACCTGTTGATTGCTGGCATCCCTCAGGCTGCTCCGGGGTCTTGTGAATGAGGCCGCAGTGAGCCCAGGGATGCTGCTCGGACACAGCGATGCCCTTCTCTTTGGATAAACACCTGAAAGTGCGGTTGCTGGGTCCTATGGATAGTTTGTGTGTGTGTGTGTGTGTGTGTGTGTGTTTTAAGGAAGCGCCGTATTCTTCTCCGCGATGCCTGCACGGCTTGCGTTCCCGGCCCGTCCTCGCCACACCTGTCTCTGGCCTTCGTGACGGCAGCCATGGGGGCAGGTGTGAGGGAGTATCCTGTGGTGGTGAGCAAATCTATTTTAAACCCGACACTCTGAGAAAGTAATTTTAACGGAAAAGGACATTTCACAATACCTGCCCCAGTGGAACACCAATCTGGCTGGACACACGTGGTGGTTCAAAGAAGGTACTTACTTCTGGCTTCGGAGGTGGCCTGTTGGAGGTAAGGGGAGGGTCCTTCTTTCTTTTTTCAAAAAGGGGGGAGCAGTGCATGTTTAAAAGGTTGTTAAAGGGGCGCCTGGGTGGCTCAGTCAGTTAAGCATCTGCCTCCGGCTCAGGTCATAATCCCACGGTCCTGCGATTGAGCCCCACAACGGGGTCCCTGCTCAGCGGGAAGTCTGCTTCTCTCTCTGCCTGCTGCTCCTCGTACTTATGCTCTCTCTCTGTTTCTCTGACAAATAAATAAATTAAATTAAAAAAAAAAAAGAAAAAAAGGCTGTTAAAGATGGAGAAGATGGAGAATCCCTCTGGGGAGACTTTCTATTTCCTTTATCCGATGGTGCAAAAGGGAGTGCAGAAGGAGTGGCTCTGTCCCCTGTGATCTGAGGTCATGAGAGACCCCCAAGGCATCTCTCCTGCATGGGGAGCTGCAGCAGGGGTGTGGAGAGCCCCTGCAGGAGCTGGGGGCCGGGCTGGAGGAAGTCCCAGGCTCTCTGGCCGCACCCCGTCCTTGGTGGTCCATGGATATAGTGGGGGAAGAGGGCTGCCTCCTCTGGGAAACAGGGCTGAGCTCCCTGCACTGAGGGCAAGCACCCCAGGAGAGGTGGAAGGGAAGTTAATGCAATCATCAGCCCCTGCAGGCTCCGGGAGCAGATGCACCTGGTGGAGGGCGCCTACCCCCTGGAGGGCAGGACGTGGGTGCAGAGCTTTCCGCTGGCCTGCGGGCAAGGTACCGTATTGGGGTAGGCGCATCGGGGATCAGTCCCAGTCTCATCTCCCAGATTGGTGACCTTGGCCAAGGCTCCTAATCTCTCTGTGCCTCAGTTTCTTATCCCACAAGGCTCGGAAGCATTGGAGGCAGAGGTCTGAGTGGCTCCAGAGTCCCCATAATCCCTCCAACGTGCCCCAGGGCCTTTGCACTGGCTTTCCCCTCCACCTGCACTATTCTTACTGCCCAGACATCCCTTCTCTACCTCCTTCAGTCTTTCTCCTTCCTCAGCACAACCTTCCCTGATCTTTGTTTAGACCTATAGCCTCTTCCTCTCCTCCCTGGCGGGCCCGACCCTCCTTCCTCGGCTCTCTCAGGGCTTTCTTATGCACTCTGCACTTGCTAGTCACCGTGGAACTTATGTGTTTATTTTCTTTATTGCCTGCGTTCCCTTGCCAGGAGCTCAGCTGCAGGGGGCATGGAGTTTTGTCTGACTTATTCCTGGCTGCCTCCCCAGTGTCCAGTACAGTGCCTGGTATATAGTAGATGCCCAATGAATGTTTGCTGAATAAATGTTCCAGTGACTGGGAAGGTGAAATTTGCCTCCCTGCCCACTGGGGCCTCCCAGGGAGGGGCCGGAGGGCAGGGGGGCTCTGCAGTCACCTCTTCTCAGTGACAGGTGTCACCAAGGGCAGGGTACAGTTCCCAGGGTATTTTGGCAGGAACTACCTCCAAAGGACTGTTCCTCCCAGGGCAGATTGGCAAGAAGCCCAGAGTCGATAAAGCGAGGGAGATAAGCGGATTCAAGAGAAAATAGTGAGATAGGGCATGCTCTAGGCAGTTCCTATGAATTCTCTGGGCAGGTACGGGGCGGCGGGGGGTGGGGGGGTTGTGTTTCCTCTGCCAAGGCAGCTGGAGCTAGCTAGGGTCCCCACTCCGGCCGGGGAGGAGTGGCGTGGGGACTCCTGGCCGTGCTCTCTAAGAGGCAAAGGGTGTGACTGGGAGCCTCACAGACTCTATGCTCCACCACTTCTGAGCTGGGTGACTTTGGGTCTCAGGTTCCTCATCTGTAAAATGGGGATAATACTAGCACCAGTGTGTGGTAGGATTTGGGGAGGACAAACTGAGATCAGGCATGTAAATCGCTTAGCTGGGATCGGCATGTATGCAGTGTCCAGGAATAAGGAGTTGTTGCGATTCTATGCCACTCAGTCACTGTGTGACCTTGGGTAAGTCACTCAGCCTCTCTGGGCTGGGTCTCGGTTGCTTCTCTGTAAACGAGCATCACGCTGACCTTACAGGTTGCTGTGGGAGCTTCTCAGCACCTTATAGATGCTCAAAGTGGCCTGGTTCATTGAGGCTGGGAAGCTGGATGGTTGGGGGGAGGCTGGGAAGCTGGATGGAGGAGGTCTTACCCCGCCCCCACCCCCGGGGAAATGGTAGGACCAAAGTCAACCACAGCTGGGATGGGTCGGGGTGAAGAGCAGGTGTCCAGGGGGGAGCCACAGGAATGCAGAGGATGGAGAGGGGAAGCGTGAGGAAGCTCTCCAGAGGACGGGAGTTCTGAGCCACATTGGCAAATGGGAAGGAATTTAAAACTGACAGCGTTCCGTGCCAGGGATGCCAGGGGAGAGATGGCAGGTTGTCGTGAGGGCGCCGATGCTCTGGCCTTTCTGAAAAGCCAACTGATCATTTGTAGCCATGGACTTCAAGTGATTTCTGTCTCTACCAGATGGATTATCCCCAGGCTCAGAACTTCTCCCAGGGATTGATAATATACAATGTGGATAAACTTTTATGTATCAAGCTGTTCACCGCAGGGTGAGTCAAAATAATAAAAGTGCAAACAACTTCCACGTCCACCCATGGGCGACAACAACAAGGGACACAACCCGGCAGCAGACCTTTGGAACTCTTTAGAAACGGAGCTTCTAGGAACACGGGGAGATGCTGAGACGGGGTGGGGGGCGCGGATGTCAAAAGCAGGGCACAAAGTGACCCCCACTATTATTTCAACTGCTCAAGGGCATAGAGAAAAGACTGGATGGGAACCTGCCAAGGGTTGACCCCTCGCGTGGGAACCATGGAAAATACTGTGTTTTGGTACTTGGCCGAATTGTCACCAAAGCTATGCAGTCCTTTGGCAGTTGGTACAATAGAGAAAAAGACAAAAATCAAACACATCAAAGAAGGAAGAAATGGAGGAGGGAGAAGGTGGTGGGCTGCTGGGTCCAACGAACCCGTTGGCTTTACCTCCTCAATACGTCATGGGTCGCCCATTTCTCTTGTGACCCCTCTGTGCTGCAGTGGGTCCCTGCAGGCCCAGCAATCTCTTGCAAAGAGTCCCATCTGTCACTTCCTGGCTTTGAACCCTCCCGTGCTTGCCACTGCTCCCAGCGGCCAGGCTAAGCTCCCAGGGCAGGCTTGGGGGCCTTGGGTTGTCATGCAGCGCCACGCCCTGGGCACAGGCTCCTGTCAGGGTGTGCGTCCTGTCCGTCTTCCTCACCATCACCTGTCAATGCTGAGCCCAGCCTGGCCCAGAAGCCACCCTTGCAGAGTGGGCCCTTGGCACGAGAAGCACATGGAATGAACTAGACAGGTGTTTTCTACCTGGCTGGAGGAGTACATGCAGACAGGGAACCCAGGGGACTCTCGAGGGCAGAGCGACCCTCAGCCGACCCATTCTCCAGAAGAGGAGACGGAGGCCTGAGTTGTTTCCTGTACCTTTTTGCAGGTGGGAAGGCTGGAAAGGAAGGGCCTGTCTGTCTGTCTGCTGGAAGAGCCTGGTTTCTGTGAGGTCAGTGACTCTGTCCAGCTTGCATCCATGTCCCCAGCGGCCCACACCTGCCCACCGGGTAGTCCATATGCATTTCTGGGTGATGGTCCCCATGACGAATGCAGGCCCATGGTCTCCAGATTTGATTTTTAGAGAGAAGTCATCAACCCAGCTATTCATAGGAGATCTCCCTTTGAAGACGTCGGTTCAATTTCTCATTAAAAGCCTGCTCGTGCGGCATGGACGCTGCTGGTGGCTGCGCGGGGCGGGAGCCGGCCGCTGTGTGCAACAGCTCGTTTCACGGGGGCCCCCGAGGGCGGGAGGCCATCAGCGTCCCGGCAGCCGCCTCTGAGATCGGGGCCACCCCTTCTACACTCCGCCTGCAGCCTTCAAGGGCCTGCAGGGTCTCCCATAATGAGAGCTGGCTGACGGGGATGGGGAACTCATCCCTGCAGGGCGGCTGGGGGAAGCCAGGCCCTTCTCACCAGGGCACAACCTCAACTGCAAGAACAGTCTGTGACTGGGCTCCTGACCTCTGTGCTCTCGGAGGCAGTCGCGAGGTGGTTCTGGGAGGTTCTGCCGGGGGTCCACAGCGGGGTCTGGGCAGCAGGGCGCTCTCTCTGCTCCCCCTCCTACGTGTGGGGATCGCCACCGGGAAACCCGGCTGGCACCCATGGCTTCGTCTCTGGCCCTGCTCTCGACGTTCTTCAAGCTGAAAACAGTGGAATTTGAAATATATTAGACGAAAATAATTGGAGGTGTGAGAAGTGCCAGGAAGGAAGCCAGTGGACGCTGGTAGGAGAAAACAGGGGGCTGACCCTGAAAGGGGCTCTGGCAGGTGACAAGCCTGCCACACTGCGGTGACTGGAGGCGTGGTTGCTGCAGGTGCCACGGTGGGGGATCCGAGGATCGCTTGGAAGAAAGGTGGGCGCACAGGGCCCGTCCCAGGAAAGGGCTCAGGTCTTCCGGATGTGGCTGCAGTGGGGGACGGAGTGTGGCCAAGGCTTATTCTCATCTTGACTACCCTTTGGTCACCTGAGGGCCATAAAAGGATTCCACGGCTCAGCCCCACCCCAGAGGCGCTGGCTCGAGGCACCAGAGAGCGGCCTGGGCACCGGAAAGTCCCCACAGCCCCTCCTTGCTTCTAGTTGGGCGTTGAGTGCTGGGCTTCCTTGTCCCCACTCTACCACTGGGGCCCCTCCCAGGGCTGGTCCCGGTTTACCTGTGTGCTCAAGGCCGAGTGGCTGAGGAGTAACCATGCAGGGACTCGAACCTGGTCTGTGGGCTCTGAAGCCACTGGGCCTTCCTGAGGCTTTGTTGAAGGAAGCAGCTGTCCCAGCTCAGACACCTGGGGAGGGTCAGGGGACACAATTTCTAATGGTGGCAAAGTGGAGGCCTCAACTGCTCCTGTCCTTGTCAGTGGGCCTGGGTAGATTCTTTCAAAGGTCTCTGGCTGGGCTTGGGAAGGCCTGGAAGGCACCAGACCGAAGACAAATAGGAGGAGCCTCAAGGCCAGGGTGATGGGCACTGACACATGAATGGAATTTGGGCTTTGGGAATATGGGACTATGTCCAAGAATGGCTCTCTCCTCCTTCCTCCCCCCTCCCTCCTCCCTCCCTTCCTCCAATACACATTCAGAGACACCCCACAGCATGCCTGTGCCCAGCCTTGGGGAGACTGGGGCAAAGAAGACACAAGCCTTGCCTTTAGGTGAGCCTACTGGAGAAGGAAGATGAAAAAAACAAAACCAAAACACCCCCCAAAACCTACACACGGCTGGCACCACCTGCCACCCATGATACGTGTGTGTTAGAGCAGCACCCCACATCTGGCGGTCCAGAGATTCTAAGGGGGACAGGAACACAGACTTCAAGACGGAGTCCCAGAGTGAGCTTCTGCTTCTCTCTGATCGGCCCTGTTGAGAGAAAGCCTTGGTTAGCTGCTCGCACGTCTGTAACACTAGCTGGTCTCCCGATTACAGAGATAGGGTGGCCTTGGGCCCGGAGACCATGGCAAGTAATGGGAGCTGGTTCAAGTTCAATCACACGGTTTTATTTGTATTGTACATACTGTAGGGGATTTTTTAATTTCTGGCAAATAAAGTGGGTTGAATGGTGACTCTTCCCCACCTCCAAAAGATATGCCCCCATTCCCACCCCCAGCACCTGAGAATATGTGACCTTACTTGGAAATAGGGTCTTTGGAGATGTAATGAAGTTAAGGATCTCTAGGTGAGACCATCCTGGATCAGACGGGGCCCCAAATCCAACAACTCGTGTCCTTCTAAGAGAAGGGAGGTCTGACACCGGGGGACAGAGGGAGAAAGGACAGTGTGAAGGCAGAGGTGGCGACCTGGAGTGAGGCAGCCACACGTCAGGGCCGCGGGAACCGCCAGCAACACCAGAAGCCAGGAGGGACGCAGGGAACGGGTGCTCCCTCTGAGGCCCCAGAGGGAATCAGCCCACCCGACCCCTTGCTCTCAGACCCCTGGTCTCCAGAACAGTGCGAACACATTCCTGTTATTTTGAGCCACGCGGTTTGTGGCCACTTGTTTCGGCAGCCCCAGGAGACAAATGTAGTAAGTGGGGCTGGTTTTGTGTTTTGGTTTCCGGTGGTAAAGTCTCTCCTTTTGGAGCACCCTGAATTTATAAGGGTCAGCCGAGAACGGAGGAAGTGATAGCTGAGGTGTGTTGAGGCGGGCACCGACTGGAGGGAAAGCGGGCTGAGCTAGGCGCCGTGGAGCCCGGGAGCAGGGTGGGCTGGGGCCACGGTGCTCAGATTCTGGGGGAGGTGAGGCACCTGGGGGGGGGGAGGGCCACCTGCTGCCCCCCTTGCACCCATTCCTGGGAAGCCCCATGTGTTCCTGTCTGGGTGATTCAGATCTCTCTTTCTTTGGAGAGAAGCGCATCAGATGGGGAAGGTTTTTTCCCCACCGCTCGGAAGTGTCAGGACAGGGTGGGAAGGGGGTTTCCAGCAGGAAGCCATCTTCCCTGAATGCAGGACCCAAGGTCATTCACTGGCAGGATGCTGCCTGCCCACCCTCACCTGCTCCTCCACTTTCTAGGTGCCATCACAAGACGCAGGGACAGGCTGGACAGGCACCTGCACCAGCGCAGCGCGCCCCCCCCCCCCGCCCCCGGCCTCACCTCCCTGTGACTCCCACCAGGCAGGAGGTGGCCCCTTTTGCCCAAGGGTGCACAGCGCTCCCGGCGAAGCCCTTGAACCTGGTGCGGGTGCTTCCCAGCCTGCCTGACAGACAGGAACTAGGGACTGGGAGAGAAAAGTGACGAGTCCTGGGCCATCAAGCAAGCCCAAGGTCTTTCCAGGGTTTGAGCCTGGGCTGGGAAAAGGGCGGGGGAAGCTGCCAAAGAGGGAGTCAAGCCCAGAGCTCCCTAGACCCCCAGGCCCCCTGCCCTGAGCTGAGCCCTTTGCCTGTGTGACTCCCTCCAGCCTCACGACCCACAGGGCAGGCTCCGTCCTGTCCTTACTTTGCAGACAAGGAGACCCAAGCACAGGGAGGTGCCCTGGCCATGACCATGGTCGCAAACCTGCCGAGTGCCAGGAGGCAGAAGAGGAAAAGGCCACCCCCGTGGTGTCACACACCGTGCAGAGGGCCTTCAGCCAGACCACATCTCGGGGTCTTGGGGACTAGCTCTGGCGCAGCGCCCGGCTGAGATCATGGACAAGCGTTCCAGAGGGTTCCGGCACCCGTTCACCTGAGAACTACGGCTCCACTTCCTCCTTCCTGTAAACAGCCCGAGGACACTTGGCCCAGCAGCCCGGGTCTCAGATGGCGTGGGCAGCACAAAGCACACGGGCCTCGACTTGCACTCCAGGGCCCTTGGGAAGGTTGTTGAGCCCCAAGGGGCCTCCGTTTCCTCATCTGTGTGAAGGCAGTGCTGTGCTCCCAGCACCTCACTCCTGGTGCCTGTCTCCATAACCTGGGGGCCTGGCCCCTGGCCGGCCCAGAGACCCTCTGAGGGAGCCCCCGACACCTGCTGTCCCCAGTTCTCCACACCCCACCCCCAGGCCCATTTCCCCTTTCTCCTGGAGGATCCTCACAGCAAGTTCCTTTTTCTGAAGTCATCAAAATGCGTGAGTGCCCAGGTGCCGGTGAGGGAGGGCTGCTGTGGGGATGGGTGAGGTGGCACCCAGCAGGCCCTTGTGCAGAGCAGGATCCGAGCTCCACCCAGGGACCCCCAGGCCTTTGCAGCCCCAGGCCTCGCGGGCATGCTTCCGAGGAACTGAGTCCCACCCGCGGCAGCGGCCTCCGCCTTCGGCCAGAAACGCCCCAACTCCTGGCACGAGGTGGGTGTCCCATTTTGTTCTAGACTCAGTTCGGGTTTTACCTCAAGGCCCAGAAGATCCTGGCTGTTTTCGGGCCGGTTTTAAGCTGGAGAACCTGTGAAACAATTTTCAAGGATTTGCATGCGGGTGTGTGTTCATGGTTCCCAAACAGTGCCCGCCCGGGGCAGACTTCACCAGACTCGGTCCCCGGTGGGGAGCACTTCCCACTTCCCCTGGCCCAGCAGCTCTGGGGCCAGGCCCTGTGCTTGTTCCACTAACAGCCCCATTCCACAGATGTGGAGCCTGAGGCTTGGACGGAGAGTCCCCGGCCCAGTAGGAGGGACCCACAGCATGCACCCAGCTGGGCACCTGAGCTTTCCCAGCCCTGCCCCACGCCCCCCTCAGGAGCCCGGGAGTGCCTGGCCTGGGTGGGGGCAGGGAGTGGCCCAGGGGCTGCAAGGGCCACGGGGTCAGGCCACAGAGAACCTTCCCATCATCGGGCCACGGCCTCCCTACCACAGCGCCACAGAGCAGCAGCCACATTCTTGATAACTTTTTCACTTTTATTGCCAAGTTCAAATTTACCAGGAAGTTCCAGTTTTCCATTTCCACCCTCGTGTTCGGTGCCCACAGAGCATGAGTCACGCTGGTGAGAGCAGGTGCTTCCCTGGAACGGTCCCTTGGCCCAGAAGCATGAGGGTTTCCCAACCACTGCTCCTTCTTGGGACAAGAATTATTTACATATTTTCACTTCAGAGGAATATAAGGAACCCTGATAGTTTATGCCCAATGTCAACATGACTACATTAAATAGTTTTTATTTATTGCATCTAGGGAAAAAGATGAGACTCCGTTCACACCGTGCCTTTATTTCTAACAGTGCATCTTGAGACCTTAGAGAAATCTAGTGTATGTCTTTAAAGAGGTATGTCTCTTCACTCCCACCCGGGGCGGGGGGTGGGGGTTGCTAATGCAGGGCTGAGATGCAGGGGGAAGCCACCTTCTGCAGGGAGCAGGGAGCAGACAGGCTGGGCAGACGGAAAGGGAGCAGGGAAGGCTTGCAGTGGTGCGTGCTCTCCTCCCGCCCCTCACTGGGATGGCGGTCTCTGCCCCACATTCTTGCTGTGGCTTTGGGGCTGATGCTAGAGAGCCCCCGACCTCAACCCGTCTGACCTTCCACAAGAGGTGCCCTCGCTCGCTCAAGCCCCGAAACTGGAAGGATGCGTGCTTCTCGACAGCAACTTGCAAAGCTGAGGCCGTGAGGCCGACCCTGCCGCTGACTTGGCAAACACAATGGGCCCAAGGGACTCGAGGAGGGTGGACCTGGCCCTTTGCTCTGTGGGGATGTGGAGATGGTAGGCTGGGTGGGCTGGCTGAGTGTGACCCCAGAAGGGCATGGTCCCCACTCCCGCTCTGCAAGGATTCCCAGTTCTGGCTCTCTCTGCCGGATGCTGGAGTCCCAGCACACCCTGTCTGGGCTGGCCAGCCTTGGAGACCCCCTGCTGTTAGGTTTGCGGGGTGCTCCTGAAGACAAGATGTGCCCGCAGCCACCGTGATGGTCAAGATCTAGCAGTGCAGGTCCTTCATGGGAGCCAAGAGAGCTGCCAGCCCCCTCGAGACCCCAGACCTCCTCATACAAGGATGCATGCCTCCTCACCCACAAGGTGATGCGGAGGCCCTGGTTATGGACGCCCCCACCCCACGCCTAAAGCATCCAGCTGAAGCAAGCCGCAAGACCAACACTGCAAGCCCACCTCTGAGACAGGCCTGCCGCAGGACCTCCCGACGAGCTGTCCCCAATGTCTCCTTCAGTGCTCAGTGGCCCTGAAGCTGCCTGGAGCCACTGGACTTCAGATGGCAGGCCGGTGGTCCTGGAGGCGGGCCTGGGTCCACCTGGACGGGCCTGATCTTTACAATAATGCTATCCGAGCCAAAGATCGAGTAGGACGTGTGGTCGCCTGCCAGGCCCTGGGGCTGATATCAGGCCCATTCTTATCAGGGACCGCCTGACCCCTTCTTCCATCCCACCTGTCATTCCTTCCTGGGGGCCTCTGCAGATAGTCATGGCTCATCCCTGGAATTTTGGCCTGCATGGCCTCCTTCTCTGACCTGGGTCTCTTCCCTGTTGAAGCAGGGTTGGGGGGCACGCCTGTGCAGAGGGCTTCTGAAGGCAGAGAGCCCTGTCCCCACGGGCGCCACAGCCCTCCTCGGCAGGCTCTGTGGCCACAGCAGGGTGAGGGAGGCCGTGAGGCCCGTGGTCCTCAACCAGCCAGATGGACCCCGGGCCCGCGTGTGCTACCATTCCGGGTGGGCACACAAGGAGGAAGGTGTGGAAGGTCTGGGCGCTGACCTGAGAGAGGCGAGGGTCACCTGGCTGGGCCTGGCGAAGCAGACAGGAACGGCGCGGGGCCTTGATGAGCTCTGTTGGAGAACATCCTGCGGGCGTCCAGCCCAAATGGAGAAGCAACGGTCGAGTTTTCATTTTTAAAAATGAGCTTGTGTCTCTGCAGTGGCAGCTGAGCTCCCAGGACAACTGGTCGAGACGGAACACGTCCCTGTGACGGGCGGGCCCAGGCCACGGGGAGGACGGCCTCTGCAGCCTCCTCTTTCCATCACCGCAGTCTATGCGGTCCCCACATGGCTCTCTTTAGACAAAGAGAGGAGGCAAGACCTGAAGGTGACTCTGGGAAGCCGTCCTGACTGGTTTTAGTCCAGAGAGATGAAGGGGGGGTCCTGAGTGGGGAGCTGGCTGCACCGGCCCCTTTCCTGGGAAGATCTTTCAGGAAACGCAAGGCGCCTTGGCTACTACCACAGAGAAATTTCTGGCCCTCTCAGCTCTGTGTATACCTGAGAATACATGCGTCTCCCTTATCTTTGTTTAAAAAATAAGCTAAACTTTCCAGGAAGGTACTTATCATTCCACAGGCTTGCAGAGTTAGGGAGTGGTAGGGGAGTAAGGAAATGGGGAAAGCCAGACAGAGCTTTAGAACAACACACCGAGAAGTACGAGGGAAAATGAAAATGAAATCTTAACGGTAATATTATACTTTCAACATGACGTCAAACCTTAAGGGCTGAGGATTCTTTTTTTGGACTTTTCCTTTTTTTTTTTTTAAATAGATGCTTTTTAAATAAATGCTTTTTATCTGCTGCCAAAGGCGGAAATAAATATCCAAAGGAGATGCTTATTGAAGTTTGTTTCTCTACAAATTTCTACCCAAAGTGACTTGGTCCATTTGTTTTGGGCACACTGGGTGTGGTGGCCGAGAAGCTTCCAGACTGGAGCGGCTGGCTGATGGAGAGAGCGGGCAGGGGTCCTGCCACGCCAGGGTCACCGGGCTCAGAGACCAGGAGGCCGACCTCCACCCTGAGCAGCCACGGGGTCATCAGGGCTCACTGGGGTGTCTCCACCGGGTCCAGCCTGCTCTCCAAGAGGTGCAAGGTGAAAAGAGGAATTCAAACGGAGCAAAAGAGGGCGAGAAGAGATGCCAGTTCCTGGGGCCACGGGGACTGTGGGTGCTCCCGATGTGTCTCTGAGTTGGCTATACTGGGTCCCTGCTGGCGGGGCCACGCACACAAAGGGAGGCCACTGGGTGTCCACTCAGTGCTCGGTGGGGCCCGCTGGCTCCGGGCATGTGGTCTCCTCGCCGGGCGTCACTGTGCCCACCGCGGCCGGTGAGGGCAGCGCGGGGATGCCAGCAAGGGTGCGGAGGCTGTGGGGGTCGACGGGAGGGACGAGGGTCAGCGACTCCACGCTCAGCGCATCAGCAGTGTCCTCACAGAGCAGGGAGATGGTGGGCTGCTGCGCGGGGATGAGGCTGGGGGACAGGTTGGCGGTCTCCGCGTCCGCGCTCCTTGCCAGGCTCTTGCTGGGCCTGGCCTCCGCTTCTGTTTCACTGACGATCACCAGCTGGCTGGGAAGACGAGACTGAGGCTGTTCCATAGTTATAGGGTCATCTGGGCAGGGGGAGAGAGAGCAGGGCTACACTTAGTCTCGAGACATTCTGCTCCTGTTGGCACCCTCAGTTCCCGTCCTGCACAAAGGCCCCGGGACATCTGGGTGGGAGACGGTGGTGCTGGGGGGACAGCTTGTCTCCACTTCCTCCTCCTGGGGACACAGGAGCTGGTAAATCCAGTCTTGCCTAGGCCTGGGGAGAAATCTGTCAGGGCCCGGGGTTACCCTGACTTGTGATGTGAGAGAACAGTTAGGGGTCTGTGCAAAATCAGTGGGCAGATCATGGCGCCAGGAAGCCGCCTGGGCGGGCTTCCCCCTTAAGGAGACCCTTGGACCACCTGCCCAGTGAGTAAATCCATGTTTAGAGAGGAAATAGGCTTGGGTGTGCTTATCACTTCAGGCCCTTACCAGAGCCTACATTTGGTAGCATTTACGCAAGGGGGAACTGTGATATTAAAAAAACAAAACAAAACAAAACGGCAACAACGAAAAGGAATTCTATGGAACTTTCCTGCTTGTAAAACCAAAACAAAATCTCAGACTGTGGCTTGTCTCCTGAGCCTTCTCTGTGAGCTCAGGTAGCACGCTGACAGGGGCCATTCCAGTCCTGAGTGTCCCCAGGGAGGTCATGGAGAAAAACCACGGCAGGGGAAAGGCGAGGGGAGGCTCTGCCCAGTGCACTTATTTTTGGAGTGGCAATTTCTTTTTTTGGTGCTTTTCAAAATCCTTGATGAGATTACAGACAAATGGCCTATCTGCTTTCCAGTGACGAGTTTGACGGGACGGGAACAGCAGCTGAGATTGGCGCTCACAGTGGAAAACATCCTCCGGGCATTGAGCCCCGGTAATCTGGAAGCATGGACAAGAAGGCCTAGGGCATCTCACTTGGAAAGCAAGTATCTTATTTATATAGTTCTGGGGGCTGAGCAGGCATCAGCAGAAGGTGCTGATGACAGGGTGATGAGCTATGAGTCCGCTGGACCCTGGGAAGGGTGGTAGACATGTTTCATTCAATGTGATTCAAGCTAGGTGGGTTTTTTTCTTTCTTTTTTTAAGTTAAGCCAAAACAAAACAGAACTGCAAACTGAACATACGGCAAGAGGACAGAAAACCAAGAGCAAAAGAAAACCGAAGAGCATAGAGAATGGGATGCAGGAGAGGAAGAGGATCCCCACCGCGGAGAGAGAAAGCACAAGCAACAGATTGAGTTTCCCAGAGAATACGACGGCGTTTCTTCCCCCACGGCTCCTGGGCAAGACGAGCTCTCAAAGATTCCAGATAATTCCTTCCTAAGGCCTTTTTGTTTTGCTTCCTTTTATTATTATTATTGTGTGTGTGTGTGTGGTGTGTGTGTGTGTATTTTATATATAAAATATATATATATATATACATATATATATATATATTTTTTTTTTTTTTAAAAGAGAAATTAAGCCCAGAGAAAACCACGGCAGAGCTGCAGGGGGCTTTGGCTCTGTCCTTGCTCTGGGGGGGCAGTGGTGGTGAGCACTAGTGGAAAATGTGATTAAGGCTGTGAGCTGAGCCCAGAAACGCTGAATGAACACGCCACGCGCATTCTGGTTTCTCTGAATCTCACTGCATTCGCTCCATTCACCGAGGACACCCTTGCAGCACGGCCTACCTTGCATGCGCAGGCTCATGTTCTGGCCCCACACGGTCTACCTGCTGCTCATCAGACTGTGTGGCCCCTTTGTGGGCTCACCTGCTCCGGCTGCCTCCACCTGGCTTCCAGGGAGGGCGGGCATGGCCGCGGGCCTACGTACGTACGGATCCACACATAAGCTCCGTTGCAGACGAGGCAGTTCAGAAGTGACTAATTCTCCAAATGGCACTTTTGTGCCATCTGGAGACAGAGCTGCTAAGCATTTCCTTCACGTTCTCCAGAAACTTCTTGTAAGAGTTCCCTCTTTGCTCATTTGCATGCAGATATTTAAGAAAGTGGGCAAATCTCTCTCCCTGATGCCTGATGGGGTTTTTGGTGATGAGCATAATCAAGGATATGAGGAATTTGCTATCAAATATATTTAAAAACCAAAAGACCAACAAATAATATTACACATGCACAAAATTGGTTTCTTCTTTAAGAAAAAAACCAACAATTTTTATTAAGAGGGTTGGGTTTTTTTCCCCCTTAAAAATAGCCTTTTCCAACTTTTGTAGGGAAAAAATAACCTCTCACCCATCACCTACAACACACACACACACACACACACTTTAAACTAAAAATTGCTTCCTGAATGTGATCTATAAATGTATCCATTCCAAGGGGAATGAAAAAGGAGATCTTTCTCATCTTTGGGAAAAAGATCCAACGAAGACTCATGTTCTGGTCCAGGCCTGAGCCCTTGGTTTTGCCTGCCTGCTGGTGTTTTTTGGCTGGAAGGCCACAGGTAGGGGCCTGGCCCAGAAAATGAGAGATTTGCAGAACAATCTGGTTTCCTGGCCAGGAGCCAGGGAGAAGAGCAGCGGCCTGAGTGGGAAGTCCTGGACGTCCAGGGCTCCATGAGAGATGCTTGGCCTCCCAAGGCAGCAGGTCCCAAGTCCCTGGCCAGCAGCCCACAGAAGCTGATCTCCAGCTTTGGGGCAGGGGCTTGGCTGGCCCTTGCCAAATGACGGTTTCCTGGAAAAATCTGGAGGCGCGCGTTCAGACTGGAAGAGTGGGACTGAGTGTGTTTGTGTGTGTGGGGGTGGGTGGTGGAGGGGGTGGATGGAGGGTGCGGGCAGCAGAGCATCACCGGTTGGAGGGCAGAGCTCAGAAGCAGCAGCTTTTAAATGCAAAAGAAGGCAAAAGGCTCCTGATTGGCAGTGTTCCCACTGGGAAGGGAAACCCTGAAGGGAAGGTGGGGAAGGTGGGGAAGGTGGGAGGGAAGGTCAGGGGCAGGCAGGCAGCAGTGAGGGGCCCTGCGCGGGAGCTGGCTGCAGTCGGTCGGGGCCACCTGGAGCAGTGCACTGTAAGTACGGGGATGATGGAGTCGTCCCGCCAGTGCCTGTGGAGGAATCGGCTTCGGCCCCTGGCTGAGGCGGGACTGAATCCACTACCAGCTTTAAGCAAGGTCAGGGGAGAACGGGAGGAGAAAAGAAAAAGAGAACCTAGTTGACTCCTTGGTTGCTTTTTCCAAATTCTACTGCTCAGCCCTTGTGGCCTAACCCAGGGGCCCCATGGGGGCTGGGCTGGAGAACTCCCTCAGCTGGGTAGTCCACGAAGAAGACCAGCGTTTCCAGGATGCCCGAGGCTCGAGGGCCAGGGGTCTCCCCAGCCCAGGTGAGGCCGGAGGGGAATAGAAGAATGGGCTTCCGGGAAGCTGGGCAGATGGCTGCTTGGAAGGGGTGGCCCAGGCCTGGTCCCCCGAGGCCCAGCGAGGCCCCGCTTGCGGTGCAGAGCCCGCCGCCCGGAAGGCCACGGCGGGGCATGTGGGCCGTGCAGGCTAGCGGACGAGACCTGCCTGAGTCGCCTGTGAGAGGTGCCGTGACAGCTGCCGTTCGAAGCACTAAACCCAGTGGCCGCCGTGACTGTCGGCCTCCGACAGGCTGAACACTCGCCGGCGTCCTTTCCTGCCACTCCTGACTAGAGGGAAACACAGCGACAGGTCAGAGAGAGCCTTCAACAATGGGACAGAGAAAGGGGGCATGAAGAGGGGTGCAGAGCAGTGACGGACGCCCAGCGGGGATGAGAGCACGAAGGGAGTGGGGCAGGGTCCCAGCGGGGGCTCAGGGCAGCTGGGGGACACAGCCCCCTGAATAGGTGAAGCCCCCACTGGGGCCCACCAGGGCGAGGCGCTGTCACCATAGCTAGGGACCCAACCGTGTGCTCACGCGTGGGGCTCACTCGAGGGTCAAGACGGCGAAGGTTCAGTCCTGTTGGAAAGGAAAGACTGGGGATTGTCAGCAACATGTGGTGTCCGTCGGTGAGAAACCTCCAGGGACAGAACAGAACTGCTGGTCAGTTCCACATGCGAACCAGCGGTGAGCACGAGGGCCCTATATCCCTGGGACCGTCTAAGGAGGGAAGGCTGTGCAGCTGCGGGATGGGAGCCCAGCTGGCTAGGGAAACAAGCAGATTTCCGACCCCCGACTGATGAGGCCCATGGTTCCTGACATTGCCACACTAAAGCCAACAGCTCAGCTCGGGGAGGTCTGGACGAGCCCTGGACCCCTCCCCAGCCGCAGGAAGCTGTTCTCCAGAACACGCTCGGCCGCTCTGAACCTTTGGAGATCAAGACCAATCCACAGCAGGAAGGCCTGAGACCGGGTGCCAAGCGACAAGGGCGGGTTCTAATCGGCTGAAACAAAAATGTTAGGAGCATCTCCCCGGGAAGGAAGGAACCATAATCTTGCACACAACCTCAGGATTCGAGCAAAGCTGAAAATTAATGCCACAGAACACAACGTGAATATGCCTAATGCCGAGCGGGGCTGTGCGCTTAAAGGTTGTTAAAATGGTACATTGCACGGTGTGTGTATTTTACCATGATAAAAAAAGATGAAGGCCATGGAGAAAACTGGGGAGAAAAGAACATGCCTTGCTCAGGGTTTCTGTCCTTAAAGTTCTGCCTGACCGGCCACTGAGCTCGGTGACACGCAGGTCAAGTCCTGGGCTGTCTGGCTCCCACTGGACCCGAAAGGGACTGACTCTGTGGTGAAGGTCAAGTGTTCAGACAGCCCAGGGAGCAGGTGAGGATGGGGACAGCAGGACCCTGCCCCTGCCAGGCCTCAACACCGAGACTTAAGGAACCCTTCCTTCTTCCCATAAAACACCGGGGAAGGTCGAAGTGCTCATAATTCCACAGGTCTTAAAAACAGACAATGGCGAGAGCAGACTTCATTTTTTAACAAATGATTGCCTCTTCTCCTGGAAGCTGCTCACCGAGAACATGTGTGAAACCCAAGAGAGCCGGTCACAGAGCTCTATCCTGAGGATTTCTCTCATCTGAGCCCCACACAAGGCACAGGTATGGCAAGCGTGTGTGCTGGGTGCGTTTGCCTATGTGTGCGTGCATTTGTGTGTGTGTGTGTGTGTGTGTGTGTGTGTGACAGTTGTAACCTAGGAAGTTTTTCTAGAGTATTCCTACTGGCCCTACATTTGCTTCCAAATTGGGTCTATTTTCTCTTTGCCACTGTGTGTTCTCTGCAATTTCAGCTTCTCAAAACCATCAAGTGTGTAAGGGAAAAAAAAAAAAACCCTGCTAAATCCAACCCTGTCATTTTCTCAGTGGGGAACAAGTGAGGACCTATCAGGCCAGATGAGTGGCGGTCAAGATGCCGGTCCCAGGATGCTGCCCAGGGCACCAGTCTCCCTAGGAAGGCCTGGGGAGGTCTCACTGCACTTTCTATAAAGGACAAGGGGAGTAGGTCAGCTTGCACATCAGCTATTAAAACCGGACAATAATTCCTTTGGCATAGCCTTAACAGGTAAATAACTAACAATGAAAATAAAATATCCTTGCTCCCAATTCCTTCTAGCTGGTTTCTTTGCTTACCAGGGAATTTAGCTGTGACCTCTCCTTTGGTTGGGGGTGTCTCTTGTCCCTGACTTGAGGTCCAGCATTTGCCAAAAAGAGCCAGTCACCAGCATCCCCACGCTGTCCCTGGCATGTGGTAGAGATTCAGAAGCAGGTGCTCCCAGCACAGAGGGCAAACCAGTGACCCTCTGGATGGTTCCCTTCCCCCTGTGGTAAGGGGCCTTCTGCCAGCACTGGCCACAGGCCTCTGCCCCATGGGCACATGGTTGTTCCTCAAAAGCAGGCCACCCCTTAGGGTCTGTATGTGGAAGGGTAGGATTTATAGGTAGACCCCAAGGAGAGAGGGAAAAGGAACCGACTGTCTCCGGCTATATGCCAGGCTCAGCCTGGCCGGGGGGTTGGGTGCCTGTGTGCCATCCAAGGCCACCGTCCTCACAGACCCCTGTCCTCATTAACCCCCCAGCCTTCAGCTTCCGTCTCTGCTGCTGCCGCCTCTGGAAGCCCACCGGGCCCTCCTGCTGCTGTTCCATGCTGCCTGAGCCCCCCACACCTTCCCTTTGTCGTAGTTCTCAACTGGACACTTATGTGCATCCATCTGGTGGACCCTGGCCTCTCTGGCTAGCCTGTGCATTCCTCTGTTACCTTCTATCCCCAGTGCTGCACACAGCAGGGACTCAACAAAAACCTGCTGGGTTAGAAAACATTAATACAGCGGAGACAGGGCCCCAGAGGCCGGACCTGAGGGCCACCCTCAGAGGGACCCGAGTGAGATCAGGTGTGACATCCACAAAACCCAAGTCACTCAGACTAAAGGTCCTGTTGGCAGTTGAGAAAATCTGTATTCGGGATAAACAAGAGCCTCCTGCAAACCCAGGCAGAGAACTTGAGGTCTCCTGGGCTGGACGGAGTGTGGGGTAACAAACGACCCAGTATCTGAAGAGTTTCATGCCCTCATTTGGGGATGACTGCATGTGGGCTGGCAGCGGAGACGGGGCCGTCAGAGGTCCACTGTGTGGTGGACTTTGGGGAACTAGCAGGCACCAGGCACACAGGGGGATTAGGAGGCACGCTGGGGAGGGCCGCAAGGGAGTGGGTACACGGCATGCAGCACGGGCACACGAAGGCTGCGCTGGGGATGTCCGCGCCATGTGCTGCTAGGATAGTGTAAGGCTCAGCCCTGGCTTTCAGGAATACCCTTGGATAATTCTGGGGTCCAAAACAGCAGGGACACGGAAAGCTGGGCCTGTCTCATCCCCTGATGGACGGCATCTCTCCTCTGCTTCCCCGACCAAACACCTGCCGTGCAGACTGTGGCTTCGAGAGCACAGAAGTCACTAGAGTTATTTCTGGCCGCCAAGGGCCTGGCAGCTGCTCTCCTCACTGGGAACTTCCTGGACTCAGAGGCTCTGGAAGGACAGGGATCGGAATGCTTCTGATTCAGCAGTGCATCCTCCAAAACCACTTGGGAGGACAAGTGGCCCCTTGACTGGGCTGCAGCTGCCTTCTGCTGTCCTGGCCGGATGGGCTGTGGGAGAGGCCCGGCCTGTCCGCTGCCCACTGGCCCTGCAGGCCGCTGCCTTGGGCCGACTGCGGGAAGGAGGCAGCCCAGGGCCAGCTTGTGCCCATCAGAAGCCTGAACATTGAGCCACCGCTCCGGGCCGACGTCCATGTAGGAAAGTGGCTGAAGAGCACCCATTCTGACAAAACTTTCCTTCCAGCCTCCGCTTACTGTCCAGCACGGCCCACGGAGACAGGAGGTGCATGGTGGCACCATCTGGGTCGGGCTGCCCTTAGGAGGAACACAGAAGCCCTATGCTGTGCTCTGGATGGGCCCAGGAGGCTGGAGCCTGGCCTGGAAGTTGGCCATTGAGAGGCCAAGGGAATGGTGACCCTCCCTAGACCTGCCACCCTGGCCTGTGACTCCCATCGCCTGGCCCCTGGACAGGGAGCAGCGTGTGGGTTCCGATGCTCTTTCTAGGGAACAGGAGCTGGGTCCTCAGTTCGGAGTGAAGTGCAGGCTGTCGGACAGGAAGGCTGGGCTGCAGGCTCACTGTCAGGCAGCATAAAAAATGGGGACTCGCACACTTGCCTCTGTAGGCCTGCCAGGGACGCACGGGACAGGGGCAGACACCAGGAGAGCCTGGTCGTTACTTCCCGACAGGCACTGCCTGCCTACGTGACAGCCAGGCTGGCAGCCTCCACGTTTCTGAAATAAGGACACAGGTCACTGGCACGGAGCAGGAGATGGTGGAGGTAGGGATGGAGGGCCAAGAGAAAGGACATTCACCTCCTGGGGACGCTGAGCCTCCAGGGGAAGGTGCAGAGCCGAAGCCCCAGGCGCCACGTTCACGTGAACATCTGCAAACACAGACCTGGTTGTGACCATTGTGGGCCCAGGCTGGTTTCAGTGCTAGGCAAAGACGTATACTGCACATTTGTTTGCTGAGCTGTTGTCTGTGCCTTCTTAAACATGAAACAAAGGCATACACAGCTCCACCGGGAAGATACCTTCCCTCAAAATGCAATCGTAAATCTAAGTGTGTTTGGGTGCACACGACACAGACACAGCAGTGTGCACGTGCAGGCGACACGTGGGTGCACACACAAGCTTACGAACACACGGTCCTGCCCTTCGGTCCCCGGAGCCAGCGTGAGATCAGGCAGCAGAGGAAGGTGGAGGGCAGCTCCTGGCTTCTGGAGCAAGTGCCATCTGCATGTCCCGCTATGGGCCCGGGACCGGCAGCCACGCCTGCAGCCAGCCTCAGATGGGGCTCTGAAATAGCTCAGACAAGGCGGCCACCTCCCCTAGGCTGGGGCCAGGAGGGGGCGGGGCGAGGGGCAGGTGCCAAGTGGAAGGGGGTCTACGTGAGGTGGCATTGGGGTGACCCTGCTGCCTGGGCCTCGGGGGGCATCACTTGGAGCTGGAGGTAGGTGGATAGTGGCGGGAGGAGGGGGCTGCAGGGAGCAGGTGAGACTAGGTGGGGTTAACCCTTCGCTGGGGAATGTGGGAGCTGACAATCCTGGAGAGGAGCATGCACTGAAGTAGATTGTGGTCACCCATGCTGAGGGAACAGGAGCTGGGGACCCTTAGTTTTCTGGAGCCCCTGCTGGGGCTCATACCCTGGCATGCGGCTTTTCTCATGACCCCCAGATCCGCCACCAAACAAGAGTTTGGTCAGGTGTCCTGAGACAGGATGGGTGAGAGCTCTGGGTGGGGCCTTAAAGGAACACTGAAGGACACTGCGGGTCCCCAAATGAGGGTGCAGACCAGAGTCCCTGGGAGCCTCCCAAATCAGAGCCGCCCGGGGCCCTCCGGAACCACAGGGTCGTGCTGCTGGGGCATGAAGCTTTGTGCACCCCAAGCTCATCCCCAGCATCTCTGCTTCGGCCCTGCTCCTCTGGCTGCTTTGCAGAGTCATGGGGTTCAGGATAAAAGCCTGGTGCCTTGCCCCTGGGATCTCATCAGGCCCAGTGAGGTGCTCCTGTGTGAGGGGTCACGGTGGCTGAGAACACAGTGGGCGCCCACTTGTCTCCCTGTAGCCGCCCTGCTCATGGAGTCTGTCCGCGCCACACCTGCCCTAGTGTGAGGTCCAGGAAGGCGAGACAGGACTCTGGCACATTCTGAGATTCTCAAGAGGTATACACCGGGTCACAGATGACTGGACTACACCACACATTCACAGAGAAAGCTGGTACGTTATGAAGGAAAGAACAAATTAGCAGGGACACAATGCTTCTGCCAGGTTCAAACCATCTGGTCTGGGAGACCCTTTCTCGTGGAGGTGCTAATGGGGCAGAGGCAGGCTCGGCAGCCGTCCATCCCCTCCAACTCTGCGGGTCAGGGAAGGCCTTTCTCAGCAGCGGGCCAGCCTGAAAAAGGAGTGATCCCACCCTGCTGGGAGCTCAACCAGCTGGCCTGTGGGCAAGGTTGCATCAAAACGAACACAGAACCCCGAGCGGCGGTGTCCCCAAACACAGTAGGCGAGGAGGAGCTGGGTGGGGGTCAGTGGTCTTGACCTGGAGGGACTGCAGAGCTCCCCGAAGCCCCCCCCACCCCCCGCACCATGTCACGCGGCCCATACCTGACGGGCTTTGGGTGGCGGAAGGGGTGGACGATGAGCTGATGCCCCCAGAGTCACAGTGGCTGGGGCTCCCGCTGGCAGATGGCGACAAGGAAGGCGAGCTGTGCTGGTTTATGCACTGGGCCACGGCAAAGCCTGTAAGACAGGGGGAGAGGTGACCAAGTAGGAGAACACAAGTTGGCCTAGCAGGAGGGGGTGTCACATACCCCGATTTTGTGGGAGATGCCACAGGGCAAGCTCAAAGGTGGGGCTGGGGACCTTAACTGCTACACCCATCAACCCAACGCAGCCTCTTGAAGAGTCCCCAGCTGACCTCTCTGGCCATGGGCCTGACCTGAACACACTTCAAAGCCGTTTCAAAGAAGAGGGTGCAGCTGACCATACAGCCAAGGGCCCTGAGGCATAAACCAGAGTGCCCGACTCTGGCTTGGCGAAGGGCTGGCCGTGCCCTTGAAGGGGACATGCAGCCTTGGGGCTTCAGAGGCATCCTGGTGAAGCTCACACAGGGATTGGGCACAGCCTCACAGCAGAATCTGGGGGCCTTTGCTAATGTGCCCAAGTCGTCAAAGGTAGGGCACTGGGCAGGAGGGGAGGAGCCCCTGAGACTCTGCTGCAGGCGTTGCTCGGCTCTGGAGGCTCCGGCGGGTTGGTACTGGAGGAACAAGAGCTCCCAATTGCAGAGAGTTCCATGTGGCTCTTGGAGCAACTCTGGGTTCAGAGATGGGGACTGCACATCTGTGAGGCCTGTGGCCTTGCAGGCACCAGGGACTAGGGGAGCACCATGCTTTGCGGACACTCGGACTTGGGCAAGCTCTGCTTCCCCCCATGCAGAAACACCAGAACGTGTGCCTAGCATCCCACCCGCCCCCGCGCCACCCCCACTAGCTGGGAGTGTCGTCACTAAGTTCTTGTCACTGCACTGTACTGGCGGTACGGTGGGGCACAGGGCTTGGCACACTGGGACAGCAGAGTGTTCTCTATGATGAAAGGAGGCCCATCGAACAAGCCCATCTGGGAGGCCCCTTCTTGTACACAGACCATGGCTTTCCGTCCTTTCCACAGCCTGCTTTCCTAAAGGGCCATAGCTTCTGATTTTAGTCACTAAATACAGGAAAGCTTCCTTTGGGGCAAAAGCCTTGATGATCCCAGGGGGCTATGCCTCAGCCCCCAGGAGCTGGGCTCAACCACGGTCAAGGTGCTCTGTGGAGCCTGATGCTTCTGCCCTATAACTCAGAACCAGCCCCAAACTGGAGTGGGAACTGGTTGAGGGGAACATGTCCTCCTAGCTGAGAGTGGGGGGAATCCCATCCCTCCCAGGCCAATCACATCAAACCTCTATAGTCCCTCACTGTAGCTCATGCACCCCAGACAGCCTCACTCCTGCCACCTGCACTGGCTGAACTTCCCATGCTCCAGCTCCCACAGACATTTCTTCCAGAAGCTTCCCTAGGCTCCGACCTTGCTTTTCTCAGAACCCAAGGAGGTGGCAGGTTGGCAGGTGGTAATCAGCACACTGTCTCGGCCCCACTCTTTTGTAAATAAAGTTTAACTGTAACCCAGCCGTGGCCCTTTGCTTGCATGCACGGCTGTTTCGAGACCTGAGCACTTGCCATGTGGCCCAAGCAGCCTGAGACATTTCACTCTCTGGCCCTTGCCCAAAGCCGCAGCACACCGAGCCTGGGCTCTGGCACCAAGTTCTCTCCCTGATCTGCTCACTTAGCAGCCAGTGGGGTAAGTCTCTGAGCCCCCTTTCCTTCACTGACTGGTGGGCAGACAGGAGCCTGGCTCAGGGTGTGGGTGGGGGAGCAAGCTGCTGCTTCATCCCCCCGCTCTGGTTCAGGGCAAGTGGGACCCTGTACCTGGCCATTGTGGAGTTGCTCTTTTGTATTAATGTTTGTATGAAGTTATTTTTGTCTAAGGATTAGCTCTTTAAACGCCAGATCTTTATTGTTTTACTGTATTGTATTTATTTAAAAATTTTTTTCTTTTTTTCTTTTTTTGAGTGTAGTTGACACGCAACGTGACATCAGTTCCAGGTGTCGCACTTACTGATTTGTCAAGTTTATGTATTATCCTGTGTTCCCCAGTGTAGCTCCCATCTGTCCCATGACAGCGCCATTACAATATTGCTGACTATATTTTTTATGCTCTGCTTTTTATTCCCGTGCCTTCTTCATTCCTTAGCTGGAGGCTTGTATCTCCCCCATCCCCCTCCCCTGGGAAAGCGGGGTCTCTATTTCATACCCCGAGCCGTGCCCTCCAGGTTTTGCAATGTAAGGGCAAGTGGATGTGAGGCCTTCCTGGGGGTGTGGTGGGTATCTTTTGTGGAGGGTAGTACCCCTCTCCCCAGCTACTGCGGACAGACGTTTGCTCGGCAGGGAGAATAGCAGGACTGACAAGAAGTATATTCCATGAATATACTGTGTATCTGCGGCGGAGGGGGAGGCTCAGATTAGCTCCAGCAAACACCGAGGCGAATCAGGCAATCAGGCAAATCAGGCAAATCGGAATACCAGTCGGGAAGATTCCCAGGGGACAATCAGCCGCAGCCCCACAGTACCGGCTTTATGGCTGCTTACTTCTTAATCACTTCAAGTGGTAACCCCCCAAGTTTACAAGCTGTTAACTTGACTCGAAAATTAATCACGCCTTAACAAATGAAAATGTCAAGATCACTTTTCCCAAGCTGGTTATTTATCAGAGCAATGGACACAGGGGCCGCCAAGTGCGGTAACAGGGTTGGGACTAAGCCTTTTTTGCCTCCGACAACGCCCTAGCCAGCACAGATGGCCTAGCTGTCACCAAGGTGGTCGCCCACCCCTTCTCGTCCGATATAAGTCTTGTCCGTCAGGCTCTTCAGAGCCCTGGTTTACTGTTCTAAGACCTCTGAGGCGGGACGTGTGTGGGAGCCAAGGAGAGGCAGAAAACTGTAGCCAGGAAACTAGAGTGCCTTCATTTGGGGAACGGATGAGAGTCAAGCCACATACCTTTGGTTTGTGCTGAGAAATAAATAGGAAAAAAAAATTACCAGCTTCTGATACCACCTGTTTGCAGGGTCTAGCTGAGCAGAGAAAACTGAGGACATCTTCCCCTGGCTGGCTGCTGCGAACACCTCCCCCTGCTTGCGTCTTTGCCCCTGACTTTGTACTCCTCTCCCCTCCTCCATGGCACTGGGGGCCCAGAAAGGCTCAGTGACTTTTTTTTTTTTCTGCCAGGTGCCCAGATTCTTCCTGTCATTTCAAGGAGCTCCTTCCCAAATTGAGATGGCAACCACTGTCCAGCTGGTCCTACAAGTCAGAGGGCCAGGAGGGCTCTGTAAAGAACTCAGCAATGCCTGTGGCCAAGTGCCTGTCTACCGGCTCTTGCTTCATCCCGGCGAGGCAGTTCTTAGTGAACTAGCTTTGGTGGAGGTGCCCAGGGGCTTTCTGGGCACGAGTCAAGCACACATGGACTGCCAAGTATCTGCGAACACAGACGAGCCAGAGATCATGGGGCACAGACAGAGCGGCCTCCCTGAGATCTTCTCCAGCAGATAAAATTCTTGGCTCTCCCCAAGTATGTGTCAAAAACAGCCTGTGAAATGTGTAACAAAGGCCATAGGATTTTCACACCATCTGAATCCATGTCTAGAACTTTAGGCCGTGGAAGGCAGTGTGGACAGACCCAGAGTGAATGATACTGATGTTCAAAGCACTGCTGTGCGTACCAGAGAGCTGCAGAGCCGACATGCCCAGCGGTGGGGGAAAGGCCCCGCATTAATTCGAATACCTCTCAGTGGTGAACTCCTCTGCTGGGATTAAAAATGCTGATGAGACAGAAGATTAAGTGAAGGGGAAAATGCTCGAGGTAGTGAATGAAAGAAAAAAGGTTAGAAAAAGCATGTCCCACAAGTTCCTGTTGTTGAGAAAAAAAGGAAGAAAGGAAGGAAAAAAGAAAAAGCAGAAAAAAGAAAAGAAAAAAAGAAAAGGAAAGAAAAAAAAAATATCAGGCTCTGCCGCCCACCTTGCACAGAATGGAGCAGATTGCAGGGATCCAAGCTAAAGTCGTGGGAGAACCAGGTGCTTTCATTATACGAGGTTTCATTTTAGTTTTTGTGCTCGTCTCAATTTTTTCAAGATTGCTACGATGACTATTATTTTGTACCAGAAACAGAAGGGAGAATGAAGGCAGGGGCATGAGCTGGAGAGGCTCAAGCTCCCAGGTTCCTAACACACCCAAGATCTGTTCTGGCCTCCAGAGCCCTCTCCCCAGGGCTTACTAAGAGCCTCCCCAGAGCTGGGGCCTGGCCCAGCACTCCTGAGGCAGGCAGGCCCACACCGATGGCGAGCCCCATACCCCGCTTTCCAGGAGTGTGAGTTTCACAGGGGGCAGCCCAGGATCTTCCTGCTGCCCTCTGGCCTGGTTCTGCCAGTTATTCTGGGAAGATGAACTCATGAGTAACTCTCTGGCATGTGTCAAGCAAGAATTACCACACAAAGGTCAGCCTTCTATTTTAGGCCCCCTGATAGAGGGAGCACTGGGCTGGGAGTCAGAACCCTAAACCTGGGTCCAAGCTCTGCCCAAATGGCTTTGTGGTCCTGGACAAGGCTCCTCTCCTCTATGGGTCTCCATGTCTTGATGTGGAAAAACAAGACAGTTAGTGAGGATCTCTTGGCTTCAGTAGCCAATAGTTTTCTTTTTACCCACAAATCTGAATTTGATTTGAACCCTCTGACATTTCTGAGAGGGAGGCCGAGGACTGTAACTGGAGTCCACTTCGTACGCACCCCTTCTCTCAGACAGAACATGGACTAAAGCTTTCCCTGCGAGAACCAGGTTGCTGTGTGGAGTCGGGGTCCAGAGCTGGCCAGCAGCAGCCCAGGGGCTCACAAAATGGGTTCTGCTTCGCTCACACCATGTTTGTGGACTGTTGGTTTTCGGTAACCCCATTTACACCATTGGGAGATTTTTATACCCAAGTCTGGACTTCTGGCTTCTTATAACATTGAAGGATCTGGCATCACTGGGCCCTGCTCCTACATGGGCAGCAACTAGAGAGAGGGAGGGGGCTGATTCCTTGCCCTCTCCATCCTGACTTGCCTGGTGCTCCCAGGTGTTCTGGTTGTTAATCTCTATTTCCGCTTAGATTCTTGGTCAAATCCCCAGATTCGGGGAAGTTCCTAAGCCCAGAGACCTTTTGTGCCGTCTCCCTCCTTAAACCCTATCCCCTAGAATCACCGGCGGGGCATCTCAAGATGGGACTGCCTGCCTGCAGCCAGCCCAGGGGGCTCCTCAGACCCACTGGGAAGAACCACTTGCTCTCTGCCTCAGCTGGGCTGTTCCCTTGGTTTGGAATTCTCTTTTGCCTCTTTTCTCTCTCCATAAATCCCTTCCCCGTTCTTGAAGGTTCATGCAGCTCAGGGTCAGCTCAAGCCAGGAGTTTCTGCCACCAGAGGGGTGACTGCCTCCTGCCTCTGTGCCCCAGTAGCCTGCCTGTCCGTTGCAGGGAGTTGGCCTTCCCACCGAGGGCCTACGAAACTTCACGGCCAAGAGGCTTTGGTGGTCTGCACAACTTTCCTCACCTGAACAGTTAACACATAGGATCCTCTGGGGTTGAGAGGGTCTGGACAGTGTTTCTGAAACTACGAGCTGTCTCCCAATACCTATTTTCCTCTTTGTCTAGTTACAGGCCCTGGCAGCTGGGCATAGCCATATAGCTAGCTTGTAGACAAGGACACAGAAATGGAAGTGGTGTGCTGGATTACCAGGAAGGCGTCTTAAAAGGAAAGAGGTATGCCTTCCTCCACTGCGTTTCCTGAAACATGGATATGATGGTTGGAACTCCAGCTGCTATCTTGGACCACATGAACCACGTATTAGGAATGGCAGAGTATGGAGCAGGTAGAGACTTGGGTCCCTGATGCTTTGTGGAGCACCTGATGACCGTCACCCAGGCTTCCTCTACTTGGAGAGGGAAATGAACATCTCTTTGGGGTTTTTCTTTACTGTGTAGTTAAACCTGATCTTAACCAATAGTTGCAAACAAGCTTTGTTAGAGCAGGAATGTGAGCTGAGCTCTGTGGGGACAGGGACTAGCAGGTCTCCAGAGCCGGTGCAGGGAAAGCTGCCCTGCACTTTCCAGAGGAATTCTGGGAGGGGTGGAGTGTGGAGAAAGAGGGAAAGGGGCAACTGAGATGGGAGAGGAGGCCTCTCTCACCCCCCACCCCCAGATCATCAGGAAATGCTCCTTCAACTCTTTCCACGTGTGGTGCAAGTGGACTTTTTAAGGGGAAACCAGGGAAGGGACTGGGTTTCCGACTGGGTTCCCATCAGATTACACAGAAATGAGGGCCAAGACCTGAAAACTGTGGGGCTCACGAGAGACCAGAGGGTGGGAAGGCTTGCCTGTGTGTAGGAGAACTAGGATGTTGGACCCAAAGGTTTCCTAAATCTCTGAGGGGTGGGGAGGCCCCAGCTGACCTCTGTGCTCTGCCCAGATCTTGTGTGGTGTGGCACACCGTAATTCCCCTGAGGATGTCGGTTCCAGGAAGGATCTGACGTGGCGTAGATTTTAGCTCGCAGACCCACCATGCCACAGGCACTGAGTACTGACTGCCACCGAAACACAAACGAAATGACCAGAGTCCAACAATGAAATGCGGCTTCACAGCAGAACAGCCTCCAGAGATGGGAAACTGACATCACCGTTGGGCTCTGTGCTTCCTGGGAGCCAGCACCTCAAGGAGCACTGCGCTGGGTGACCTCATTCTCATAACCCTGTCCCTACACCCTCCTGGGAGATGCAGCTGCCTGCCTGGAGACGGGGCCCCATTCTGGAAACAAGGCCATCTCCCTGCGCTACAAAACTGCTTTTTTTCTGGGCAGTGAAACTCTACTTCATACAGGAGCTAAAAATGGAACTGTCTGGGCTGCAGGATGCCCTACTGGGGGTGGGCTTCTGTTGGCTTTTCCAGAATGTTCTGCAGATCCGCCCTCTGAACATCACAGAGACAGCAAGCAGGGACTGGGGGGCCAAGGCCCAGGGGCTGCAGACTCTGAGCACCACAGGGCCAGACTGGCAAGATCTGCAAATAAGGTGGGGCCTGCCCGAAGGGAGGGCGGCCCTCCCCATCTGCCATCTGCTTTCCCTTATTTGGTTCTGACACGAGCACTGAGAAATAGTTCCCTTCTGTCAAGAAAATAAACATGGCCCATGGACATTCGGCCTCTGTGTCGGGAGACGGAAGGCACCGAGCATGAGCCTGGAGCAGGCAGGCCGGCTGCCTGACAGCAAGGGCCAGCGTTTGGCCACGGTTTCCCGTTCGGCCCGAGAAGCTGGATATCTGGATTTTATGGGACACTGTCTGATTTTTAAAATTGTTGACCACTTGATTCCCTTTCTGACCAAGAGGCAGGCCACCCCAGCAGGCTAAACCCAGAGCGTCTCCAGTCTGCATGGGCCAGGAGTGCACGGCCTCTGCTCCGGGTGGAGAGCGGGCTATCGGCGTCTGGCCCTCGGGGCCGAGCACCCGGCATACAGCCTCGGCGTCTCAAGTACGTGACTCTGAGCTGCTTTGGTCTCCTGTGGCCATGCTGCAGGGGAGCCCGGTTTGTAAGAGCCCTCTTTTAGGCAAAAGCTCTAAGATGTTGAGGCAAGAGCTGCCTCTCTTAGCAAAACCCCACATTCATTCATGCTCCCACCATACCAAAAAGCCTAGGACCAAGCCCACTGAGGGCTGCTGACGGGGAGAAAGAACACAGGCATTTTCTACAGTCTCCAGCATGAGTCCAGCCCATGGGGCGACGGTGCCCTGCCCAAGCTTGCCGTGTGCTGGCAAATTCACAGTGCCCACTGCAGCTCGGGTTTTCCCAGTGCAGTGCTCATGCTTCCTCACCACCCCTGGTGCTGCTGGGAAGCAGAAATCAATATGCCTCGTGACCTCAGGCACGGAACCGAAGACAGCAAGTGTGGCTGTGGCCTAATGCCTCCCCTTGATGGTCCTTTCCCAGTTCTGCCCTTTGCCCTCCCAGGGCAGTCAGCCAGGTCCCGGGGTGGGAGGAGGGTCAGTGTGGCTGAGTTTGGAGCTTCAGCCTGCGGGGTGGGGGGAGCGGGGTGGATCGGGACAGACAGCAGCCCACAGGGTTTACAGGCCACGCGGAGCTTTCTCATCTGTGCTTTGGACTCAAGAGGCTGGCTCTGAAGCCTGCCCTCTAGCGATGCCCAAGGGTGCAGGGGGGCCATGGCATCGGGCCACACCGGAAGAGCCGAATTACCCACTTACAAAGCACGTGCGTGGGGGACTGAGGAGGCAGACTTCAGGTTCAAGCCCCACAACGGGCTGCGCCAGGCCTAGGTACTCACCCAGGCCTCCTCTGAGGAATTCACACAAAAATGAAAGAATCTACCAACAGGGGTGCAGGATCCCTGGGGAGGTCCCCCACAGTCCCTTCCCCTACTGCTAGGACTCTGAGGTTCAGGTGAAGGTGGAAGGCTCTGGAATCTGCACACAGACCCTTCCAGTTTCCCCTTCCGGTGAGCCACACACAACATACTGTTTTCAGGGGGGCCGTGCACAAAACTCAGCTTTAGTGGCCGTCTACGGGCTTCCCCCCAAGTAGTCACTGGAAGCCATTTCTGATTTCCTTCATGGGCACGTACTGTCTGGTGCAGGGGGATGAACCAGGCCCCGGAAAGCGGCTGCTTCTAATGCCTCGCTTGGCCAGGCCTGGACAACCTCCCCACAGGTGACCCCTAGATCACTGACTGGCTGCACCTCAAAATGCTTAAAGCCTTTTATTTCTGGTTGCTTTTAAAGGGATAACATGCCCAACATACAAAAATAGCTAGGAACTTGCAGAATCTCTCAGCCTATAGCTGTTTATCCATGGACAAATCCTCTTGAATTTTAAGGACTAGACCGAAAACCTGCAGAAGAGAAAAAATGGTCTTTCAGTATCTTGCTTTCTTTGGGGGCCATCTCTGTCCCCGCTTTGCCTCTCCAAGTGTGCCTGCTGCTAGGTGAGGCCTGCCCGAGTGGGCTGCCCCCATGGGGGTGCCACGGCCCCCGGGTCCCTGTGGCTGCCAGGTGCAGCCGGGTGGTGTGAACGGCAGCACGGTGCCTGCCTGCTGCCCTGACCTTGGCTACTTCTCTGGGCGGCAGAGTCTCAGCAGCAGGTCGCGGGGGGACTAGGTCTCTGAGGATTGCCTCTGGTGGCATCACCTCGCTCTGCCAGGACTTGGGCATCATTCCCGAGGCCCGGGCCCCTGCCTTGCCCAGCCCCTGCCCTTTCCGGAGGCATTACCGTCTGTACATTAGTAAGCACAGAGCTCCACAACAGTCTCTCAGCAAAGGCACTAGAAAGCTCAGCAGTGGCCATCTTGGCTGCCCCTCTACTGAGTCAGGAAACAGGGCTGAAAGAGCAGTGAGAGGGAGGTGGGTTAGACAGCTGTCAGGGCAGAGGGGTCACTGACCCCTGACTCCTGTGGTCCCAGGACCCAAGGGGGCAGAATCTGGGACCGCTGGCCCCGGGGCTGTGCTTGCACAAGACAACCCCCTACCGAGGCTCTTGCCAGCCTTTGGATCAAGTGGTCCTTTCTAGTTAGTTTCTCATCTCACCAGCCCAGCTCCGTGCCCGCCTTGTGTGTTCCTCAAAGTGGCAGTGTGCAAAGGGGCCAGGGAATCAGTTCTGATCTTCTGCAGAAGGCATGTGCCACAGGCGCACATTTAACACGCTCCCGGAGCAGAGCCGTGCACCCGTGGTTGTGTCTGCGTGTGTGTGCCAGGTCTCGGGCTCTACTGAGTGTGGTGGTTCATTTCTTTTCTTTTTTTTTTTTTAAGATTTTATTTATTTATTTGACAGAGAGAGATAGAGAGAGAGAACATGCACAAGAAGGGGGAGCTGCAGGCAGAGAGAGAAGCAGGCACCCCACTGAGCAGGGAGCCCGATGCAGGACTTGATCCCAGGACCCTGGGATCATGACCCAAGCCAAAGGCAGATGCTTCACCGACTGAGCCCCCCAGGCGCCCCTGGGGTGGTTAACTTCCGCAGCTGGGCCATGTCACCGAAGCCTCTCCTACCGTGTGTTTAAACAGGCTGGGCCAGGCCAGACCAACAGATGATGACATTCTATGACACATCATCTACAAAAAGAATTGCAGATACTATCTGGAACTACGTGAGTCAGAGAGCATCAGGGAGTGTGTGCAGAGCTGCACAAAGACCCTGATGGATGCTGCTTCCCAAAGCCCTAGCTGAGGTCCTCGAGGAGAGAGGACTTTGTCACGCTCTGTTAGGGCGGCCCTGCGGAAGGAACACAGGCAATCAGGCCGCTGTGAGCACAGCTCTGTCATCTCTAAGGGAGGAGCCTTGAGAAGGACACACGTGTGGCTCTGGGCCTGTAGTTCCCACCCACTCTGGGTACAGGGGACAAGGGTGGAGAAAGTGCTGGGGGCTCAGGCCACCCCACGTGGGCATGTGACCACAAAGGAACCACTCATGCTGCAAGCCAGTGTGCGCTCAAGTGTCAAGGGGGAGACGCAGCACCCTTCACAGGGCAGTGAGGCCTGAGGGAGGGGTACAGTGGCTGTGCTCAGTTAGCTAGCTGTTTGAATTATTTAACTGCCATGCGTGGTCCCTAGAACTTGGGTCCAATGAGGCAAGAGCTAGGGGTTTTCATATTTATGTGCTTTACACAGGGGTGTATGTGGCAGAAGAAATGGCTCAGTTCAACACAAAGCAAGATTCTTTCTCGGGTTATGGCTTATGACTGAAGGTCCTGGGCGTTAACAGAGACAACTACCTAAGTTTAAGGGAGTTACATGCAAACAGTATATGAAGGGGTGCCTGGGCGGCTCTGTCAGGTAAGTGTCTAACCCTTGATTTCAGACTTGTGAGTTCAAGCTCTGCCTTGGGGCTCCAAGCTGGGCGTGGAGCCTACTACAACACAACACAACACAACACAACACAACACAACACAACACAATACAACACAACACTATATGAGAAGGCAGTACTCTTGTTATCTGTTACAATTGGCTCAGGAATGTGTTTTATTAGTTTCTTGGCTCGAGGGTTCAATGTATTGGGTGGAACCAAATACAAGTGTCCTTCTTAAAGGCGTGCACTGTGACAGACTTATGGAGGAACTGGAGGTGACAGTCAGCTGCACACCCAAACAAGCAACTCTCCCTAGGTCTCCCTTGCTTGGTCCGCAGTGCACCCTGCGTGCGTCTGTACCTCCCCATGTCTGCGCACGTATGCACACACGAGTGCTCCCCTCTCCAGCTTACACTCGTCTTTTCATTCCAGAAGGCAACTGCTTCAACGAATTGCTTGGAAATGATCTGAAGGAGGTGTGTGTCTTTTTGATGGAAACTCCCCAGGCAAGGGGGCTTGCGAGGCCTTGGGGGGCTTCTCAGATGGGCCCTGGTGCCCTCTGTGTTCCCTTTGTATTCCCCTGCAAATGCTAAGCTAATGTGTTTGATGCTGAAATCACCCAGCTGGTCTACATTCGTAGTTTCACTTATTATGTTTTTTTAGTATTATTAATATTTCATCATAAAAGTATTGATTTCCTTTAACTAAGAGACTCTAAAGTTTGCTGCATCCTTAAGCACGATTTTATTATGTCTCGGGGCCAAATGTTTTTCCTCCCCCCTCAAAGGAATGCTTTTCCTTTTATATAATGTGTGTCAGGAAGAAAAAAGGAATTGATTTACAGAATTCTGCCTTATAGGCAACTTTGAAGGAATATATCTAGTAGGAGGACTGGATAGACCTCTCCTAAATGTGACCATGGGATCTCACTGTTAAGCCTTTTCCTCTTTTAGGGGTAAGAGCCAAAGCACAAAATTTGTATTAAAATACGAGACAGCTTAAAAAAAAGAAAAAAAAAAAAGAAAAAAAAGAGAGCTTTAAGAGAAGCCAATAATATGGGACATTTAAGGCAACTCCAGACACCTCAAAGCTTAAAAACTCCTTGCAAGCACCCTGGGATTCACCAAAGCCTCAGTTTTCATACTGTTCCCCCTCTTCCTCCCTTTCAGAAAGCCAACAGAAAGCAAGAAGACGCACTGACGGGTTGGGGTTGCCTCAAAGAGGCTCTGCTTCCCTCCCTATCTGAAGCACTGGGGTCAGAGGCTGGCCGCAGAGACAGGCAAAGGGCGCCCAGCTCTGCAGAACCTGTCCAGAAAGCAGGCCTAGGGCAGTAACTGGCAGGCCAAATGAAGCGCTCTGAAATGTTTAAATATTGAACATCCTTTTTCTTCTCCTTCCTCCACATTTATTATTAACTTCGACCCACATCACTGTATATGTTGACTTCATTTCTTCCCAAGAATCCATGACCCAATGGACACAGCTCGGGGCCAGTGCATGGGGGCGGGGCTGAGATTTGGGGTTTTTTTCTTTCATACCCTCACTGGAAAACCTTTACGGTCAGCTTGTTTTTAGAGCTATGAATTCCTGGAAACGTCTCAGCCTTTCAATGACCCCTGGCGCCCGAACACAGATGATTAGTGCCCCAAATATTGACAGACTGGACTTTTTTCCCCTGCCCAACAAGGGAGCAGTGTCAGCGTGAGGCAGCACGGAGAGATGCTGTGGCCACCGGACCAGGGAGGTTGTGCGGCCGTCATTCAGACAGGAGCTCTATTGTTCCTTCCTGGTTTCCTCAGCTTGCCCAGGTTGAAATAATACCTGTGATGCCCATGTCAGAAGTACACGTTTTTTGTTTTTGTTTTTTTTAAACAAAAAAACCCCCCAAAATCCCAAGAAATCTGTCTACAGCTACCAGATGTTGTCTGCTCCATTATGACATATGGGAGGAGGCTGGGGGTGACCCTGCTCTGAGACACGAGGCACACTGGATGTCAGCAGCCTGGGTGAGCAGCCAACAAACTCAGAGCTGGGTCTGTGAAGAGGAACCTTTGGGTTTGGAAACATAAACCTAAAACCCTTCCAGAAAACAAGGCAAGCACCGTTACTTGGGAACAAGTAAGGGAGGGGCCAGGATGGACCATCCATCATGCCCAGACAGAAAGCGGCCGCCCTCCTGTCCAAAGGATGCGCTTTTGGACCTGCCAGCAGGGTAAGCTGGTGGTAAGCATTCTTTTTTTTCCCCTGGGCTTTTATCTATTCAAGGGAAATTGTCCCAAATGACCAGCCTCAGGCTTCCACTTTCTTTTAAAAGACTGTACTACATTGGAGATCGATGTTTTCCCCTGAAATGCTGGCTAAATTTATCCTTCCCTGTTGCCTGCTCTCTGGTCTCCACAGCAAGCTGGCAAGCAGCGCAGGCCCTGGCCAGAGGGAAGCGTCTATCTTGTAACACTCACGCCTCGCCCGGACAGCGCAAGCACGGAGCCCCGGAGCCCTGGCCGGGCCTGTCCTTTTGTTCACCACGTGCATTCTTCCAGATTCCTCTGTAGCCTCATTCTCTCAAGTCTCGGGTGCCCAAGCTCTTTACCCGGCCCCGGCTCTCATCACCCGCCCTGAAAAGCCATGGCTGTCCCCGTCCCCTGACCCCGTCCCCCCACCACAGTGGCTGAGTGCTCATTATTTGATTGCCTTTCGAAGTAGTGGGATGATGTAGCTGCCGTGAGCTTCTCGGACTGAACTAAAGCAGAGAACTTACTTCTGTCTCCTGCTCTGCCTTGGCAAGCTGCCCTGTGAGTGAAATTTCACTGACTGATTTAATGCCTGATGCCCAGAAAGTCCAGGATTTCTGACATCTTTATTTGTATATGTGGTTGCAAGAGAACATGCCCTAAACAGATGCCTGGGGCTACGGCTTCTATTGTGCTATTAACCCGTGGACTCTCTTTTTGGCAGGAATAAGAAATAAAATAAAAATGAAGCCAAAGAGAAAGAAAGCACGTGCTCCTGTTGGCGGGCCTGCGAAGCACCAAGCAGGCTGGCATTTCTGGAGGGCCCCACTGAATCAAAGTGTGGGGTGCAGACGTGGTCAGCTGGCTATCCCCCACCCCGCTCTGCTTTGTGGAAAGCAACCTGGCAAGGTGCAATCAAGAGCCTTAGATACAGGCATTCTTGCCGATCCTAAGAAGTAGTTTCCAAAGAAACAACTGGAACCATAGACAAAGATTTCTGTGCAATTATGCTCATCATAGGCGAGATATACAGGGGCAGGGGGAACCACGTAAGAAGTTAACAGCAGTGGCCTGGCTCAGTCAGTGTCGGTAAAACCCCAGACCGTTAATAGTTGAACTGTGTCTCGCCCCAAATTCTTTTTTTTTTTTTTTTAAGATTTTATTTATTTATTTGAGAGAGAGAGAGAGAGAGAGAGTGAGAGAGAGAGAGAGAGAGAACACAAGCAGGGGGAGTAGGAGAGGGAGAAACAGGCTTCCCGCTGGGCAGGGAGCCCAATGCAGAGCGCGATCCCACGACTCTGGGATTATGATCTGAGCCGAAGGCAGATGCTTAACAAGTGAGCCACTCAGGCGCCCCTCTCCCCCAAATCCTAATGCTGAACTAACCCCCTAGTACCCTTTATTTGGGTAACAAGGTCACTTTATTTGGAAACAAGGTCATTGTGCAATGGAAGTAGTTGAGATGAGATCTTTAGGGGCAGGGGCCCTAATCCAGTGTCAGCGGTGTCCTTATCTAAAGGGGAAGTGCAGACACCCAAGGCGTGCAGGGAGGGGGGTGGTCCATGGGAAGATGAAGGCACAGATTGGGGTGACACTCTGGACAAGGCAAGGGACCACAGGACTGCCGGCAAATCACCAGATACTGGGAGAGAGGTGCGGCTCTTCCAGAACTCATTCAGAAAGAGCCAACCCTGCCAACACCAGCTTTTAGAACCGTGAGACAATACATTGTGTTGTCTAGACCACTATGTCCCCAGCACTTCGTGATGGCAGCTGTGAGAAGCCAATACTCAGACCAAGGATGTCAATGGCATTGCAGATGGGGACAGCGAAAACCTAGAAAAGACCAAATGCCCGGCCCAAGGCGCCCAAGGCACCCCTGCACCCACACTATGGGACACCGCACAGCCACGAAAAGGAAATGAGCAACACCAGTATGTGTTAACATGGAAAAATTTTTACTCGCAGTGGTGTCTGAAAATCAAGCTGCAGAAGGATATTCAGAATTCTGATTCTGTGTAGGTTAAAAGGGGAGGGGGCGGTCTAAACCAGAAGATAATTATGGATCCATGACCCCTTCCCCTAAACCCTTGAGGCTAGATGTGTTTTCGAATTTAGTCTGCAAGGCTGAAAAGGCCATGTGGCACACACATATATTAAGTCACACCCTCAGCTGGTCTCTGGCAGCTAAAACCCAAAATATTGCATTTCTGTAGGAAAAAACCCCACATACACTCACAATAAATGGCGTCTGCAGCTCTTATAGCCTACAAATAGTTCAAGGTAGGTTCTGCCACTGAGTGAGTTATGAAAAATCTTTTCATTTTCAGTGCTGTTTGGATTTCAGAATTGCAGAGAAGGGGCTGCGGCCCCTTTCTGTCTGTTGGTTATGGGCACACAGATAGAATGCAACGGCATACAAAAGGATCTGGAAGGAGAAGCCAAGCTGTGGGATGTCTGGGGAGGGGTGAGAAAAGGAAAGAGTACTCAGAGGGGACTTAAATCCCGTTTGTAATGCTTCTTTTTTAAAAAAATATTTTTTTTAATTTTTAAAATGAAGAATCAGCTCATGTATTTCTTGGGAAGCTAAAAATTAGGGAAAAGAGAGAAGACGTGGATGAGAGGAAAGCAGAAATAATAACAGTGTTTTTCTCTGGAGTGGGAGGACTACAGTGGTTTTTTTTTTTTTTCTGGTACCTTTCCAGTTTCTACTGAGAAGCTTACACCTTCCGGCATGAGAGCACACAGATGAAGAGAGTGAACCCGCAGTGACGGCGGGGCAGCTGACTGGTGACCGCTCCCGTCCCTCCCTGTCATCGGCAGCTCATCCCCCAGGGCCCTGGTGACCTTGCAGGGCGGCTCTCCCACTGGCTGCCATAGCCGTCCCCGGCCTGCTCGGGCTCCCAGACTCTGCACGCCTCCATCACCATGAGATGTGGCCTCTTCCCGGGGCCCTGCTCTCACACTGGCCACTTTGATTCATCATCTCTCTTACTCTCTCTGTCCTTTATTTTTCTGCCCTCGTTGGCCTTTGATTGCTTTTCGGGAGTTTATCATATTGAACTTTTATCCCTTTCCAGGAAACCCTATTCTTTTTCTTCTTCCCTTTCACAATTAATAACTAATCGTGAGAGCACTTCTGAACAGAACGGCTGGAGTTTTTCTTTTGGGCTCCTCTGGGCCTGTGAAGGGCACATCACCTGTCACAGAGAAAGAACATTTGGGTGTGCCACCACGCTGCAGGGGAGGGTGCCAGCCGTGTTCTCACTGTGGGAGCTGCTCGGGCCCTCCAGGACCAGGACCGCTGCTGGCTGGGGGTACTGAGTGCTGGGGTATGGACAGGGAAACAGACGGACAATGTAAGAGTTACAGTGTGGGCCCTGGAGACAGACAGACGGGTTCAAATCCTAGCCTGCTGCTGCTGGTCTGTGTTGCCTGGAGCTTCTGATTCCCTGGGCACAATATGGAGAAAGGAATCCTTACCTCACGCACAACCTCGCCTAACGCCCGGACTGACGTGCAGCAACTGGCTGGGGAACAGCAGCAGCTCTGCGGAGTGGCAGCTCCGGCCGAGGCTCTGAGCCTTTGTCTCCAGGCCACCTTCACCACGCAAGCTTCCACCGCGCAACAAGAGGAGCACAACTGGCCCTCATCATCTCCAAGAAATAACATGGAGCCTTTGGGATCACGGTTTTTAGCGTCACTGGAGTGAGCTGCATAGAGCAGTGGACATAGCACCGAACCTCCTAGCACCCAGCAACAAACGGGTGTTGTTCACCTGTTTTCTGTCTCAACTTCACAACACAAATTGCTTGCCCCTTCAGAGCTTTTCACTCACAAAAGCTCCAAGCAGTGATTTTTTAATACCTACTTTCTTTCCCAGAAGCCTTGATTCTGAGGTCAGACCACAATCAACAAAGATTTCTGGAAAGGTATGAAATGCAAACTTATCTCATAATTTACAGGAAAGGAAAGGGAACGGGAGACTATTTTACCAGTAAGGACAGAGTCTTTCCTTCAAAGTAAAAAAATAAATGGAAAAAAGGGCAAATTTTAGGGAAAAGGAAGGGTGCCAGGTAAGTCTGCACTGCATCAAGGTTTCCAGATTATTCCTGTGTTACGGGTTCCAGCTTTTTTTTTCCCTCCACATCTGGAAGGCTTTAAGGAAAATGTTGCATAAACTGGACTATTTTATGATCAAAATAGGATACAAACGAGATGATCTGGTCTTTAGAAAAAGATGACAGCATTGTGACGGCCTGACCATTTAGAACTGTTTTTAAATGCAGATCAGCTTCTGGGACATCTGCATAGCTCAGTTGGTTACATGTCTGTCTTTGTTTTAGGCCAGATTCTGGGGTCGTAGGATTGAACCCCACATCGGGATCTCTGCTTTTCTCTCTACCTCTGTACCTCACCCTGCTCATGCTCGCTCTCCTCCAAATAAATAAAAAACCTCCTGGTCCAGATTCTGCCATTTGTTCTCCTGCACGTGGCATAAAACATTTTGTTCTTCATGTCAGGCCCGAGCCCATGAACTTCTATTCCAAAAGAATTCATCGGAAACACGTCCTGGGTCAAATTCTTTCTTCCATGCTCTTTGCTCATATGGAAAGAGACCTGGGTCACTGCTGGGAATGCTGGGCTGAACGCCTTCCTAGGGAACAGGACTGGGCTCTGCGCCCCACTTAGCTGGCCAGGGTGGAAAGTGACAGCACAGGGGAAATCTGTGCACAAACTGATGACAGGTTATCACCAGGATAGCAACGTTTTCATTCCTTGGGGATCTGGGCGGCCTGTGGGCACAGGCAGCCAAGTCTTGTCTGTGTGGACTCCTGTCTGGGATGGATTCCTGCCCAGCCTGGCTCCTTCACTTCCTCTCAGGCCAACAACCCCTCCTCAAGAGATGCTTTCCTGGACTTCCTGTCCAGGTCAGATCCCTTTGTTGCATACTGTCAGCTGGTTCCTTCAGGGCCGTGATTATGCTCCACATGTACGGCATCCGTAGGACCTGGGAGCCCCAAGGGGACCAGTCTGTTCACCATATACTCAGAGTCCCCAGTGAGCAGTGTCTAACACATAAACGGGGTACTGAAGATCTGTTGGTTCTAGCCATCAGTCTCTCTCTCTCTTCCTCTATATCCACCTACCCATTCAACCATCCATGCACTCATCCATCCACCCACCTACCCACCCATCCAGTAGTTTCCAAGCACCACCTCTATGGTACATCTCCCAGTGCAGCTCCTGGAGCTGGGCATTTAGCAAAAAATAAAACAAAGCGTCTGTTCTCTTGGAGCTTATCGTTCAATAATGGGCTGGGGGAAGGACAGGGTGTGTGTGGGGTTAGACAATGAAGACAAAGAGAACGTTGGGAGGAAAGGAGTGCTATGAAGAGAACTAAGCAGGGCAGTGGCGTCTGGAGTGCTGGGAGTGGGGCAGGGCTGTGAGATACACATGGTGGTCAGAAAGAACCTCAAGACAGAGAGCTCTGATGAACAACCGTAAGGCATGAAGACAGAGCCACGCAGGTACCTGGGATGGGAGCGCTCAGTGCAAGGACTGGTAGGCGGGCAGGGTGGGCCACGGCAAGGCTCAGCCGGGGCTCCTGTGGCTGCTCAGGAGCTGGCCAGGGGGCCAGGGGGGAGACAAGAGGTCTTGAGGGTCTAGACTGTGTGGCATCTTGGGGGCTACTGTAAGGAATCTGGCTTTCATTCTAAATGAAAAGGGAGCCAGTGACGGATTTAAGCAAAAGACACACATGATCTGACTTATACCTGAAAAGGATTTTTTTAGCTATGGTGCTGGGAACAGACTGAAGAGGCCTGGGCGTGGGGGTCTGGGCTGGGGAAGTGGGTTCTGAAGGCCAAGGTCAAAAGTCAGCCAGCAGCAGCCTGCAGGCCCAATCCCAGATCCAGCAGTGGGCCTATTTTTCTAAGTGACCTTTTACTGGATGGCGCCATGCCTGCTCACTTACATATTATCAGGGGCTGTTTGGCTGCAGTGGGAGAGCCGGACTGTGCCAAGCAGCACACGGCCAGTAAAGCCTAAAATACTGACAACCAGGCCCTTTAAGAAAAGTGAGGAGTCTGTGGATGGGGTACAGTGCTGGGAGGGACTGGATCCTGACCATATTTTGCAGGTACACTAAATAGGCCTGGTGAGCTTTGGCCCTGCAGTGGATGGGTGCTTGGGTCTCTAGCTCCTATATGTGAGAGTTTGTTTTCATCTGCTGTTTCTTTCCAACTAAGTGTAAGTCATCAGATCTCATGGGCAGCCCAGCCTGGGGCCATCCCCTGTGAATGACCCCATCTTCCTGCTGCGAGGCCCGTGTGTGGGCAGTTTAGAGGGTAGCCTTTAGCACGGGCACCCTCCTGCCCCTATTTGAAGCCCGTCAGGAGTCCCCCACGGCCCCTTCCACAAAGTCCAAGACAGTCACCCCTGCATGGGAGGTCATTCCCACATGGCCTCATCTTCCACTGCCTCCTGCCCCACACACCTCAGGCTGCTTGCAGGACCCACATGCATACCATGGTTTGTGTAGCCCAAAGCCTGCCCTCCTCTGCCCGGGATGCCCCCTGTTAACTTGGCCCATCCATCAAGACCTTCTTCTGGAACCCTCCATGCCCTCCAGTTCTGGTTGGGCTGACGTCCCTGTCCTGGGCTCCCACACCTTTACGGCAAGGATCAGACTATGTAGTGATAGTGTGTTAGGTGTGGTCTTCCCCAGGATACCAGGAACTCCTGGAAGGCAAGGCCCACCCAGAACCTTCTACTCCTGGTTCTTGGCAGAGCGTGGTGTAGAGCTGTGCCTGTGACAGGTGTCCTGAAAGCATGCTGAGCACTGATCTCTCCTGAAACTGGGCCCAGGCCACCATATAGATATGCTCCCAAACCTGAATGTCCCAGTACTCGAAACTCACGAAGGAGGAGCTGCTCTGATGGAGGAGAGAGCCTGTCTGAGCATGACCCCAGCCCACCAAGCTGTCCATCCATCTCTGGGCTACAGTGGATGGGGCTGGCCATAGCGGCACATCAGAATGGAGAAGGCATCTCAGTCGTGCTGGGCCCCATGCCACACAAGCCAATGGTAGGAGTGCAGTAAAGATTTGTGGATTAAAGAAATGACAATTGGGCCACAGCATTTGACCCCAGTGGTCACCCAGACCCTCTTGTTATGCCACCTAAGAGATCTCTTCATCTCTAGTAGTGTTCTCAAGACTGGATGGCCTTTAGAATGAGCCAGGGAGCTTCAAAAAACACCAAGCACCCTCTCCTCATTCGGATATAACTGGCACTGGGCTTTTCAAATGCTCTCAAGGCATTTCTAGAAACATGTAGCTGGAGCTGGGGGGCCAGAGGCAGGATTAGGCTGGCTCAGATCAGGGCCTCAGCCTGGAGAAGACCTTGTAAGGGCTGGGACTCCATGCTTCTAAAAGGCTGTGCCCCTGCCCCCAGGAAACCATGAGGACAGGTCCCGTGGGATTCTCTGGCTGAGTGGAAGGGTCCTAGTTGACTGACTTTCTGACCACCAGTTGGCCAGCTCACAGAAGCTATGGGGCTACTGGACTATAAAAGGACGGGTCCACCTGTTTGCAGGAGAAAGGAGCTGGCCTCTCTGAGCTGAGCAGGCCCTATCGCCTCCTGCAACAGGCCAATGAGGCCACTCTCCAGCTGGAGGCCAGAGGAACACCCCAGACACTGCCCAGCGCACTCAGCCCCTCTACCCCTTGGGGATGACACTGCTGGGCCTTGTTTGGATGGAGTCCTGACCAAGGGTCAGGGATGTGCTTACTTTAAGGCGGGGTTGGGTGTCAGTTGCCTGAGGGGTTTGCTGGAAAAAAGCCATGCACCAGGAATAGGAGACACTGGCAAAGTGCAGTGGGGGCTTCTAGCTGTTTGCAAACTGAAGGTCAATCACTCCCCTCATGGCATTATTCAGAGTGTGAATGGGAAGTGCGTTGTGGACCTTGAAGTGCTACATGGGGACGTAAGGGGCCAGTGTCAGCCTCAGGAGCACCTCTGTCACAATTGGGCAGGCAGCACCCAAATCCATCACTGACCGAGATAACCACCACGGGGGCACCTACCGTGACCCAGCTCTCAGCTTCTGGGGGACCCTGCAGGCACCCCCGGTGGCCACAAGGAGCTCAGACAAACAGGGATCAACTCTGCACTCCCTGACTTGAAGTCCAGAGAGCTTGGATGAAATCCACATCTCCCCCCAGCCTGCCACTCCCACTTGAGCAATCTTCCCCTCTACTCATCTCCCTTCACCCCTGCACACCAGTAGCAGCGGGTCTCTGGGGGGCTTCCCTGTGCACACCTGTCCCCTCCCCCCATGACTTGTGCCACCCAGGCTGCCAGCTGCACAAGGTGGCCAGGAGTGGGGCCGCGGGAGGTGCTCAGTGCGTGCCTGCCAGAAGAACGCACAGTGGCTGAGGTGGTGCCGGCTTCGATGGCTCTCGCTGGGCAGGCACCCAGAAGTCCCCTTGAGTGGCAGAGCCTGAGAGCACCGGCAAGACTACTTGTGAGTGGCCTGGGGGAGCTAAGCCAGCTGTCCTGCAAGGGGCTAGAGCCCCAGGATGAGGCCAGAAGTGCTGGCCTACCACCCCAAGGTCAACCTGGGCAGGCTGCTCTAGCCCTTGGGCCCTGGCTCCCTCTTCTTCAACATCAGAGACTGTTACTTAGGAGGGTCTTGTGAGGCCCCCTTACAGGGTAAAGCTGGCCCAGGGCTAAGCTCCTGCCCTGGAAAGGAAGGCTCTTTCTACATTAGAAGAAACTGAGGTTCAGGGGCCTTTTCTAGAACTTCCTGACGGCACACAGCTGTCAATGGGTAGGTGCCGAAAAAGCTACGTGGGCTAACACCAGGGTTAGCCCCTACCTACCCTCCTCATGGCGAGAGCTCCCTGGCAGGTCTCAGCACCATTTAGAGCACATGGGGGCATACTTCTGGCATATGGCAGATGCCCGAATGTTGGTAACTTTTAAGCTGCTTGAGGCTGTGGGTGTCCCAGTAGGCACGAAGGGCCCCTCTGCTGACCCAGTCGGGACACAAGTCGGTACAGGGTGTTTCCTGCATTTGCTTTCTGCTGAGGGGGAGGGAAGAGGTCAAGAGGGGACAAGGAGAAGGTCGTGGCCCCGCCACACGGACCATGTGGAAGGGCACCAGAACACTGTTCCGAGCTGTGGGATGTGTTCCCTGGGCATCAGGCTGGAAATCTGTTTTTGTTTTTTTTTTAAAGGCATTTTTCCAGAATGCCCGGGATTTTATAAATGTCAACTATCTCAGAACATTCTCCAGGATACTAAGGGTAGCGGTGGGAGGCTCATTCCATCAGCACTGACTCTTCCTGCCACCAGACTGAACCCCTGATTTATGAGGACCTGTTCCACCTGGGAGGCTGGAGTGTGTGTCCTACCCAGCACCTGAGGCCCAACTGTCAGCCTGTGAAGTCAACCTACTCAGAAAGCCACAACAAAGGACCACTTGATCTCAGAAGCTCCAAAGAACCTTGAAGTCGACTTAGCAAGAAAGAAAAGAACACTGAGCAAGAGATAACCTTTTTCTCAGGAAGTAGGTAGAAGCATTACAAAAGGCCGGAGTTTGAAGCCAGGCTCAAGCTCTCTGGGACGCTGGGTAGGGGCTCTGCATTTCAGTCTTGCTTGTCCCAGCTGCAAATGCGGGGTTCGTGACATGACAGTTTTTATGCATTTCTCTCTTTGTTTTATATAGAGCAACTCACTTTATTTTACATAAAGCAAGTAGCAAGCACACAGCAGGCATTCAGTAAATGGGGTCTTGGAGCCTTACAAAGTCTGTGAAGTTAGAAGTATACCACATTTGGTGTGCACCTGAGTTCTTACCAGACCCGCACATATTTCCAGAGGAGTCAGTGCAAAGCATCCCCCAACCTTAGTATTTCATGCAGTTGAAGCATCTAATGCCCAAATCACGTGGTGATTTCAGGGACCTGACTTCATGGCAGGCCACAATGGAGACAAAGTAAAACAATTCATCGGCCCTGATTTGATGGGCTTTGGGCTACCTTTTTGCAATTACTCTGAGGCTCCAGGAACAGGATGGAAATGTGAAGAGATGTCACAAGACAGCCATTCCTGCCACACTGGGATAATATTGACTTTTGGCCCTCTGGGTTTCTGAGATGTTGAACAAATAACTCTGTGTTTCTGGAGAAAAGCACATTCACACAAAATGCCATGGCTGGACAGCCATAGATGAAGGAAGCTGTCCTGAGTCATGGAACGCTGGCTAGAGACAGAAAAAAACTGAAGGAAGTCCTAACCCCAGGAGGTAGGAGGAGAACCCATGGGGGGTGCCATCACGCCATCATGCCTTGTCGGCGATGACCAGCCAACCAGAGGGCAGGCCAGCCCTCAGAGGCCCTGTGCCCACTCCTGGGAACCCTTCTGGTCATCACAGCTCCCGAAGGCCTCCTGGATAGAACCACATCCATAAGTAATGAGGATTTTGCTGGCTCACAAGCTGGGATCATCAAAATGCCCTTGCTAGCTACGTGCACACAGAAGGTCCACAGAGAAGGTGAGACTCCTTGACAGCCTGCCGTAAACTGGCCCTGGGAGCCTCTCTCTCCCTCCCCCCACATACTTCATTGGTCACCAAGTCTTAGCACTGCACTCTGGACTCACTTCTGGACTCACTTCATGGTTACTTGCTCCAGGGAAATCCTTGCGCAATGGTGCACAGAGCGCTCGCTATTTGTTAAGGACAAAAAATTGGCCCCGACCTGCACATCCGTCAGTGGGGGCCTGACTAAATAAACAGAGCTTTGCCTGTGTACACGACGGACGCCTCAGCAGCAGTAAAAATGAAAGCGGGCACTCTTTATGAACTAAGAGAAGAAAAAAATACAAGGCATCTTGTGGAGTGAAAACAGTGATCGTTTGTGTGGGAAAAAATACAAAGGCCATGCAACACTGTGGTACGAGCACAGTGGGCACATGTATAGAGAAAGGTCTAGAAGGAGCCACAGCAAGCTGAGGAAGGGCGGACCTCCACAGAGTCCACTTCTCATCCCTGCCAAGGGCACAGCACCGCCCACTGAACAGGTACGGGGCGCCCACGGAAGGGGGGAGCGGGTCTTCTGTCTCTTTTCTGCCCACCCTCTTCTCCTATGTCCTTCCTGACTCCATCCAAGCCCCCTGACTCCTCACTCTGTGGCCATAGCACTTCTCAGGGCTTCCTACTCCTCCTAGGGTACACTTTCAACCTCTGAGCCGGTGGCCAGCCTTCGCCATATGGAACCCACCCACCTTTGCAGCCTGTCTCCCCGTCACTGCCCGACCCCTGGCTATGCCACCAAATGTGGTCTGCCTCATGCCTTTTGTGCATGTTGTCCTCACCACACCTGTCTCTTTGCTCTGTACAACCTCTTCGTGCATCCCTCTCCCCTGTCCAGTCTGATGAGCTCAGCACGCCATTTATTTGACCCCTAAGAGACCCCTGGAAACACCTGCTACACACACCCTCTCCTTCCTGATCTTCTTGGTATATTTGTCATGTAAATTCCTGGGAACTATCGAAGTTCCTCTGGAAAAAAAAATGTCAGTTCCTTCCTAAACCTGCTGTCCTCCTCTTCTCTACCTGGTGGTCCCCACTCTGGCCCCTAGGAGCTGCTGTGCTTTGAAGAGGTGGTAAAGAAATGGGCACAAAGGAGAGGGACAGGCGGAAGAGCCAATGACTCCTGCCTCCCTGTGAACACACAGCACCATTATTGTGTCCCGTGCCTGGCTTCTGCTCTGGTTCTTCCCACTCTTAGGAGGGTCCTCATGAACTCACACCTCCTCCTAGCTGTCTGCACACTCAGCAGTGTCACCTGGTTGGCATCGCATTCTCTGGGATCCCAAGGTAGGCACTATGAATGGTTCTTTGGAAGTGGTAAAGTGGTTCTCAAACCCAGTTTGGGGTGGGGGGGGGCTGGGGTTCCTTAAGCTAGCTCAGAGATATTTTAAGGTAAAAATCTTTTTCCAATTCACAGATGCTATTAAGGGCTAGGGTCTTCTCTGTTTCTAGGGTTTACCCCCCGGAACCAGCCTTTGATCCTTGCCATTTGCTATCACTTGTCTGTTCATGAGAGCCTGCAGGTGGTAGAACAGATGACTCAGCAGCAAAAAAGAAACATCTATAGTAAAAGGCTCATAAAGTTTCTTCAAATAATTTTATGGGCTTTTCCTTTGGATGCAGACACTTGTGTCCACAGAATACAGTCATGTTCTCTACTGGTTTTCACACTCCAGGTCACACAAGAGTTCGAGGGGCTCCCAAAGCACACCTGATTCCCAGGTGTTCTGCCGCCCGATCATCGTCAACGCTGAACACAAGGGTTCATGGAGTGGACCAGGCGCTCCCCCTCGCCGAGCTCAGGTTTCCCGGTCCTCTGACTGCGGAGTGGCACCAGCTTCTGGAGCTGTCGTGTGGTTGGGCGGGATGTGCCCCAGTCAGACGTGACATAGCGATGGTGGTATCCCTGGTATCGCAGGGAGCCGGCCAGAGATCTCTACTCTTCTCTGGCCCTGGCTCCGCCTCTCCGAGCTATGGTGCCTCAGGCACATCCCAGAACCACAGTCCTCATGGCTCTTTGGCAGGAGGTGAATTCTGCCCTAGTGTTTTCTCGGCACCTGATGAAAAGTCTTTCTAAATGAGCAAATCTACAAAACGGTGGTGTGTCTTTGTTATTTACAGCAGAAGGAGCTGCTGGATGATTAACTTCGTGCAAACCGATTTAACATGTAGAAAGGAAACCTATTATTTAGGGTCCCTAGGGTCAGCCCTGACTAATAACAATGACAATAAAAAAATGCTGAGAGCCTGACCTTCGCTGCACACTGCATATGCGTGAGGCATCCTGCTAGGCACTTATGTGAATTAGCTCCTATCACGCTCAAGACAGCCTAATGAGGTGGGCGACACTTTCAACACCGGTTTTTTTTTCTTTTGAATTGTGGTAAAATACACATAAGATTTACCATCTTAACTATTTTTTAGTGTAGAGTTCAGAACTCTTAAGCACACTCACATCTGTTCTATGAATAAACAGGCTCAGGGGGCGAACCAACCGGCCCAAGGCCACGTCATGAGTCTAAGGTGGAGCCAGGACTTGAACCCGAACCGTCTGCTCCAAGGCTGGGCTAGGCCGCCTGCTTCTGCTGACTCTCCCCTGGGCAAATGCTGCAGCTAAGAAGCCTGTGACGGACGAACGGCAAGAACGATGGGAGAGGACACTGGATTTGCTTCATGGACACTGCGGGGTGGAGAGATTTAGTGCCTCCTGTCTCTTCTTGGTGCTCTTCCATTGTTCCCAACTGCCCTGCAATACGTGTGCTCGCCCAGTCCTCGGAAGGCTGACAATGCTGGGAGCCAGCAGGAGCTGTGTTGTACAGGGCAGGCATGGGCGTGTGCACACACACGGGCATGCCGCTGTGCCACTTGCCCTGACGCGTGCCCGCCTGTTCTGCGCTGCCAGCGAGGCTGCTCCTGGGGACCCGCCTGAGCCAACGGAACATCTTCAAGTGCAGCCAAGGTCAAAGGGCAGAGTGAAGCTGGGGTCTGGTCTCCTCTCCTGAGCTCCAGCAGAGCTCTCTGCTCCCTGCTCCATGAGCAACCTGGGCGGTGTTCCCTGCTCTCTGATATGCAGTTCTCATGTCAAGGCTCCCGGACGCAGTTGCTTTGACAGTTTGGGGTGCGGAATGACCCCTAAAAGTGGAGCAACACTCAGTTCTCTGGAACTCCTTCCTCCCGTCTCCACCCCCCAGAGAGGCTCATCTGGGAGCTGGAGGCTGCATCTACTCGTTGTTTCGCAAGGGCGCTCCTCAGACTCTGGGTGTCGATTGGAAGGAGTCCAAATCTGGTGGCACGTTCCAGGTGAGGGAACCTTCCGGGCCCTGATTCAGGAACGTGGTTGCTTGCGGGCTGGGTGCTCCCATCCCCTCTTTGTGGCTGCCCTGGGGGCTCCAAGAAGAAGGGCGGAAAGCAGGGGCCCTTAGGACTCAGTTCAGGGATGATTTCTGTGTGGAACCTGATCCCCACACTGTCAACCCAAATGCTCAGGCTTCTCTCTTAGACACGACTGCCAGAAAGCTTTTGAAGAGAGCTCAAATCCTGCTGCTCTTGCATTGGCAAGATTTTTAGGTCTTATTTCTGCTTTTTTGGTCTTCATGGACCAGGAACGAATCTATATGAAGATGGGCCTTCAACGTGACCCCGAGCTCTACCCGGTCTGGAAGTGGTGGTTGCGGGGGAGTGTGGGGAAGAATAGTGTCTTGCCATATGGTTCGCAAGGTTTATCCCTGATCCAAGGTGGGGCTTCGAGTGCAGGAGTGTGGTGCACGGGAGGCAGGGACGAGGAACACTGTGTCTACGCTAGAGCCGCTACAGCCCCCTCTCTAATGAGCATCGGTCTCGCCAACCTCTGACAATCAGTGGTCGGTTGTAGAGCCGTCAGGGCTCGGCCACCACCAACGCCAGCCTCCAGGCGAGTGGGATTTCAAGGCACGCAAGGGAGGTGTGGCTCTCAGGTCGCCCTGTGGGAGCTCAGCCTTCCTCCTAGCCTTGGCTTCCTGTACGGAGATCAAGACAAGCGCTCCCAGCTCCCAGCATTGTCCAGAGCAGAGAATCGGTGCCTGCTGAGGGCCTGGCCCAGTTCATTTTTCCGTTCAGACTCTATCCTGCACTCCCAGAAGCAGATAATGTCTTCTATTAGAAACACACCTACTTTTGGAGCTAACAATGTGGTTTTGCCTGATACTAGTGAGGCCTCCGGTGGCTGTGGGCAGGCCTTTATTTCTAAAATCAAAAAAGGAGAATACACTTCATTTGTGTCAAAACGGAGTTAGGAACTAAGATGTGGTGGGGGTGGGGGTGCAGGGGCAGCTCAGGTTCGGACCAGGCTGCCCTGAGTTCAAGGCCTTGCTGGGGGGAGGGGCATCTGACCTGACCTCGGCCGCTTGTTTCCTCACGAGCACAAAAAGAAAATGGCAAAACCTCCCTTCCGAGGGTTGTTGAACCAAATGAGAAAATTGCATAAAGTGCTTAGCAGCTCAATACATCTTGCTTTAAAAAAAAAAAGCCTCAGGGTCAGAATCAGTTTCTATAACTCACTGACCTAGTGGCTAGAGTCTCTGGCTGGGGAGCTGAAGGCTGGGAGGGGTGATGAAGGGGGAGTGGGGCGCTGCGGGGACTGGAGGAAGGTAGCAGGGAGGTTCTCCTTCCCGTGTGACTCCAGAAAGGGCATTCTCCTTGCCCTGGGGAGCTGGAAGGAGGGCTGGCTCCAGTGTTATAATCGGAAACAAGAAAAATAATGGGCCTAAAAAATTAGTTTCTGGGAAACACTGTCAAGAGATGACATTAGCACCTAGTACGTTATCCCAGGAGAGAAGTCGGGACTGAGGTCTATGAATTAAACATTGATTTTTTTTTTTTTTTTTGGCTGTCAGTCCGAGGCTTCGTGGTCAGCTTAGCTGGCTTGGAGCACACTGTAATCTTTGCATTCTTCCTCAGTTACTCAGCTGCCAAGAGTTGGCACTGGAACCGTGTTGCCTTTCCACAGAACTATTAAGTGTTCTGGGTCAGTGACTGATAGGACCGGTTTGTTTGCCTTTGATAAAGATAACGCTCGTGGAAAGCAGAGCACACCCCCTGTGCTCAGGGATTTGCATGTTTGCTTAGAGGCAGCTGGTGCCCTGGACCCAGCAGGACATGAAGCTGGGACAAGAAGAGAGTAAAGCAGAGCTTGGCCCTTGTGGGATGAAGTCTGACTCTCTCACTGGCATCGTAAGCCAACTGGTACGGCTTCCAGAGCCAGGGCTGAGCAAGACAGCAATGCCCCTGCTGCCGGAGCTTACAGTCTGCTGGGGGAAATGAGACACTGAGCAGTTCGCCCAGCCCTGCCTCCATCCAGCAATCCCTTTCCCTAACCCGAGTTCAATAGTCACTGAGCACCAGCTCGCTAAGTGTCAGCAGTTGAGGGCTCCGAAGACTGGGAAAAACCATTCCATTCTGATATAGATATTCCAAAGAACTGGGAACAGGTGTTCAAATAAAAACTGCCACAGGCACGCTCACAGCAGCGCCGTATGCACCTGCCCAAAGGTTAGAACCAGCCACGTGGCCATCAGTGGGTGGGAGAACGGATGAATGAGATGTGGTCCGGCCACATAGTAGTTGGCTCAAACACACGCTACAACGTGGAGCAACCTTGAAAACATGACACTAAGTGAACGAAGCCAGACACAAGAGGCCACGCAACGTAGGAGGTATACGAAATGTCCAGAACAGGTTTGGTCCACTGAGACAGAAAGCAGAGCAGAGGTGGCCAGGGGCTGGGGAAGGACGAATGGTGAGTGTACACTCAATGGGAATGTGCTCTTATTTGGGGGGCGATGAAGGTATTCTGCAACTAGCAGAAGTGCTGGCAGCCTAAGACTTTGAATGGACTAAATGTTGCTCAATTGCTGAAATACAGGTTTTCTGTGATGTGAATTTCACCACAATTAAACACATAAAAACCAGATGCCGCACAGAGCGGGCCTCAGGCTGGACTGGGGCCCCCAGCAGAGGCGCCCCGTGAGTAGGTATCTAAGCAGAGTCCTGAATGCTGAGAAGGAACTAGCCACACGGAGACTCCAGGCAGAAGTCTGGATTAGAACTGGGAAGCAGGAGAGGGCCTGAACAAGAGGGACTGTGGTGTTCTGCCTACATCCGTGTCACCATGACCTGCCATGTGAACACCTGTGAGCAGCCTTTGGGCAAGAAGGAGTCCAGAGTGGGGGTCAAGGCTGCCCCAGGAGGCCGGAGCCCTGGCCCTCTGACTGGAGGCTGCTGCCCATGTCCCCCCACCTTCCCCTGCCCAGGGCACTTCCTGGAACAGCTTCTGTTCTGGGGTGGGCCGGTCCACTTGGTGTTTATGGAAAGAGGCCTCAGTGGTCTAGTTTTGGACACCCTGCCTCCTTTGGCAGATTCTGGCAGTCCGCTGTCACTGTGGGTTGGTGGGACAAGCCCTTGAGGGCACAGATCACAGAAGGCCTCATCTCCAAGGCCGACTCTAGAGCTGGCCGTGCCTGTAAACCTGGACACACTGTCTGCTGATGCCCCAGCCGCCCAGCCAGGCGCGCACCCAAGCCTCAGCCTTGTGGAGAAGAACGTTCAGCGGGGGCAAGAGCCATGAACATAATCTCGGCCAGCACAGATAATTTGTGATTTCTCTCCCAGTCCAATGGAAAAAAAAATATATCAAAGTGGCTAGCTGCCTAAGGGCCCTGATTTATATTCTACTTTAGTATCTCTTTCAAGGAAATGGAAGGAACATTTTCATCAAATATAATCATTCACAGCTTGCAAAGGGGGGACAAACTGCTCTGTGATGACCACCTGGGCTGCAGATGAAGTCAGAAGATACGTCATAGCAGAGCTAGGTCCTCTAGCAGTCACCCCAAGGCAGGTGGCCAGAACTGTCTCCTCCACCATGAATCATTCCCCAGGCAGGAGGGGGCAGTCCCACACAGCCTGGGGTTTTGCAGCCCCGTGTGGCCTAGGGTCAGGGACACAGAACGAGACCAATCCCAAAGTGGGGTTGGGGCGGCAAGGCTGCACTATTGGGCCCAGATGGCAGCTACTGATGTCATAGTATCAGAGGTCAACCTAGGCCAGTCCTCCGATGACCCCCCTCTGGCCCCACCCTTTGGTTTTTGAAAACTTCCAAGGTGAGGGTGAGGAAATTCACTTCAGGTGCAACTAACTATTACGTGGGTGCACTTCCCTGGCCCAGATGTACAACTTCACCCTGGTGACAGAATGAAACAGAAGAATGCTTACGATCTTCTGGGGGCTCCATTCTCTAGTGTCCCTTCCCTCGTCCAAGTGCCACAGACTAAACAACCCATGGTCTAGGGCCCCAGAGAGAATTTTGTCTTCCTGGTATTCATGTAGGAAGAAGGCATTAGTGGGACCTGCGCTAAGATGTGCAAAGCACAAGTGTGGGCTCATTCTTCATCCAATAAATACTAAATGAAGGCCTAGGGCTAGGTGCTGAGGTGTGGCAATAAACAGGACAGACCAGCTCCCCACAGAAGTGGTCTTCTCTGTTTGAAAGACCGCATTCAGGTACCCAAATATGTCATCCAGATAAAGAACTGCAGAAAGAGAAAAAAAACAGGCTAATGGGACGGAGGAAGGAGGGATGAATCAGGAAAGGCCTCTCGGAGGAGGTGGCATGTAGACTGAGGCCTGTGCAGTGGAGGAGGCAGCCACCCACAGATCTGGGGAAGAACATCCAATGAGGAGGCCCTACTTGGAGGAGTGGTTCTCAAGAGAGAGGCCAGGTACTTGGAGGAGTGGTTCTCAAAGCATAGTCTGGGGAACCCTGGGGGCCTTCCAGGGTTAGAACTACTCACATAAAAACAAAAAGACAGTGATTTCCTTTTACATTCACTGTCCCAGGATATATGGGGGAGCTTTCCAGAGGCCACGCGATGTACGCTATGACAACAGATTGAAAGTAGAAGCAGATGCATGAGCCAGCTGCCTTCTATCAAGCCAGATATCACAGAGATTTGCAAAAATATAACATGAGGTGTTTTTTTTTTTTTTTTTTGCTTTGGAAAACAGTTATTGTTCATTAAAAATTGTTATTTATATTTACATGTAATGTTTATTTTTATTTAAAAAATAAACATGTAAATAGTTAAACTATTGCTCAGTTTTAACTTGTATTACCTGAAATATTAATAAATATAATCCATATAAACTATACCTCTTTGGGATCCTTGATACTTTTTTAAGGGTCTAAAGGGGATCCTGAGGCCAAAACTTTGAGAAGCAACGACTCAGAGGAGCAGCAGGGGCTGGTATGGCTGAGGTATGGGACAGAAGGAAGTGTGGGGCAGGCTGCATCTGAGAAGCCAGCTAGGGCCAATCTCACAACAACCACACAAGACCAGAGCGAGAGATTCGGACTGTATCCCAAGTGCAACAGGAAGCTGCTAGAGGGTTGCATGGAGGGGCATGATGTGATCTGACTTATGTTCTAGAAAAATCTCTCTGACTAAAGGGAAGAGGAGAGGCTGGATGCCTGAGAACTTCAAAGACACTCCTGTATGATCTAGGGTGAGAGCTGGTGGCCAGGACAGGGAGAAAAGATGTGATGTGCTCTGGAGGCAGAGCAGGCCATTGGGGATGGGACGGGAAAGAGGAGGTTTGAGGATGATTGCAGATGCTGGGTGGCTGTGGGGCAGGCTACTGAGATAGTAGGTGGTGAGGAGGGGCAGGGCGGGGAGAGCTCCCCTCCCTCTGTCTGAGTCATGCAGAGGTTCATGGATTTCACTTGCTCGTCAGGTCACATCTCTGATACAAGCCAGTGCGTGAAGGCAGCAGGCCTCTCTCCCCAAGGGACACACCAGTTGCCCTTGGGGGCACATCGGGGTGAATGTCCCCACTCCCCACCCCACACCAGTGTGACACTTCCAGGAGCTGTCGGGGGCGAGAGACAGGGAAGGGGCAGATGGCCAGCTTCAGTGGCTACCCTTGCCCTACCAGGGTCTCAAATGGCTCAACCTCAAATACCCCAACCCTGGGGCCAGCAACAGGATAGAGGCATTCCAGCCACACCAGCCCCCCTGCCAGGCAGGCCCAGGCCGTGGTAGACTGGACCGTACCCCCAGCACTCAATGAGCTCACTTCTCCCCTGCCCAGGCAGGCTGGGAGAAGTTAGCAATCAGGCATTGTAAAGCCTTCTGCAAACAGAGAGATGATTATGCAGATGCCGAAGAATGTGACATTTGACTCTATTTATGTATTTACACTTGCCTTGTTCCAAAAAGGATGGAATGGAAATAAGGCGCGGGTTTTTCTCTTTAACCCATTTGCTCCCGAAATGAAACCCTAATGACCCTAAAGAAATAATTTCTTAGTTATATGTCAATGACAAAAATCACAAGGCAGTGCTTATAGAAATGTTACAATAAATTATAACTGTGTGTAGAAAAAAAAGAATGAAAGAAAGAAAAAGGAATGATTTCTAACCAAGCCAATCTGTATTTAACTTAGACTCACTTACATTTACATAACAACCATCTCTACAGAATGTGAAGAAACCTGGACAACTTTTAACAAAGAGCCCTCCAGGGGCACCTGAGTGGCTGCACTGATTAAGTGATTAAGCGTTTTTGTGTTTTTCTTTTTTTAAGATTTTATTTATTTATTTGACAGAGAGAGAGATCACAAGTAGGCAGAGAGGCAGGCAGAGAGAGAGGAGGAGGAAGCAGGCTCCCTGCTGAGCAGAGAGCCTGAGCACAGGCCTCAATCCCAGGACCCTGAAATCATGACCTGAGCCAAAGGCAGAGGCGTAACCCACTGAGCCACCCAGGTGCCCTAAGCATCTGACTCTTGCTTTCGTCTCCAGTCATGATCTTGTGAGATTCAGGCCTGCGCTGGGCTCCACGGTCGTGCAGAGTCTGCTTGAGATTCTCCCTCTCCCCACTGTCCCTATCAACCCCTCAAATAAAGAAATCAATCTAAAAAAAAAAATCGTCCAGGCTCTAGAGTTGGCAGAAATCATCCCACATTTCATAGCTGAAAACGGAGGTGGGGCCACAGTGGGTCTTACAGACAAGGATGAAAAGAGTCACAGGCCGTGGGTGACAGTGGAAACTGGTAGACTTTTTCAGAGCGTGTGTTGGGGGTGTGTATGTCGAGAAGAAAAGCCTCCCTTTTGACTGAGCTGAGCCACTGCTGAGAATTTCTCCCACAGACACTCAAGATTTGCAACAGTCATACCAAGGTATCCCAAGGATGTTCTCTACGATACGGGAAGAGCAAAACACTGGAAATGACCCAAATGTCCATCAATGCAACACGATATAAAAGATTTTCTGGTCCAGCCATACAATCAAATACCATGCAAGAGTTAATTATTAATTAGCATGAAGTCAATCTACATGCATTGACATGTAACACCAAATGAAGTGGGGAAAAAAAAAAGCAAGGTGCAGAATTACATACACGGTATGACCCCGTGTGTAAAAACAGACAAAAAAAAATATATGGCATAAAATGAACATTTCTAAAATGGTAAGCAAGAAACTGTTAACAGTGATTCCTTCTGGGGCAAAGTTGGCTCATTTCTCATTTTATCAGGTCCTCTTTGGGTTTTAAAATGTCACATACTTATAGTACATATACTTCTAAAACAAATTCATGAAATCAAACAACGGATAAAGGATAAATCACGGCATAGAAGGAAAAGAAGGACCCTGATTTTGGATAGGTCCTGACGGCAGCACTTTAAATCAAAAGCTGTTCTTAAATCAATAACTGCTTTCAAACACATTTTGCAACTTATCAATTGAGGTTCAAAACCCTAAACACTTGCAGGGGAGAGCCTGGCCAACTTTGGGAAGTTTTGTAATTAAGGGCAAGGTTCTCTTTCGAGGGATTGGGTGCACGTGGATTTACTTAAGGCAGACGCACCAGCACAGGAAGGGGAGATCCCCTGGCCCTTCTGGAGAAGCAAGCTGCCTTTGAACTTTCTCTTCATGTTTCTCTTTTTGGGAGAGAGGTGGCTTCGAGATGAGCTTTAGAGAGAGTGGGAAGAGGTACTCCCGGCTCCTGGACGCAAGACCCTGGCACAGCCCATTGGGAGCTCTCACTTCTTCAGGGGCTCTAAGAGGAAGCACGCATACTGTCTCTCTAGTCATCCTACATGGAGAAGGAAACTACTCCCCCACAACCTCATTACTAGCAATCTAAGTATTTCGAAGAAATTTCCAAGAAACTTCTTAGTCTTAATTCTGAGAAGTTCTTCCACATCCCCAGGAAATCTCTGGAAAACCAAACCCAGGTGGCTGAATACCAAAGAGAAAGCCAAGATTTATTTCTGGGGCTCGTGTTTCATCTTGCGCTATCCTTCAACGAATTCTGAGAAATGGGTGCTTCTAGCCGACCGGACTCTGAGAGGGGAAGGGAAGCTTGTTCGCACAGACTCCTGGGAGAGCAAGCCCTGGACCCCCAGCACGGATGAGAGGCGGCGCAGAGTGGGGCAGCTTACCTGGCACTTTGTCCACCGACGCGAACACAGAGCGCTGCACCGTGGGGTCGCTGCTGCCCCGGCGGCACTGGTCGTAGAAACGGAAAGGCAGGTGCTGGGTGGAAGAGGAGGAGCCAAGTCTAAACCCCAGGACTTCGGTCGTCGGCTGGATCGGGAGGTCCAGGAGGGCTATGTTCAAATAACACCGCGGTTCATGCTCATTGCGCGGGCCAGGGGTGAAGGTGACGTGGCTCTGCACGGGGTGGGCTGCAGCTGGGGTGGCCGCGCTCTGCCAGGCACATCTCTTGGGACGGTGCCAAGCAGGCAGCTGGCAGCTGGCAGCCTTGAGCTGGGGAGACCAGCGGGACCCCAAAGGTCCCGCCTGAGCTCAAAACACAGCCGGTGCCAAGCAAGGGATTCAGACATGGATACTGGCCAGTCTCCACTTTGGATCCTTGGCTTCTGCATGCAAAAGACCCTTGCTAGCCTTCGCCGCGGTGTCACTTCAGACCCAAAAGCAAATGGGGCCAAGTCTGCCCCAAAAGTTCCCACGTACACGTGCGCATGGGGAAGTGTGTGTGAGGGTGAACCTGTGCACATGTGTGCATGTGTATTTATGAGCATGTGTTTATCTGTCGCAGTTGCTATCTTCCCTTCCAGAAACAAATCTCATGATACAGCAATTTGGAGGGGCTTTTTAAAATCAATTTAAGGAATACCCAAGGCGTTACTTCTAACAGCTACTTTACGGCATAATTCTCAACTTTCAAAAATGAAATATTTATCCTTCGTGCCAGTGGTGAGAAATTGCTTTACATTAAACAACAACAACAACAAAAAACCTTCTGAAAATAAATCTTCAGAGAAAGGACTGAATGATTTAAGTCACTTTGCACATTACAAAATGCTTCTGTAATGATTTCCTAGGCCAATTTTCAGCTAAGTGAGAAATGAAACAGGGACTGCCTGGGATGCAGGCCTGGGCAAATTAACAGGGTACGCGCGGTAAATAACCGAATCTGTAACGTCCAGAGACCCAGCCCACCAAGTGTTCATTTTTCGGTTATCCCTTCAGAAGGTACCCTACCTCCCCAAGTGGGCTGGAAATCCTCCCAGCAACCACACCAGAATGACCATCGGTGCTTGGACTGAGAAGCACTGGTGTCTGGAGAAAGATTATTTATAATCTGAGTTGCTGATAGAATGCCTTTCCCTGGAGAAGTGCCGTGCTGTCGGCCCTGATGAATGCAACACCCTCGTTTTAGTGCCCCGATTTCTAAGAAAGCTCAGGCCTTCCTGCAAGGGGCAGTATTAGGCCTCCTCATGGTGCCTATGATGCGTACACCGACTTCCGAGTTTAGTGCTGGGTGATCGTGGCCCCCTCGGCAAGCAGGGTTGCCTCTCACGACAGCGGAAGTCAGAAGTTCTGCATTTGGGTTCTGCCAACTAGCTGCCTGTGTGACTTTTGGGCAAGCCACCAAGCTTCAGTTTACTCTTTTGAGCAATGGGAAGAACAGACCCTACTGACCTTAAGGGTTAAGGATCAAAGGTGGAAAAGGAATGTCCAAGCATTTTCAAGTATGAGCTTTCTAGAAGACTCCTGTATGTGGGAAAGCAGCTGTCCCACACAGACACCTGTCTGCACATGGCCTCGTGCTTGGTTAGGGAGGATTCTCCTTGTCTTCTGTGCAGCCCTAGAAACTCTCTAGAAATCACACACCTGGGAGATGGGGAATTCTGAGCAGATTCTCTGTCCTTTCACCAGAACACAGTGAGTTCCTAGACCAAGGCGACCTCTTCCAGAAGTAAGTGTGGGAGCCCCAGGGCTCCAAGGACAGCTGCCAGGGCTGGCCACCACTCACCGGCTATCCTCTGCATCTTCATGCGCCGCGCCTGGATGCGGCCCTTGGCCAGGCGCTGCTTGGCGATGATGCAGCGGATGTGGTCTGAGAACACGAAGGTGGCCTGGAGGATCGGGAAGGGCTTGGAGTGGGGGCTGGATGCAGGCTTGTGGATGGTAATGTTCAGGGCGCGGCTGTCGTCTTCCACGCCGGTTACCTGCATGTCCTATGGAAAGACCAAAGGGCCAAAGAGAGGGAGTTTGTGAGGTCCAGGAGGACGGCAGTAGCTCCGAAGCTGTGGGGTCTGCATCTCATCAAGAAAGGGGCTCCCCAAATTCAACTTGGCTTTTGGCCTCAAGGAGCAGCCTCCCAAACCTGAGTCAATGGCGGGCACACACCAGAGCAGGCCTCATGGAGAGGACACGCCAAGTGAGCCCATGCTGGCTGTGGGCACTGGGACCCTACCCACGAGGACCTGGGTAAGCTAGTGAATAAATGGGTACCCCAGCCTCACCGAGGGGCCACAGGGACTCAAGCAGTTGGGCTCCAGCAGCTCTGACTTCTGAGAAATGACAGATACCAAAGCCAAAATGCTTATGGCCATCTGACATGATCCATGATCTTAGATATATTCACCCCTCTCCTGACCACCTTCTTCTGGCTCCTCTTAAGAAGGGGGCATCTCTGGCACCCATCTGAATGTGTCTGAAGAATTTCTGGTCCCTAAAGGAAAATGCTAGCCCCAAGAACGGGACTAGGAGGACCATTTTAGCAGGCATGTGAAGAAAGCTGCATTTGAAAGGGGCAGCAGAGAACTCATGCACAGCAAGGGTGCTAAGGACGGATCCTCTCGAAACCCTCAGAGTGCATTCTGTGCAAAGAATCTGCTTCCCACCAGAGTTTCACGCAACTTGAGATAAAGCCACGAGACAGGAGGTAGATGCGGAAGTCGGATGTGCTACAGGAGCTGGGAAAATGCTAAGAAGGCTCCCAAGTGAGATGACTGCTGTTTGTAGGCATTAAATCTGGCATGGGCTCTTTGGGAAGAAAATCTGCCTTGGAATGTTGCGGTGGAGATTAGATGGGATATTATGCATTTAAAGCAGAGAACCTGGCACACAGAAAAGGCCTGACAAATAAATAGTAACTACTGGAAGGTGACCAAAAGGAAGGTTTATGTGCCATTCATTGTCTGATGGAGGACATGTATTAATCCTCTCAGGGAGAAAAACACTTTCCTGATACTAAATTCTAAAGGAAATTGATCTGAAGTCTAGATAAATACGAAGCACTAAGTCACCTAATGGACAACCTTTTACATGGGAGTCTTTTTTTAAATGAAAGACTCTTCATGTAGTTTCTTACATCACCCTCCGTAAAAGACATTTTTTTAAGTGGAAAGATCTAGAAAAAGAGGAGGCTGGGCAAAAGGTTGTAATAGCGTCTTCAAACACGTGTGTGGCTCCCTAAGAGGGTGGGATGCGGCCAGTAGGTCACACTGTGCAGGGGTGGACGTGGGTCAGGCCTGAACAAGACCCTGCCAGCAACCAGAGACTGCCCAGCAAGGAAATGGGCTCCTCCGGGCAGGGCATGCCTCAGGCTGGGGAGAGTTGGCTGGACGCTCAGGGACTGGGGTTTCTGACAGCGGACAGGACCTGATCTGGAAGGCTGTCTTCAGGACTCCTGGTTCTTCACTCCCTTCAGTCGATGAGCTAGCATTAGTCACGCGGCAGACAGACACACATTATGAAAACCAAAGTCCCAACTTGGTGTTTGGCAATTTAGGGCTCATCGCTGCTAGAAAGGAGTGAGGACAAGGGGATTCTTGTGCATTGCCGGGGGCAACAATCACTTGAGAGAGGAATGTGGCAGCATCTATGAATGCTGAAAACAGGCACACCCCAACTTCTTGATAGCCGCCGAGGGAAACCCTTGCTTGAGAAGGAAGGACGGTTGTGTTCATGGCAGCACTGTTTGTAAAGGTGAAAAGCTGGTCAGTCACAGGTCATGAGCTAACTATGCCTTGTATGGTCACGCAGCAGTTAAAATACCACCAGGAAGTGTGCATAGCTCTAGGACATATACTGAATGAAAAAAAGTTCAGAATATGTTCGATGTGACACTATAAAACACAGACTCACACACACACTCTCTCGAGTATGTGTACACGATGTTTATCAACAGTACATGTATTGTATTTATGTGTGCATTTGGCAGGGCACCAGCTCGGGAAGAACCACAATGACAATGCAGGAGAAAGTTTAAAGAACTGAGGGTTTGGGTCAAAGAATACTTGACCCTTATTTATGCAGTACTTCAACTTTTTGTCAAAGATGGTCCATTCACCATCACCATATTGCTTGTATCCTCAGAAATTAACTGGAGAAATGTTTCTTCTGTGTGTGTGTGTGTGTGTGTGTGTGTGTGTATGTGTGTGTGTCTGTGTAGAGCCAACCAAGAAGAGCTCCCAGAGTCCTCAGACGTCATACCTGCAGGAGGCCTGCAAACTTGACCACTCCCCAGCCCAGCCTGGACACATCGGGTTCCACTAAGCTCATCTGGTAAATATCGACAGCCAGGAAGCGCTGGACCATGCCACCGTCTTTGGTGATCACGGTGCACGCAATCAGGTCACTGTTGTCTGGGGAGAAAGAGAGGGAGAACAAAATGAGGCTTGGTCTGGGCCCAGCCTGATGGAGACAGGCTTGCAGGCGGACCTGTGTTATGACAGCAGAGTTTGGTCAGCACTCGGGCTTGGAGTCACACACGTGGAGGCTGAGTCCCTCCTCTGAGTCATACCGGGCAACTTTTTTTTTTTTTTTCTTTTAACCTTTCTGGGTTTCACATTCCTCATCTGGTAAATGGGGATAATGCCCACCCCTTTCGAGGTGATAACTGAATGAAACAGATAAGGCAATTAGCACAACATTTACTGCACCCACTCAAACTGTAGCTAAAAATGACAACCAACAATCCGTGTAACATTTCAGTGCTTCCTGGCAGGCAAATGGTGGTTGACAGTTGTGATGGTGTTTGCTTAAATTAAGTGAAGACAGGAAAACAAGAATCCCCCATTTGGTTACACAACCATTAAGCTTCCAATCTGGTGTCTGGCAAACCTAGAGGTGAGCTTTGTACTACGTGGTGTGTGGTCTTGGGGAGGCATTTGGTCCTCATGAACCAGTGTTCCATCTGTAATATGGGAATAATCTCCCTTGTCTTGAGCTATTTGGTGCTTTAAAAGAGAACAGATTGGTAAAGCATTTAACACAGAATCCTTACTGTATTCTGGGCCCCTTTGCTTACTTGGAAATTATCCCCAAATTCAGTATCTAATTCAATGCCTATCCTTGATGGCTTTGACATCACCAGAGTAACACAGGACCATGTCATCTATGGTCTGCCTTGTACTTCCTCCAATGGAATCCTCTGCCCCATGTTTAAAAAGGGGGAAAAAAATTAAAAAAGAAAAAAAGCCAAAACAGGAAACAACCTAAATGTCCCCAAATAGGGGAAAAGGTTACCATTTTTCCCCATCACATGCAAAATTATATACCCACTTAAAAATTATGTTTAACCAAACTGTGGACAGTGGTTGCTATGGAAAGGGAAGTGAGAGCTGACGGTGGGAGTGCATTATGGGGTGGGGGGTATCAATGGGAGAAAAATGTTTTACCATATACCACTATATTCCTTGAAATCATTTTAAAATGAGAAGATACTCAAGATGTACTTTTTTATTATTAACATATATTATCTGCTGTATTATCTGTACAGGTCTGTGAGTCATCCGTCTTACACAATTCACAGCACTCACCATAGCACAGACTCCCCAATGTCCATCACCCAGCCACTCCATCCCTCTCCACCTCACCCCCCAGCAACCCTCAGTTTGTTTCCTGAGATTAACAGTCTCTTATGGTTGGTCTCCCTCCCTGGTCACATCTTGACTTTTGAAGTACATATTAAAAACCAGGGCTGCCTGGTTTTTAAGTTCAAGCCCCATACTGGTTATAGAGATTACTTAAAAATAAAATCTTCTAGGGGCACCTGGGTGGCTCAGTCAGTTAAATAGCCAAGTTTTTTTTTTACGATTTTTTATTTATTTATTTGACAGAGAGAAACACAGCGAGAGAGGGAACACAAGCAGGAGGAGTGAGAGAGGAAGAAGCAGGCTTCCCGCTGAGCAGGGAGCCCGATGTGGGGCTCGATCCAGGGTCTCCGGGATCATGACCTGAGCTGAAGGCAGTCGCCTAACCAACTGAGCCACCCAGGTGCCCCAAATAGCCAACTCTTGATTTCGGTTCAGGTCATGATCTCAGGATCCTGGGATTGAACCCCATGTTGGGCTCTGCGCACAGCAGGGAGTCTGGTTAGATTTTTTTTTTTTTTCTCCCTGCTCCTCCCCACTCGAGTGCATTCTCTTTCTCTAAAATAAACAAATCTTTTAAAAAAAAAGTACATATTAAAAACCCAAGTTGAAAAAATCCTATTGACATATAATTGCAATGATATTGGAAAAAACTTCAGAATTTGAAATGAAGGATAAAAACTATATTATTGTGATTTTGCTAGGTTAAAAAAAGTATCCATACAAAGAAAATATAAGTGCAGAAAATAAAACTGAAACATGAGAACTTCCTGATTAGAAGAATGGTAGGTGGGTTTTTTTTTGAAGTAGCTTTAATGAGTTTATATAATAATTTATATACCCACAAATGTACCCATTTTTTAAAATGCACCCATTTTTAAGTGTGCAGCTGGAGCTGTGGCAAATCTACAGCAAATCACTGCATGTTAGCTATGGGACACCGGTGTCACCGCAGGGAGGCCTATGGAGAGGGCTGTGACCAAGTATTTGACTTAAGCTCCATCGGTGGTGGGTGGGTGGGGGAGGGGAGGGAAGGTAACAGAGAGAAGAAATCCGGGCCCCAAACCCAGGAGATGACAAACCTGGGCTCGGGTATTCCCCCAAGGACTCCAACGCCCCCCCACCCTGGTTTTTCAGATCTACAAAGGACAGGTAAATCTCTCTCCTCTCTCCGCACCACCTCCACAAATACAGCTCAGTCTAACACTCTGAAGGCTAATCTCTTAGGGACTGTGGCTTCGCGGCCATGTCTTCTGGTGTACCCTCCGGCCTGTTAAGGGCTTCATGGGCTCTGCCAGCCTAGGATGGCCCTTGGCAAACACGGGCACCAGGCAGGATTAACTCTCTGGGTGGTACTTTCTTCTTATTTTCTGCCAGGAATCTTCCTCCCTTTCCCAGCCAAGGACCTTAAAAGATCTAAAAATTATGGCATCCAGAATGCCCAGTGAGTGCCAGGTAGCCCTCTGTATTCAGAAGTCAAGCCAGCATCTTCACTCTTACCGGCATGTTCTCTGGGGCACGTGGTTTATTTTCTTTACGCGGTACTTAAAACATTTTCCTCAATGACAATATTTTACCTTTTCAAATAGAAAACAAAACTATAAAGGATGCTTTTTCTTTCCCCTTTCCCTTTCTTTCCCCTGCTCCTCACCTTCCCCTCTCTAAACAGGACTGCTAAGATTTCTTCTCTCTTCCCTTTCGTAGAAGATGCGTGCCTGAGGGTGTGACCAGGGAAAGCCCACAAGCCATGAGTGTAGGTATCAGTGAAGTTTGTAGGTAGGCAACCCCCTCATAGAGCCCAGGGACTTTAAAGGCTTGGGGGGGGGGAAGACCCACCATCTCTACCACTAAGAACAAAAAAGGAAGGCCGAAACCCCAAAGCGGAACAACTTTCAGAAATGCAATTGAGACATCAACCCCCTACCAGAGATTTCATAAGAAAACTAAAAGGCAAGCCCCAGGGTGCAGGACCTCAGCAGTGACAGAGCCTCTGGCTTTTCAGAAGCTTTGGGGCAGTTAGGGAAAAACAAAGGAGGCTTCCTCCCGAGAGACCAGGGAATGCTTGCTGGGAGCCTGGGTGGGGGCTTGGGGGATCTGTGTCATCTCCCGGAACAACTTCCCCACAACTTCCCCACCTCGGCATTCCGCCCTTGGCCACTCCGGTGCTCGCTGTGGACATTCCCTGTGTGGAGCCTGGGGACAGGGGCTGTCTGCTCGTCTCTGGATGGCCACACTGTCTTACCGTCTTAGCTGGAGGAGGACCCAAGGGAGAGCCGCTGAACAGGACCCAGTCCCACCCACAGTCCAGTCCTACACCTGGTCCCTTTATGTGGGCACCCTAGATTTTGCTCCAAAGCAGACGAGCCAGGCCAGTGCTGAGGTATGGACAGGGACGTGGGCATGGGGGCGAGGGAGGGGCTGTCAGGCTGTGTGATGGCCTCGAGAGCTTCCTTGCCTGACTCCCTGCCCATCCGAATCCACAGGGGCCCTCCTCCACCAGCTTCCCTCCAAAAGGGGTAGGGCCTAGGATTCTAGCTTAAAGATTTACAGGAAGTTGCCAGAAGACCATATAGGAGAATTCCCATGTGATCTGAGGGGGCAGGAAAGAGTTTCTTCAAAAAAGAACTAAGAGTCAACACATACGAAAAAATAAATATGAGATGGGGAAAACTGATTACATCAAAATGGAAACTTAACTCATGTAAAACAAATGACTTACGGACTCTGAAATAACCGGAAAGTATCTCTGAGAGCCAAAAGATCTGCGGTGAATGTGAAGGACTCCCACAGGCCATTCACAGATGAGAGAATGACGACGGCTAAGGAATACAGCATGAGGTGTTCAACCTCATGAGAAAAACAGGAAAAAATTTAAACAACATCTCAACCTTCTACCCATCGACTGAGAAGAAAGGTGTCGGTGAGGACACAGAAGCCAACATTCTTGAATGCTGCTAGCAGGAAAATAAGCTAACAGTCACTCTGAAGGGCATGTTAGCATTGTTTATTTAAACCGAAACTTTCATACCGTATGACCTGGCAAGTGGTATGTTACCAAGAAAAACAAACCTGAGGGCCAAGAGACGTGAACAAGGATGTTGACAGCAGGATCTGGGTCTACAGTGACCCAGATCGCCCACAATAAGGGAAAGCCGGAAAAAAAATAAAAAAAAAAAAAAGTACATGTCCATTCAGTGCACAACCGACCAGAACAAGGAATGACTTAAATCTCTGGCTACTTCAACACTCAGGTGAAGCCCCGAGAACACACCGCGGAGTGGAAAAAGCACGTTGCAGTATGACATGCATGGGAGAACACAATTTGGGTAAAATCAAGCCTCACAGAACCAGGCTGTTTTCTATGGGTTCCTGTATGTGGGTGTAAAAGAGAAAGTTAAGAAAACGACAGGGTACATGGTGACTACCTGGTTGGAGGGGATGAGGTGGGATTAAAGCAGGTGGGGGGAGGTCAAGGTCATGAGAGTTTAAATGCAATGTTCTGATTTTTTTCAAAGGAAAAGGAGGTGTGTTATCTGCGCACTTAAAATTCAACCAAGAGAAAAGTGAATCTCTTTCCATACTCTGACACGAAGGGCCTTGGGTCCTTCTGGGGCCCTGGCCGAGCTGTAGGCCACCCGACTCTCTCTGCCTGATCTGGAAGGCAGTGACCATCATCACGAACAGGGCCATGGTGGGAAGCTGGGTCTCTCCAACAGCATCTCTTGGCACACAGTCATGCACATTTCCAAACTGGCCAGATGCATATGAGCTGAAGAGCTCCGGCAGTGGGTTCAGCAGACCTGTGGGTGTCAGGCATTATCCTAGGGAACCAGACTGAGAAGAGTGAGGCCTGACCCTACCTCAAGGGGTTCAGAACCACAGGACGCCGTGCAGCCCAAGTCTCCACACCTTATAGGCAGGGCAGGTGGGATGGCAGATGTCTTCACCACACTTTGGGAGCCTGGAGGTGTGGCAGGCCTCCCAGCGGAGCCTCACTCCAAGGAGAGAGGACACGTCTCTCCTACTTCCCTGGCACTGCCTTTTGTTTCATTTATTCAAAAGAGAGAAGATTTGGCATTTTATTTGAAAGTACTTAGATTGTCATTTTCTTTGAATGTGTAACACATTCCTATACTCCCATTTAAGAAGGTGTGACACCCCCCCCCACCGCAGAGGCAACCACCAACCTGGTTTCTGGGCGTCCATCCGCTGTGCATTTCCAAGTGGAGCTATGTTCTCCCTGCTTTGCCTATCAACAGAGGGTAGCATGCCATGCACTCTGCCCTGTGCTTTTTGCCCTGAGCCGTGCATCTTGGTGACACATTTGTCCACAGACCTGCCTCACTCTTGGTCACAGCGGCACTCTCTCCTACTGGACTGATGACGCTCAGTGACCGGATAGCTCCCCAGCTGATGGCCACCCAGGTTCAGCTTCTGCTGCAAGAGACGAAGGAACCGCCTTGTTTGTACACGCGTATGACAGTACGTCTATGCAGCAAAGCAGGCCTTGTGCTTACCCCTTCTCTTGAGAGCACTCACGTTTTGCTAAAATAAATTTATTTAAGAAAATGTTATAACATCACCATGAATGAAAAACCAGATTTACCATAAAGCAACCACGAAAACAGATGAAGACTCTTTGACTAAACTAGAGCTGAAAGCCAACTCCTTCGAAAGAAAAGAGAGAACCAGTAGAGAAGTTCTAAGATAAACCATGGCCAACCTGAGGCCTCCCTGAGGTGATCGAAAGGATCAGAGGGGCACTGACATGGGTTTTCTTAGGGACCACTCTTTCCAAAGACGGCCAGAGCAGGATCTCCTGCCTTATGTGCTCTTCTCCCAGCATGACTGTGGCCCTCTTCCCAATCAAGTGCTGGGGTCCCTTCCCCTGGAACGTTGGTGGGCCTCTGAGATTGCCTGGGCCAACGGAATACAGGTGATGTGATCCTACGTAGTTGCTGGGGCAAAGTCACCAAATGCTCTTGGGACCATGCCTTACGGAAGTCCAAGGAGTCATGGAGACACACACACAGACAAAGCAAGACCTCAGGCCCAACTTGCCAGCCCCCAGTTGATGCCATGTGGAGCAGAGATAGGTTGCTGAGCTCCACTGGGAAAATTAGGGATCTGTGAGCAAAATGAATGACTCTATAGATGTTCTAAGGCACTACATTTTAAGGTGGTTTGTTACTCGGCGATTGAGAGTTGTGATTTATTGTACTCTAGTGCTGTATCCAGGTACACCTGAAATGCTACATTCTTCCAGCACAACCACGGTGATGTACACCAGGTCACAGAAGACTACTCTGGAGACAGAGCTCAGGGCCATCTGGAATGCAGAAAAGGTTCTGCAGTGTTTCATGGGATGAAGGGAAAGGAAAGGTAGCCATTTTCCAACAATAGTTTAAGGCATTGATAGAGAGAGGAGAAAAGAAACAGCATGAAGGGAGCCACCTTAACACAAAGTTCATACTTGGGAAAAGCATCTTGGGCTTAGAGCCACGGGGCCTGGATTTCAATTCCAGCTCTGGCACAAATAATGACGTGATCCTGAAGCCACTCTCCTCTCTGGTCCTGGGTTCCTCCCTTATGAAACTGAGACCCAGGCCCTGGTGGGGCTGTGGAGTGGACTGGAGAAAGGCCTGGAAACATGCCACTTGCAGTGCCCAGCGTGCATCATGGACACAGGCTGTGTGGCCCTCACCAGCAGCGGCTAAAGCTTGGCAGCACCTTAACTTTCTGGAGCCATGACTCTTTTCCCAGGGCAAAATCATGCTATCTGAATGTAGGCTCTAGACTGAGCAAGGCTCTTCAGAGGGAGAAAACGACTCCTTGTCTTTGGGTGTTTCTCAGAACTCCTGGGGGGGTCACAGGTAGGTGAGCTACATAGATAGGTCTGTGGCCCCTCTGAGGGGCCCCGCCCTGACTCCTCATCCATGGTCATCCCACCCACCCCATCTCATTCCACCACATCTATGTAACTCACCCCCAACTGTGCCCCAGTGCCCACCAGTCTTCAACATCCTGTCCACCCCTTTCTTCCTGGTTGAGGCATATTTCCTATCTAGACATAAGGCCCTGGAGGGCAAGGGCCCTGGCCGGTCTCTTCACTGCTATATCCCCAGGAGGGTTCTGGGCAATGGGAGGCATGGAAAAAGTATCTGTCAAAGGGATGGAGGAACGCAAATGTCTTCTGGTCCTCCCATGTAGAGGCAGAGGACTTCCCAACCACTGGCATTTCAGCCCCAGGGCTGAGGCCTTCCTCCACGGCTCCTTCCAACAGGCTATAGCTCATTACTGAGCGATAAACGAGGCTGATTGACTTTTGCTGTATTTAAATAATCCCTTCATAATAAAATATGAATGCCAAAACCGTAATTTAATTCTTGGCGTTGGTGGCTCCAAATGCATTTAGAAGCAAAGTCTTTATCCTTACAGTGGGATTTCTAGGCCAGCTGACTTTCTAGAGCTTTGAAATCCAATACTCTGGGCTTTAGGATCAATTCTTGGACCACCATCACAGCTGGAGTTTAGATTAGCAACCCTGTAACACTACCGAGTCTCCCTGGCATGTGCCGTTAACCAGAGGTCAGGAAGGGCTTAGGAACAGGGAACCCGGAGTCCTTGAGAGAGGCAGGCCACCTTGGGACTCCTACATACCAATCCCACTGTGGGACTTCACAGCTGATAGGAGACCAGGACTCCTTTGGGTGCAGGGAGCCACATGACTGCTTTTGCAAGGAAAGGGTAGTTCTGCTCCCTCTGTCCATCCAAGCGCGGGCTGGCTGTCTACTCCAGGGTCTGTAGGTGTGCCTGGGGTTAAGGAGGGAGAAACTACACCGGTCCGTGGGCCCTTGCAGAGCTCGCTAGGACAGTGGGATCACAGAGTCTGCCTGCAGTTGCTGTCTCTGTCCAGTGGGGATCTGGTGTCACAGCAGGCTTTGGTTCTCTCCGACCGCATGCTGGAAAATTGTCGGGGCTGGATTTTTGGATAAAAGAGCCTTGGGATAAGGCATCCCAGTTTTATGACTGCTGCTGGCACCCAAACAACCTGTATGGAGTGCTGAGCTCCCACTGGACACGTTCCTGGGATGCTGTAAGGTGGGATCACAGTGAGACAGGAAGCTAGCGCGCACATGTGACCTGAACAAGCTGATGGTAACCTGGGGGTTTAGTCGTCTGGATGGCACCCAAGAGAGGACTGGCCCTCGTTTCCCTTGAGAAGGTGGTGCGCCCGACCCAGGCTAGCTCCTGATGACACAGAAGGCTGGCTGGCTCTGGCAGGGGGATAGTCAAACAGCCTGAGCTCTCAAGAGGCAGGCCCCAGGGGTTCTGATCTCTCGGTGGCTGACTTCGAGAAGCTACCCACATGCTCCTGGACTGTCCTTGCGAAGTTTCCCCTGCACCGGGCTCTTGGCGGTCCCTTCCAGTGGCCAACCTAGGTCCTTTTCCAGCTTGAGGAAAACCTGTTTCTCTTCTACTCTGAGGATTCCCCTTCTTCGCACAGAGGGTGGAATCAGGCTAGGTGTTTTGCGTCCCTTCAGGTTCTGCCTGGGAGCAGGGGAACAGGGAGAGCAAGGCAGGCCAAGCCCAGGGGCTTCTGGGACCTCCAGACTCACAGATAGGTGGCAGCCCTCTGGAGCTGCCCCACACTCTGGGAACGGGCCTGTGTGAGACACAGAAGGTACTCTGGGGCAGTGAATAAAGCCTTGACGATGGCTCCAGGGAAAGGCAGCCTGGAACGGCTCCCTGATTACAGAATGCAACCCAGGGGAATGGCCAGAAATGGCCAGTAAGGCACAGCTGGGAAGCGACTGATGCAGGCCAGGGGGAACTCCAGGCACAGCCCGTGATGCTCTTTAGTCCGAACAGGAACGAGACTCGACTGCTCCCACTTAGGGTGCGAACAAGCACACTCAATTAGGTTGGCTGCTTCTCCTGACAGGCAGATCAATCCTTTGAAGAAAATTAAGTAACCATTTCTCCATCAACCCATGGACAGCTTATGGGTTATTTGCTCCAAGTAGCAATCAATTACTTTGTCTTCTTTGAAGCTCCCTAAAGCTTTCCTTCCCAGCACAGCTTGGGGGCCGTTGTAAAGTGCGAGCCTTCCTGGATGGAGAGTAGATCTTGGCACATTTCTACTGCCAGGCATAGGAGTCAGCTCCCTCCAAGACGAAAGGGGAAAAAAAAAATGTACTGGTGTCAGTCCTTGGATTTGCAAAGGGGAAGAGTAATCAGGAATGCAGTTATTAGGACCTGTGCTAGAATCTAGTCATCCAGGGAAACTGGGACCTAGTGCCTGCTCCAGGATTTCTAGAAATCCTAGAATGGGCTGCTCTGCCACTTTCTGGTTGTGTTGACCCTGGGCAAGTGATTTTGCTTTGGTTGCTTCATCTGTAGGCCAGGGTAACAGGATGACGTTATAGCTCCACTTTGTGCTATGTGAGCTGATGTGTTTAAGGAGAAGGGTAACTGATGTCTGCAGTTTACTTTGTAATGCATCGAAGAAAGAATAGAAAGGGTTGGTAGATGGAGTAGATACGTGATAAAATGAGTGAAGGAAAATGTGAGCAGTAGAACACTGGTGTTAAGTAGAGCAGAAGGCTGGTTGCTGTACAATTCATTCAACTTGGTGGTCTGCTTGACTTCTTTCAAAACAAGATGTCGGCCAGGGCAGGGGTAGGCGAACGGACCTGTTAGGTTGTCAGGAAAGTCAAACAAATACACAGCTGTGCCCATGACAGTGGGGACCAGGCAAACAACGATGCCTGGGATATGATCATTCACTCGGACCTTCTGTAGATCACACTCTGTGTGCTTACTACAGGATCTCCTCACTGCAAAAACCCATTTGGTTCCCGCATTTGAACAGCAGGGGTTAACAGGAAGAGTTTGGACGGAGAGTTACCTATGGGGCTCTCTCTAGGGATTCTTAGTCTTGTAGAATTTTAACACCACCCTGTGGATTCCAGGGCCAGCAAGGACACTAGGTCGGTGCTGACTTTGTTGGTCTGGTGGATAAAGGTCATGGGATGAGACATGTGTTCATTTGGCAATTATTTAAGCAATGATGGGTCAGCGTCTTGGTGCCTGTCAGTGACCAACTGGAGGGAAGGTACTGGTGCTGTTTTCAGACAGAGAAGCAGACGGCTTGGGGAGGCCAGCCCTCTGTCTCAGGTACCCAAGCGCTAGGGACAGTGCTGGGTGGGGGCTCAGCTCCATCTGCTTCCAGAAGAGGGGTTTTCCATGGTTACTGCCTTTCTCTTGCTTGAAAAGCACATGCCATGTCTAATAAAATAATGTGACCTATTTTCACAAAGTGGCCAAGAAAACCCATCACATGTCTTCATCTTCCTCCACCCCTTGAGAATTTCAAGAGACTTTGTTCTCAGGAGAACAAAGAGTGAGAATTTGTTGTTTCTTGTTCCCTCCGTCTAGACATATGCAGGGATAAAGCCCTATGACTGCTCCAGTCCACATGAGGTCTTTCTTGCCACTTGCCAAAGCTTTACTCCCCATTCCTTCTTTGTACTAAACAAAGTTCACAGACGACAACTTGGCGAACATGTAATTACCAGAAGCATAATCCCAGTGAGCAGCAATTCCAAGTAGAGCATGGCATATCCTCTTATCAAGTGACGCGCAGGCTGTCACCAGAGGCACAGTGATCTGATCTTTATAATGCCTTGGTGACCACACTTATCTCTACACCCGCTCTCCCCAGAATGCCACATTTGCATAGCACATTGCATAATTTCCTCTCTGAAAATGGCCCTGTTTAGCATGAGTAAATAAAGTTACCTAACTCTGAGGCAGCCGAATGGAATACTTGTGATTTCCAAGAAAAGATTTGAATACCGAAGCTCTTCACTATGCAAGGCAAGATAGACTAACACAGAACTGGCTTCTTTCGGTATGGCTCCCTCCTTCCTGCTACTCAGCGGGCTGGCAGGTGATAAAGGAGACCATGTGCCCCCCCACCCCCACCCCACCACACCATGATTTCTCTGCTCTGGGCGCCTCCACAGGATGTGGTCAGGTTGACCTAGGCTCGAATCAAGGCTCTGTCTTTCCTTTCCTTCTGCTGTTCCACCACCTGCCTCTTCACCAAGTATTTGTCAGGGAGCTATGAGGTACCAGGAACTGGGTTACATATCCCTGTGGAGTGATGGAGGAGGCAGACACATGCCTGCTCTGAGTGAATTTCTGCGCCTCAGTTTTTCTCCTCATCTGGAAATGGGCTCACCACTTACTCCATAGGGATCCTGTGAGGAGCACAGGAGATGAGGTACAGGAAAGTCTTGTGATTTTTCTCTATGAACCACTGCGTGGGTGCATCTTCTTCCTGCCAGATAGAAGGTTCTTGAAGATAGGGCCAAATCTTCTCTTTCCCTTGATACTTCATCAGGAAAGTATCCTGACCCACTGTATTCTCCCTCCTTAGGCTAGGGAGGGTCCTCCCAGCAGAAAATATGAGCTGGAACCTTTTCCCCAAGTATGAAAACCTAGGGGGTTTATATTGTTAACAACACTAGAGAAGGCATCTGGGGGTCATCTGTGCACCGACAGATGCTGGCTAGACTTCGGCAAACTCTTCCGATCATTGGCTTTGGGCTTGACCTCAAGGCCCTTCTCGGGTGGGCAATGTTCTCTCTTGATAACGTCCCACCCAGACCCCGGATCCAAGCAGGCCAGTTGCAGAAGGGAAAGAACAGCTTTACACACAGAACCATTTGCGCCCACCCTCCCCTCCTCTTCACTGTCTCAGACTTTTCATTCAAACATTTCTGGGGTACTTTTCCTCCATGCTAGACCGTGTGTTTGACAAAGGAGGCCCCAGAGATGGGCAAGACTTGCCCCTCGGGAGCCCCTGCTCAGTGAGGGAGACCAAACAAGTGACAATTACATAAAATTTGACAAAGGCCATGGCAGGGCAAGAAAGGTTGCAGAAGGCCAGAAGAGGGACACCAACACAGCCCAGGCGTCAGGGCTTCCTGCAGGAGGCGACGTTTTAGCTGAATTCTGAAAGAAGCCCAGAAAGAAACTGGCCAGGCATTTCAGGCCAAATCTGGAGGACTTGCAGGCTCCTCTGGTACTTGCTGACCCTTCCTCGCCTGGGACTAGCTTCCCGTTTTCCGCTAACCCTTTAGGGTTTCCAGGCTCTGCATTCTTTTGGTTGGAATGGCACACATTCCCCTGCCTGTCACTTGGGTCCTCTCTTTATGCCTGTCCCTTCTCTGGATGCTTCTTCTTAGCATCCCAGAGAGGCCCAGCCTCCTGGTGACGAGCACAGGTGAGGGACCTCTGCGCTGGTCCTCAGGTAGCCTAGCCAGCAGATTGGGGTGACAACAGCACTTTCCCCATGGGGCTGCCATGAGGAGCAAGCAACACTCAGAAAGTGCTAGAACAGTGGTTGGCATTTAGGAATCAGAGAAATTCTCTGAATTCAGTTCAGTAAGAGCAAGTGGGGTTTGGTGAGAAGCATGGGCTGAGAGCAAGAAAAATCCCAGCTAGGCACTTAGGAGGCTGCCAGGCCTCGGTTGACACAACTGACCTTTCGGGGTGGGCCCTCAGTTTCCTCCTCTCTCGAATGAAGAGGTTGGGACTAAACCACAGGCCTCTTTTGTGATGGGAAAGAAGGTCTAAATTTCATACCAGGGGACACATTTATGGCCGTTTGGCAGAAATTAGTTCACAGAGTGAATGCTTACCGGCATAGCAGTCAGATTTTTAATTAGCTTGTGGGAATTCAGTATACTTCAAACATTAAAGTAAAATATGAGAGACCTCTGGTGGAGACAAGCCATACCTTTGGGCTTCAACAGAAGCTGTATCCTTCAATACTTCACACACCAAATTGCCTGCTTCACGTCTTTGCTCTCTAGTGCTTGAGCTGAGTATCAGTTAACATTTGGCGCTGGAACAACACTTCCAAAGCATAGGATTTAAAGTGATACAGTTCATAGGAAACAAAGTCTTATCAGCCTAACTTGGTATAAACCAATACACCCAATCAGATGGACAGCTGTACATTATTAAGCTGTTTCAAGCCAAATAAGAATTGAGAATCTCAACTATTGTTCCCTCGGAGTTTTCTTCTTTAAAGAGTGAACTTGAACAGGAACTATTAAATTCATGAAGAACAAAATAAGAAAGAGAACTCACTCGTTCATTTTTTACTTTACTCATTCAAGGGGAGTGGGTCCTTACACTGACTCTGGAAGCACGCGCAATCAGCAGGCGGAAGGGCATGGGACACAAATCAGAGACGGCAAGAATGTGGTGAGTTCGAGGGCTTCCGTCCTTCGCTGGGGCTGGGCTGTGTGGAACAAGGCAGTGGGCACTGGTGGTGGGGAGGGGCTGAGCCTGCAGAGGGCATGGGCTCATCAACAGGGCTATTTATTAAGGTCACGCTAAGGAGTGTAAACAGATGTCCAGGAAATGGGAACTAAAGGAGAGTTGTCATGGCAACTAAAGGTTTTGCCTGTGGTTATTTACTGAAACTTAATGCAGGTCTTTAATTGGAAGTATATAATTAAGAGCCAGTCTGTGTCTTAGAGTACACATGAAAAAAGGCCTTACTAAGGATATAAAAAAATTAGCAGTATTTCCCGATCACGGTTTTGTTGTTGTTGTTGTTAATTCAACAAATATTTACTGGTCTGTGCTATGTGCCAAGCACAGCCCCAGTACTAAAGGATGCAGGGATGCGGGAAAAAAAGGGACCCTGCCCTAGGAAGCTTACAGTCTGGTGGAGGCAGACAGCCAGCAACACAACCAAAATACATCTATTAGCAGGAATCCTGCTAACACAAGGGGAAGGTAAGGCTTGTACAGAAACTCTTTTCAAAGGCTCATTTGCAAATCCTGCAGTTAGACTGGTTTCAAAAGTTCCATCTGAAAATCCTGCAAAGAGACTTTTCAAAGGTTCCACTTATAAATGCATCCCTATCCTGATGTCAGATAATGGTGGTTACAGCTTATCCAGCAGTTTTATAAGTGCCTGGCTCTGTGCTGAGCTGTCAGGGCAATCCAAGGAAGAAGGTACTTGTTACCTGCAGATCACAGATGAGAACACAGAAAACCCTGCTGGGATTCCTGACTTGCCTAAGGTGGTGCTGCTGTGATTTTCGGTTAAGTCAATTCCTGGGCCACCGAGTGAGTCAGGACCAAGTTCCTCCACACACTTGAAACCAATAGTACCAAACAGATTCTGCGGGTCACACTCTACACTCTGTTACATAAATCGGAACGGGCCAGGGAGACCACGTCTGACTGCCGGTCCCTGCTAAGACATAGCTGCCATGACTTCATCTTGATCAGGCTGTGTGAATTTCACTGCCTTCGGGTGCTTTGCCAATTTCTCGGCAGAGGAACTCTGCCACCAGGGAAAGGGAAAGGTTAAAGAGAGAGATCTTGGTAGGGCGGTAGGAGGGAATAAAACAGGGCGAGAAAACCCAGTGCCTGGGAGCTGAGAGCCCTGCACACGGACCTCTTTAGTACAGCATGACTGGTGCTGAAAACCCTGTGCCTTCTTGAGTTTGATGCACAGAGCTTGTTCTCAGGATTAGGATGCCAGAGATCCAAACGTGTTAGGCAGAAGTGGAAGAAAAAGAATATACAGGCACCGCCTTCTTTATGTAAAAGCTAGCGAGGCTGCCCACTAGTAAGCCTAAAGCACAGGCAGAGGAAGGCGGGGCCAGGCTGTGGGGGTCGGCCTGGATGCTGGGCAGGGGAGTCCTGCCTCTAACCCCCCACGAATCACACCACCCCCCCAGTTTCTCCCACCTGCCCTGTGCCAGTGCTTACACACAGTCCAGGCTCTGGGCCTCTACTTCCCCATCTGTAAACCAGAGGTGCTAACAGCATTTAGCTCCACACCCTGGGGAGCAAAGCAGCAGAGAGAGGGTCAGTGTCCCAGTCAATGGCACCCTTCCCATCAGCATCACTTCTTCACCTGCTTCCAGGCCACACAGGAGGGCACTTAGGGATCAGCAACGTTAAAAACATGAGGACCAGGATTCGGAAATCGTCTAAAACCTGTGCTTTTCCTGCTTCCTGACCCAAGTCCCAGCTGCCAGACAGTGCTGCTGCCCCTGAGAACTTTTTGTGCGAGCGGGAATGTTTTGCATCTGTGCTGTCTGGCGTCGGGCCAGCTGCCACCTGTGGCTATTTTGAGGGAAAGGAAAGAGAATTCACTGTGCTAGCCAGTCAGGACTACTGAGCATTGACCTGAGGCCAGTGCAGCGGAGGGGTGGGGTCTTTAGTGTTATTTCATCTTCATGTTATTCTTGGTCATGCAGGTAATGGAATCCAAAGAGAAAGAGGAACCCTGAGCTCTGCATGGGGCTGTTTTTAAGAAATGGCCCCGCTCCGACTCTGGCTAAGAGCTCTGCATGAAAATGACCTGTCTCAGGAGAGCTTGGTGACAGGAGGCAGTGTGACCCTGGGCCAGGGGGTGCTCCCCGATCTAGAAAGAACAGGGTGCTCTGGCCATGTGCACTCCTGGCTCTTGGCTCACTCAGGGTGGGAGGCTTAGCACTCGTGTGTCATCCGGGTCCCATGATCCCTGCAGGTCTGATGGAGGGACATGTCCCACACAGCAATCTAGAGCACAAGGGATGACTACAAGGCGACAGGCACCATACCCTTTGCCTCACTTCTGGGTGGGGACCCTCTGGGACAGCCAGCTTCTCTCCAGTGAGGCCTCTGGGTCTGCAGGGCCTGGGTGTCTCCATGTCCTAGTGCCCACACGGGTCTAGGGCACAGTGGGGACGTGGGCAGGAAAGGCTGGTGGAAGAAATGAGTTGCAAAGTTACTGTCTCACACCTACGACTTGGAAGGGGCAATGAAGAGGCTGTAAGGAAGACACATCACCTCCGGAGGCCCCCAGTTCTGCTCCCGGTGAGGGCCACTGACAGCCTGAGGCCCCCAGGCACTGCGGTCAGCGTAGATCTCAGGACTGTGCACTCTGGGGCAGGCCCGGGAGACCTGTCAGAGCCCCGGCACGACTGCAACAGTTATGCCGAGGCTCAGCACTCACAGCTCTTCAACGAGAAGCTGCAGCTGGGCCCACTCTCTTACTGAGGAGCCTGACCATTCTCTCACGGGCAACACAGGCCAGGATGGAGATAACTGGTGGCAATTGAGAACAAGAGGCTGAATCGACCCTGGGTCCTCCTGTCCTGGGAATGCACGGGCAACCTTCCCAGCGGGCAGGCTCACCTGGCCCTTCCACAGACAGGAGGCTGAGGATGATCTGCCTTCTGACACTCCACCAGTTCCCTGAACTGGCTTTTATTTTGAGAGTGGACACCGAGCATCCTGTTAGCCACTGTGAAGAGGCCTCAGTTTACCCTTACAGTAGTGGCTCCCAAACTTGGTTGCACATGGAATCACTTGGGGATTTTTATTTATTTTTTAAAGAGGGGAGAGAGAAAGAGAACCTTAAGCAGGCCCCATGCCCAGTGTGGAGCCCAGAGTGGCTCTCAATCTCACAACCCTGAGATTATGACCTGAGACAAAATCAAGAATTGATGCTTAGCTGACTGAGCCTCCCTGGCGCCCCTCACTTGGGGGTTTTTAAAAGCACTGATACCAGCTCCCACCCTGGACAGTGTGATTTCACGAGTATGGGGTGTGAGCGGGGCACTGGCAATCTACTCGGCATCCCACCCTGGACAGTGTGATTTCACCGGTAGGGGCTGTGAGCGGGGCACTGGCAATCTACTCGGTGTCCCACCCTGGACAGTGTGATTTCACCGGTAGGGGCTGAGCGGGACACTGGGAATCTACTCGGCGTCCCACCCTGGACAGTGTGATTTCACCGGTAGGGGCTGAGCGGGGCACTGGGAATCTACTCCGCATCCCACCCTGGACAGTGTGATTTCACCGGTAGGGGCTGTGAGTGGGGCACTGGCAATCCAGTCAGCAGCAAAGCTGCAGACCATGGCCTTCCAGCATCGCCTGAGGGGGCTGACACCCCTCTGCATCCCCCTAATCCAGCTGGGGAGACAGACTTGGCCAAGGCCACGCTTGACCAACAAGCAGCGTTGATGAAGAGGCTCAGGCTCCCACTATTAGAATGCAAGGAACTTGTGGCCCACTGCTAAGTCAAAACAGAACAACACACAAAATGCCTTTCCTCATCTTATTCTGAGAAATTAAGACACCAGAGAAAGATGTTTCAGGTCATTTACAAAAGAAATGTAAAACAGGGCCAGAAAGCTGGTGAGCTTCTCAGGCGCAAGGAGGTTCGCTGAGAAAACACAGGTAAACACAGGAGGCCGTGGTCATGCCATCCCAGGTCTGATGGGTCGCTTATAGCGTCCTTGGCAGTTGATGAGAACAGCCCTGAACTTGGTCCTGTATGTCAGCGCTCTCTGCCGTTAATGACTCAGGTAAAGAAAGACATAAATAGGGAAGGGAATGAAACTAACTGAGCTAAGCCTACTAAAAATACCTCTGATAGATCAAATTCTAATTAAAGATTAACACATGTAATGGAGATATTAAAAGGCATTTAGAAAGGCCCCCAGAACACAGTGCGAATGGGAAATCTGTCAGGGGTGAGAAGCCCGAGGAAAGCTTTCAGATAAGGGAACTGGTGAGTGACATGAGGCAATCTCCTTACAGCTGCAAAAGTAAATCAGGAAAACAGTTCCTGGTTACTCCCTCTGCTGCTCACACTGCCATGGCCTTCCCGGACAGCAACCTGGCAACAGGTAAAGAAAACCCAGCAGCTGGGCTTGCCCTTCAACCTGTGTGTCCACTTCTAGAACTGCATGCGGCCGCTTTACAGGATTCAGTTATAGGGGTGCTCAGAGAGAGAGTGAGAGAGAGAGAGAGAGAGAGGAGGGGGACACAGAGAGGGGAGGGGGAAGGAGAGAGCAAGAGGAGGAAGGATGGGGGAGCGTGGGTGGGGAGAGGCTGTGTGTGTGTGTGTGTGTGTGTTGAGGGGGGGGCTTAAATAGGGAAAACCTCACCCAATTAAGGGAAACTTAACTCTTGGCAGACCCTCACTGTGGGGTGTAACATAGACGATTGTGGAAAATGCTGTTAAATCAGTGTTTCTTTCTTTACCACCCTAAGGACTCTTCCTAGTTGTACCATCTGCACCACTTACTCGCTATTTTCCTTACATCACGTCCCTCCCTTTTAGCTTAGCTTAATTTTAAAAGGAAACTGTATCATTTCCACACATGCAAAGTCAGCAGTGACTGCCAATAAGGGACATGGTCACTTGCAGGGAGGACACGCTCACAGGGGTGATACCCCCCTCCCCCCCGCCACCTCAGGGCCCACCTGGAGAAGCATGGTGGAGAAAAGCAGCTGAGGGGAAGGAAAGGCGTGCCCCTTGGCTGGGCGGGAAGACACAAGGTACCACGCAGTGTGCATGGAATGATCTCACTTTGGGTAAAACAGACCTGTGGGGTTATCTTTGGGTTATGGGACAATTGGCAGGTATCTCTAAGTTCTGAAATTTTCTATAGTGAACTGATAATACTTTTATAATAAAAACACATGTTTTTAAACTTCAGTGGTCTCGTGTTTCTATGGGTCCCTACCTGCTTCTTGAAAGATGGGTCTGGAAGGACACACACCTGACATCTGGATATCTCCCGGGAAGTGGGGGTGAGGGGCAGGGATCACCCAATTGTGCTTTCCTAGAAGGACGATGTACTTGTATGGTATTCGTGTCATTAGGAGTTACTGAAAACCATGCCTGCCAGAGCGCAGGCCCCCTTGGTATCTGCCTTAGAGCCCTGCGACCCTTCTAGCTCCTATCTTGCTCGACTGTCCCATGGCACGAAGCCAACAGGCAGTCTTCTGCTCCCAGGAATGGTCCTGCCTGGCATGCAGCTCCATTGGGAGAAAATGCCAGGTCTGATCAAGGTGAAGATGGGTAGGCAGGGAAAGCTGTGGACCCAGGGCTTAGAACACAGTGTGGTCGGGCTAGGGTCAGGATCCACACAGCCTCCCGCCTTGACAGGGGCTTTTTTTCTTAGTCCTTCTTGTGCATTCTCTGCTCCCCTTTCTTCTAATTACTGTCGTTCCTATCTTCTTTCTGGGTTTCGCTCTTAAAGCGTGGCCTAGAAAAGGCAAGCTTTCCATGTTCCATAACATTACCGCCCACTTTTTCCTGCTATTTACATCAAAGATCCCAAGCTCACACAGTTGAAAGAGAATGTCATTTAAAAGATTACCAACTTAAAAAAAAAAAAAAAGAAGAAAAGAAAAAAAAAAGATTAGCAACCGCTCAAAGAAGAAACAAGTCATGGAAAATCTGACTTTCATTCTGGTTCTGCTCGATCACACCTCCCAAGAAGAAAGTAGAAACTTCAAAGGGAGCCCAGAGCCGCGAAAGGTTACATGCTTTGCCCTGGCAGACCCCCCCAGGGAACAACTTTTTCCACCCCTGAAAGGGATGCTGTGTTTAAAGGCCAAGGGTCCCTTCAAATTGGCCTCCACTTCTTCATAATAAGGATAACTTGATTCATTCTACAACATTTATTGATTTAAATGTGATTCATGTAAACTTCATGGCAGCCACGCAAAGCTAATATTTTTACACTGGAGTTGTATTCTGAGCTCCATGGCAGAGGGGGTAAGAAAAGGAGAGGAGGCACATTTGAGCAGTGGGGGCCCAACACAGGCACACAGGGCCCCAAAAGGACAGAGCGGAGGGATTCTTTCTAAAGAACTCAGATGCACACAGGAGGTACGAGGTCAGTTCTCAGGAAGGGAAATGCCTGGCATGTGTGGTCAGCTGTGGCACCCGAGACCGAGCCTGGGGGTGGGGAGGTGGGGCCCGTAAATGCCTCCAACTTCAGAGGGCAAGGCCTCCTGGGGGAGTCAGCCACCCTGGGCTGAGCAGCTGCTGCCTGGGGGGCCCCCTAAGCCACAAGAGTGCTCTCAGCCTCCTCCCACAAAGCCTGCAGCTGGAGGTGAGGCCTGGCTTTATGGATTGGGCAGGGGCCCTTTGAACTGTTTACTGTAATCACACACTCACGCTGGAAATTTCTGAGGCAAGGTCTGATAGGGACTGTTGTGGACCTTCTGGGTCAAGCCTTTGGAACCTCTGACTCACGGCATCTTTCAGTTTCCCTTTGAGCCCCTAGAGCCTGCATCTTCTGTTACCTCAGGGTGACACAGCAGCAGGGCCCCGTTATAAGGTAGTTCCTTAGGAGGCAGGCTGGGAAGGGCCCTTACAGAGCCAGCAGGTGCCCCAGGGAAAAGGCATCACTTTGAAGAATGGGGTCAGCCCGACTTCCTAATGGCACTATCATAAAAGGAGACAGAACAAAACTGCCATGGGGGGGGGGGGAGCCTGCCTGCCTATCAATCAAAGGCACTGGCTCCCACTCTTCCCTCTGTGAGAGGGCAGGAGGCTAGCAGCCCCTCCTCTACCCCCGGGGCGCACTGCCCTTATCTTCTCGCTCCAGGTGCAACGGAGGTGCCTCCCCTAGCTGCCTGCCACCCCTAGTTTCCACTTCCAGGCTCTTAGTGACTGTGAAAATGACTGTTCTGGACTCCACATCCCGGTGTGTCACACCTCCGCCCAAGGCACAGCTTCTCCTTCCTTCCGAGGGTGCCCCTCTCACTGCCACCACCACATCCCCACATGCCACTCGAATCCCACAGGCTCAGTCCCCCGCGTGCCCTGCCCTTCTCTGGCCATGCTCTGTCTTCGGCCTGGTGGACTCCTAGCCAGCCCTGAATGCCTGGCTGATGTTTATCTCTGCAGAAGTCAGCTTACTTTAAGAGAGATGTACGTGGTGGCTCTTCAGTGCCAAGCAGCAGGGACACAGAAAGAAAAGCCAATCTGTCACTGCCCTCCTTCCCCCGAGGGAAGCAGAGCAGAAGATGACAACCAGGTCCCACTGTCACTTGAGTGTCCATCGAGGCATTCTCTATGGACAGTGATGACAGCTGCCATGCGCTGGGCCTTGACACTCCAGGCCAGGGACTTCCTAGTATGGTAAGTGAGGCGACTGTCACAATAGCCCTGCTTTACAAACGAGGAGACGGAGGTCCACAGAGTTTAAGGGACAAGCCTCGGGTTTTATCGCTGAGACTCAAACCCTAACAGATTGACTCTAGCACCCCTACTCTTACCACTAAGCCCAGAACAAAAGGAAGAAAGGAAGAGAAAAAGAAAGGAAGCCACAAGTTTGGGAGGTGAAAACGGTACTCAGTTATGTTCAAATTTCTATTTGCAAATCAACTTCCAAGGAAATCTGGCAATGCCCGCAAGCCAGGGAATGGCTTAAGCAAGTTTTCAAAGAGCTGATCTCTAGTGGAGCAGGTGGGCTCCTGCATATCTGGCCCAAGCAGGTCCCACAGCGAGTGGTGGGCCAACCAGACAAACCCATGGCAGCTGGGCCACAGCTCAGCCACCAGAGGCCTGGTGGGTCATTTCGCAGCCCTGGTCATGAAGCTCGGGCTCACACATCTCAGAGGCCTGCTGCGTCTCAGGCGCCGTGCTCAGGGCTTTCCTGACAATTTCTATTTTCCAGACGAAGGAAACCTAAGGCTCCTCTTTAGTGTCATGCCGAAGTCACCTAGCAGGCAAGCAACAGAGCTGGCTGGAGGGCCTCCCATTGGTGGCTGGCCTACAAAGCACACTGCTTGCCCTCTGCCTCTTCTTGTCTCTGGACCAGGGGCCTGCAGAGGTGGGCGGGGGCCTGGGACACACAGCTCTGCCGACTCCGAGGGGCCGGGCCAGCATTCTAGCCTCCAAGGGCTCTCTGGCCCCCCTGGCCCGGCTCTCTGACTCTGGAGCACCACCCCAAAGCAGCCTTCCTCCTCAAGTGGTTGACACTGAATAGGCCAGAGCTTTTACTGAAAGCCACACACAACTTCCCTTCTTTGGAGTAAGTGATTTCTTCCTCCGCACCAGCTCTCAGTCTCCTGTTTCTTTTAATAGAAGCAGTTCACGGGGTGAGGTGGGGCAGATATAAACAGAGAAGGAAAAAGTGCTTACCGCAGGACTTTACTGAGAAAGGAGGTTGGAAGCTTAGCCCCCAAGACCCGGGACTAGAGATTCTATGACGGTGGTGTGAGGTGGACAGCTGGATGGGAAGGTACTGGAAAAGATGTCATGATGAAATAGTCCACTTGGGAGTAAGATGCAAACCAACTATTTGAGACACCCATCAACATCTCACTCTGTTCCCTGAGGACATTCATCATGTCAGAACCCCAACTTCTGGTCCCCCAGGGTTTCTTTTGTGACCAGTTCCCCAAGGATCATCCAGGGAAGCCACAAACGTGGGAAAGGAATGAAACATTTCTAAAGATCTTCTTCAAGCCAAGCATTTTGAAGTGAATGTTGACGGGTCACCCAAGGGACCGATGAGGCTACTGTCTTGTGATGCAGGTCCCCCTTCTGCACTTCTGAGGAACCAGATTCACGCAAGGGACACACTATTTTATAAGACAGAAATCTGGCAAAGAACCAAGCATATTTCTGGTACTGTTTTAAAATAAACAACTGCCAGGCAGAGGATTGGGAACATCTAAACAGATATTCTGAGTGTGAAGAATGGTAGGAGTTTGAGAGAACACAGCTGTGTGTTCTCTCAACATGGATAAAAAGAGTCAGGAATTCCAACGGCAGGAAGTCTCTTCTGGAACCTCTTTGACGTGCCAAGACAGGGATGGGAAAAACAGAGTGGGGCACAGGGTTGGTTGGTCTGGATGGCACCACGCAGGGATGGGTGGACTGAACCCAGGCTGGGAGCGAGCCCGAGCTCCTCAGCCAGCGGCCTTGCTGTTCTCACCAGGGGCTTCTCTGAGCTGCTCACTTGAGATCTGGAAGGTGGGATTCTTGCAGCCCCTGTGAATACTGAAGCAGGCTGACAAGGCTTAGGAGACGTATGTGTTTTTGTCATGCTAGCACAGATTGGGAAGGCTGACGGTGGTCGGTATGGGTACAGCTGAGTTCGTGAAGGGCAATTTGATAGCAGCCCTCATACACATCAAGATGTCTACCTCTCACCTAATCATTTCTCAGCTAGGACTCCCTCCCACCACCACACGGCATGTGTGCATGGAGCTGGTCTGGAGGCCCGACTCTCCCAGGTTCTTTGGGATAGTGGACAACCGGAAGTGGTCCAAAAGCCCCACGGTGGGGGCGGCTGCTCAAGTATGGTGCTCAGGGCATGCCCATGTAATGCAACAACATGCAGATGAGCTCCACCCAAGTCACTCAACACAGGAAAGCCCCACTTTTAACTGTAAAAACGAAGCTGTGGACCAAGATGTACATGGTCCCACTCACACAAAAGTTACCGGGAGAGCTACCCATGTGATAATTATTTATTGCATGCCTATGAAGTACCAGGTCCCGGCAGGGCTGGGGTGACAGTGACGAGCAAGACAAGCCTGTGTCTATGAGCACAAACTTCTTTGCACACCAGCACAGAGAACAGGGTCTGGAAGGACATGCGCCAAGAGTGAGCTGGGGCCCCTGCTAGAGTGACCAGTGGGCAGGGTGGCTGGGAGGTGGAAGGGGCCCTTTCACCCTTTATGCTACACGCTGTACCCACTCAGGTCTGACAATGTGAATGGGCTTCTGTATCACATGTGACATGAAATCACGAACTCAGTGGCAGGACCCCCGCCTGACCGGCCCAGGATAGGCACCCACTCTGTGGGTGGGCAAGGGGCCGAGACGGCATGACGAATGGGCTGCTTTTCCAACCAACGCCAAGGTTTCCACTTTGCCTCGTTCCAGGCCCTTTGGAGAGGGCAGGTGTGCAGAGCACCGACTTGAGCAGCCCACTGGTCTATTCTGGAGTTGTGGGTACGCTCAGAAGCCCAGGGCCATGCATCAGAGGGCAAAGGACCCCCTGGGAACATGGAGCAGGGGATCACTGCAGGCCGTTTCCCAGCACCCCTCTCTGGGTATGAGAAAACATCCCAGAGGTTTTCTGGGCCCATGCTCCTCCCCATCAAGCCCCACCCCCGAAAGTAGGTGGTTGGTTCTGCCACATCCTAGCTATGCACCCTTGCACCGACAGAAGCTTCAGTCCTCAAAGACAAAATAAAGCTGTCACCTGCTTCAAGGATACAGGAAGGTTCCACAAGAATGCCCCCCACCCCCTATGAACCTAGGTGTAAGGGGACCAAGGAACTGAGGTATGTCCTCTGACGCCTGGGAACTTTGCACCAAATGCAATCCCTACAGGTTTATCTGTATTTTGAGTACCTACTTCCTTTGGTGACTGGGATACATAATTTGTATATATTCTCTGCCTCCCTGGAAGAATAGTTGATGAGGCAGGAGTAGAACTTTCCTCCCCAGGGCCAAAGGAGTCTGGGGTTGAATCTTACTGTTACTTAAACCCAGCCCTCTAAACTGATGTCAACCAAGTACAATCTGTCCACATTTAATATCTATAGGTAGATGTTTAAAAAAAATACAAGTAATTCAGATTCATTTGGTAAATTACAAATGACAGTATTAAACATCCAATGTGGTTTTACCAACTGCCTTGCTGTCCCACCATTCTAGGATGAAAATCACAGCCTGCTTCCTAGGGAGGGCAAGGCTTTTCCTGGACACTCCAGGGGACCGGTCAGGGGCTGTGCTGGCAGGACAGCTCCTGGAGGCGGTTAGCAAGTACACGGTGTGCACAGACCGTGGGGACGTGAGACGGTTTTCGAAGGCACACATGTGAATTGTTACGTTTATTTTAGCCATTCTATATTTACTTTCACGTGTAATGAGAAAAACACATACTTAGCTAATGGATCCCAAGATTTCATGGGTATAGGTTAGGATAAGCTTAGCCTACCCCCTCCTGGCCTCGAGAGGGAGAAACTGGGAAGACAAAGAAAAATATTAAATAAATGGTAGTATAGTTGGTTCTTTGACCAAGGTGTGGTCCCTGAACGCCTCCCACGCGGGGAGTCCTGGTACCTTGCCACAGGAGTGTCTCCGCCGAGCAAAAGCAGACATGGATTGGATGGAAGAGACAGGGGAGCACTGATTTAAAAGAGGACACCAGGCTCTAGAAAGCCAAGAAGAGGGGCTGTCCAGGCACTCAGGCAGTCACACCGGCTCTCTCTGGCAGCGGTACAGAGTGACCCGGCGGCCACGGTCATCTGACCTCTGTACGTCTTGGCTACGTCGTCAATAGAGAAATCAGTTACCCAGGAGTCAGCACCCCCAGGACTTATCACAGCAAAGCACTGAGAAGATAGCATGGACTCTCTCCCTGAATGCTCGTGATGGCGCCTCGCAAGGGGGAAACGGTTACCATCCCCGGTACGAGTGAGGCCAAGTAACCTGTTGCGAACACGGGGATAAGGAAGTGAGCCAGGTGGAGCTGGCGGGTGCTCTGAACCATGACACATACAGCCCTTCCTTACCTGCCAGGCCAGGGTGTAGGCCTGGGGACCCCACTTGCGTCTTGTCCTTGGCTTCGGTGCTTTTGTGCACAGCCCGGGACTGAATCTCATGGAAACCGTGTACAGCCATAATGGCGATCAGAGTGCACTTTCAACAAAGAGTGCCTCTGTACTTTACACACATGGTCTTATTTTCACCTTGTGACATTCCTGTTGAGTGGCCCCTATTTATTATCCTCCCTACTGCACAGGGGAGGGACTAAGGACCTGACAGGTGAGGACACTTTCCACAGCACACAGCCACCAAGTGGCGGAGGCAGAAACAGGACCCAGGCCGGCCGGTCCCCAAAGCTCCCACTCACACCCACTTCTCTCTCCAGCCTCCCCCGCCACAAGGCTTCAGCCTTGCTGCCTGTGCTGTTAGCTCCCTAAGTGCTCACTTATCCAAAGATATCCCAAATGTGTTCCCACTCTCCCAGCTTCCCTCTTTTCTGGCAGTGGTACTGGGGCGCTGGGGTAACCTCAGTTCAGTTCTGTGGCTTCCTCTGCCTGCCGGTCAGCCAGTAGTAGCGATGGCTCAGGAACATGACCACTGGCGAATTACCACCCTCCCCAGCCTGTGCCCCTGCCACCATGGGCCTGGTCCATTTCAAACCAGCCCAAAATTTGCCTCATGTTTTGACATGGGTCAAGGCCCTAATTCACCGAGGTCTTCCCTTTCCCTTTCAGACTGTCTTTGCTTCTCCTTCACTGTTGGTGCCTCGGCTATCTCTCTGGCTTAGCAGGGGGTGGAGGCCTGGGTGCCCCTGATCCCCTAACACCCAAATGCCTCAAGCGGCTCCCAGGGATGGACAGAGGGTGTGTCCTTCTGAGCTTGGCTGAGACACTCCCTCGGCACCAAGCAAGCAGCCATGCCCCAGCCCCACCCCCTGCACCCATTCCCCTAGCCAAGGACCAGGGAGGCGGTAGGGCAGCGAGACAAACATGCTTGCGTCCTAAACACGGTGAGATGAAGCCACCTGAGATAAAACCAAGAGGCTGTTCTGGGGTCTGGCACCCCGAGCACAGCGGTGACAGCCAAGCGCTTGTAACACACAATGTGCCAAGCACTTGTGAACGCACTTTCCCACCATCTCTTCTTGATAGCCCCATGTTATGTTGTTGGGCCTCAGTACCCTCATTTCATAGATGGAGAAGCAGAGGACTATAAGGTGAAGGGGGCAGCCGAGGCCTTGTGGGGAACGGCAAAGCTGGGATGTGGCCCAAGTCCGTCTGTGGCCCCCGGCCTGGGGCCGCCCAGCCACCTCCATAGCCGAGGACACCGTCTGAGGTAAGTTTCCTTTCCTTCCCTCAGACTGTCACGCTGCTGGTTTTTTATAAGCCACAGATATGCCCTCTGACCATCCAATTAAGGCCTGCACTGTGAAAATGGGTCTGTCGAGTTTCATTCTGACAGCCAGGACAAAAGTCCCTGCCCTTGGTCCTACCGGAAACGAGGACAAGAGCCTTGTAGCCCTGTCCCCAGAGTCCAGCGCTAGGATTCTCTCCCTGCGCTTGGGCCAGCAGAGAACAGGTGTTGGGGAGGTGCATTTCAAGCCCCCAGACAGTGACAGACTCTGGGAAGACAGGCTCTGGAGCTGGCTCCCTTCCCCCACCGAACAAAGGCACCTGCTGGCGCTCGCGCTCTCCACAGAACTGATTTATAAGCAGATCCAGAGGGCTCCCAAACCAGGGCCCACACGGTTGGTTGTGAGTTATTCCAGCCGACGCACAGCCATCTGGCCGCGGGCCCTCTCTGCCTTCAGAATTGATGGCACAGTATTAATTTTCCTCGAAGTAATCACCAGCCGCGCCTGTGCTACTTCTTCCAAAGGGGCACCTTCCGGGGGAGCTCCCCAAGGGCAGGCATTGCAAGGGATGGGAAGGAGCACCAGGTAGAAGGCACTGTGATCTACTAAGGTTTTCTGACGTCCTGATTGACCTTTAGAGCTTCAGATCGCCTCTGTGCATGATGACGATGACTCACGTAGCCGGGCAAGTTCTGGAGATTCACGCTGGGCCTTCGGATCCAGTCGTGATCTCAAGTCCAGCTGCCCAGTGAGAAAAGAGACCAACTGTAGAAGAATGTCAGATGTGTGTCAGACAGCAAGCTCATGAGGATGCCCTTGGGCCCTGGCATCACGGTGTAGTTTTGGAAACAAGGCCAATGTCCTAATTGACAGGCGCTGTTCCTCAGCCACTTTCTCATTTCCCTTCATTCGCATCCAGCAAACCTCCACCGAGTACCTGTGGCACTGTCAGCCCTACGACTCAGCTGGGAAGCGTCAAGGCTTCCCCACCCCTGCAAGCGGCCTGGTGCCCAGGTTCACCAAATAACCACACAAGAACAGAACATCACCTGTGTGGCCAATGCCATGGAGAGAGCGAGATTTGGTGGTCAGAAAGGTTTTTTTCTGGGAAGGGAGCAGTCTGCAGAGGTCTGCAGGATGTGAGGGAGCTGGCCAAGCAAAGGTGACCATAGGGGCTGGAGAGATCACCCCAGACAGAGGGGCTGGCCTGTGTGAGTGTCAGCAACAGCGGGGAGCACAGTCAGGGCAGTGCGGCTGAGCAGCAGCTGAGACTCGGACTGCACAGGCCCTGGGCCCTTGACCTTGGCCCAGTGCACAGAGAAATCAGCAAGGGAAGTGGAGCTTGGGTACGGCCGCCACCAGAGGCCCCCTGTGCCTGGCTTCTCGGCCAGTGAAAAAGCCCACTGCCCATTTCCATCTCCGGCAGAGTAAACACACACACACAAGCAGAGCAGAGCCATCTCTTCTCCCTCGTAAGGCAGACCAGTTCCCCTCAGACGGCCTGCCTGGCCCTCCCTGCTGATGAAGGAGCTCCCCAGGCAGGAGAGAGGGCTGGGACTCAGGGCTAGGGCACGGTGTTTATTCTGGGCTCATAGCACCACCTTCAACCAAAACCAGTGTTGGGGAAACCAGTTATTACATGTGCTGCCTGAACAAGGCTTCAGGTGGAGAGTGGTTGGGCGGTATGAGGAGGGATCAGAGGTCTGGGGGCTTGCTGGGTGGGAGGCTGGGAGCTAGAGCTCAGCAGGCCTGGGGTCAGGTGTTGGCAGGACCCTTCCTGGCTAGGGAACCTCTACACATAAATCCTGAGCCAGCACTTGACATACATGCCACCCCCACGTGCCAGGCTGGCTTTGAATCTGCAGGACTTTTCAGAGCCTTTGACTGGGCTCTCCAGGGGGTCACTGCTATTGCAGTGGGCTGGGACCAGGAGGAAAACTCAAAGCCTTGCCAGGAGAAGAGCTGCAACTAATGGGGAGCTCCCACTTTCTCCCTAATTGGGCAAAGAAGCCCTTGATGGGCAGCTGACTATCCACTTCCCACAACTTCCAAACCTAAAGGCAATCTCACACACACACACAACCCAACAGCAACACCAGGATATAGATTTGCCAAACAGGGAAGTTTTAAATCTTTATGTCCAGGGTGAGAGGGGCCTGCTACCCTGGACCCAGCTGTGAGTAAGTGTGGCTGTAGGAGGAGCATGTCCCTTTGTTTTTATGAGAAGAGGCAGAACAGCAGACTCCCCAGGGCCCTGCACCTCTACGCCCAGGGCCCAGCCGGGCACACAGCACGGCTGCGGCCAACGGCTGCTGGTCATACGCAGACTCCCTCCCAGCTCTCCAGCAAACCCATCAACCTAGGCCTCGCCAAGTCTCACTGTCAATGCCAAGGTTGCATCCAAACGAGTTCCTGTCATTGGTGTCACCCAGTTGATCATTTGGGTGGGGGGTGGATGGGAGATGTCAACTCTTTTTGAGAAAAACACTTTCTTCACAGCAGGAAGAGAAGTGAAAGCCTGGACCTGGGTCTTGGGGAAGAGTGGCCTGGATGGGGAAGTGGTGCCACCCATGAGCCCACGTTCTGGCCGGAAAGGGTGAGCGAATGTACACGAGGAGGTTTGGATTTCCACAGAACAGGTTACTGTGCCTTCCCCTTACATGTGCACATGTGTAAGGGCGCGCGGGCACAGACACACAGACACACACAGACAGACAGACACACACACACACACACACACACACACGATATCCATGGTTACTGTGGGTTTGTGTTTGAGTGAAAGCCATCAAAACTGAGGGAGCCATCTGCATAATTCACCGAACCTCAGTTCCCATACATATACTTGAGGCCTGAACCAGAATGTTTTTCCATCATGGTCAACAATGTTCTCATTTCTTGAAACAAAACAAAACAAAACATATTTATTTCATTTTTAAATCCAAGCACTTTAGTCAATGACTAACATTCTGCAACAGACCATTTAATGACTGGAACTATCTAATCCTTTCCTGGAGGAAGGGCCCTCTCAAAACCAAACTGGGACTTCTGATTAAAATTCCTTCTGGCCAGAGTTGGCTAGCAAGAAACCCCATTCTCAAAGCTTCTGTCCTAGACTACCGGTATGGGAGAAGAAACAGTCAGGGCCCCAGTGGCCTGAGGACCAAAGGGAGTGGTGCCCTCTGTGTGTATTTCTGTGCGGGGGTGGAGGTCTGACATTTGAGCTTTTTAGGGCAGAAAGAGAGTTTGGAGGGGGAGTGAGCCTGGATTGTCTACAAGAACACCAATCACAGGAAGAGCCTCAGCAGGACGAATCCAGGGCAAGGACAGGGAAGACTGGCAGAAAAGGCAGAAGTGGCTGGGGGCCTGGAACCAGGGAGGGTGACTTGGGGAATGTCAGCCGGCAAAGAGCAGGGACATCGTGGAGATGGTGGCAGGAAGCAGGGAGGCAGAGAGAAGAGAGTCTTAACCTGTACCACCAAAGCGGGGCCCTGCTGGGCATGCCTCAGTGCTCTGTGGGGCTGGAGGTCCAGACGGATCTGCCAAGGACACAGCAGGGGGACAGGGCCCAGTCATAAAGCCAAGAACATCCCAGGGGTAAATGTCCCTAGCTTGTGCATCTGCTATTGGTTCTTGGGGACTCCTCAATGTGGGGTGTCAGGCAGAGCTCCTACCCAACTCTCTATCCTTATCTGCTGCCAGTTCCCACTTTCTACCTGTGAGAGGTAGGATAAGGGCACCCGAGGATGCCATGCTCTAATTCCAGGAACCAGTGAATGTGTTACCTTCCAAAAGGATTTTCCCAGATGTGATGAAATTACAGACCTTGATCTTAAAAAAGGGGGGGGGGCGCCTGGGTGGCTCAATTGGTTAAGCGACTGCCTTCGGCTCAGGTCATGATCCTGGAGACCCAGGATCGAGTCCCACATCGGGTTCCCTGCTCGGCGAGAAGCCTGCTTCTCCCTCTGTCACTCCCCCTGCTTGTGTTCCCTCTCTGGCTGTGTTTCTCTCTGTCAAATAAATAAAATCTTAAAAAAAAAAAAAAAGAAAGAAAGAAAGCAATTACAGGCCTTGAGATGAGGATGTTATCTTGGATTATCTGGGTGGGTCCCACCTCATCAGGAGGGGTCCTTAAGAGTGTAAGAAGGAGGGAGAAGAGGTCAGAGTCATGTAAGAATGCTTCAGCCCAGCATGGCTGGCTTGGAAGATGGGAGAGGGCCATGAGCCAAAGGATGCAAGCTGCCTCTGGCAGCTGGAAAAGGCAGGGCAATGAATGACTTCTTCCCTGACCTTCCAGAAAGGAAGGCAGGTCTGTTGACATCGTGACTTTAGCCCAATGAGACCCGTATAAGACTTCAGGCCTATAGAAGCACAGGATAATAAATGTGTGCTGTTTGAAGTCACTAAGTCTGTGGAAAGTTGAAACAAGAACAAAAGGAAACGATCACACCACCTGAGGTTGTAGACATGGGGTACTGACCACGGTCACCACAACTGAGGTTGTGTCTTCACTTAGAATACTCACCGCCTGGGACATTCTTGCCCAGCTTGTCTACCTGCTGAGCACCCCTCAGAACAACCATCGGCTCAAAACTTAGGGCTCCCAGAAGCAATCCCTGTCCCATTTGCCTGCACTGGCTGTCCCTGCTGCCCCTTAAAGATTCCTTCAAAGCACTTCCCATCCACTGTCGATATAGTTCCCGCTGGGACACATGTGGCTGCCTGGAGGGATAGCTGTGTGTGATTCTTCTCCGACTTCCTACCACCTAGCCCGGGACCCACTCAGGAAATGGTGGACGGACAAGTGAGCGGGTGAGCGAGCGAGCGAGCAGGGGAACCCAAGATCCACTGAATCGTGGGTGTGTGTCCTGGCTCCCCCGCTGCATGGCACTGTGTCCTTGGGCAGCTTATTCTATCTCTCTGTGCTTCTACTTCCTCATCTGTAAAGTGGGATAATAATCTACTTGGCCACATCGTGAGGGTTACGTGCATTAATCCACATGAAATGCTCACCGGAGTGAAGAAGAGGACCTATGATGTAGTTCTCATCACTACTCTGGGACCCAGCAGAGGGTGTTGTGAAGGGAAGGGAAGGAGCTGGGGCCAGGGGCTGAGGGACACCTCTGCGAGCAGTGATAAGGCTGCACAAATCCAGCTTGCTTCGAACCTTCCCTATACACTGCCTGGGACTCCGGTTTCTACCTCCGGTTTCTTCTCCAGGACTCTCTCCAGGTGGTGGGGCTCGGTGGAATGGAGGCAGCAGAGGGAAGGGGGCACAGCAGGGAAGAGAGAAAGCTGTAGATCTTCATCAGTTTTGCTGCTCAGGAGGGTGCAACCTATCACGGCAGAGAGGCCAGTTTTGTGAACAACCAGTGAAAGGGTAAAGGTTAAGTGGAGTCATTTAAATGACATAAATAATTCCTGGCTTTGCAGGGCTCTGGAAAACCCCGATTTGCACTTAGCAAAATGCAAAGTATATTATCAAATTGCAGGCCTGGGTACGGGTGATAAAAACAGTGAAGGCACAAGATAATCTGGACACACCAAACCGAAAACCAGGAGGCTGCATAGGGCTTTTGTGCACACCAATTTGGCATTGAGAGGAAAGGTCTATCTCACCTTGAACCTGGTATAAAAAAGGGTGGCCCCAAGCAGACCAAGAGAGGAAGGAAAGGAAGATAGGATGAAAACTTTTAGCTCATCATTAGAAGCAGATGACTTGCAAACTCTTGGGAGACATGGGAAAGGCAGGCTCAGCTCCACAGACTTCCAAGCCTCCTGGTCTAACGGTCTGCGCCTAAGACGTTTTTATGACTCTGCCTGAAACAGAGCAGGCGGTTCCAGGCCTGGCATCGGTTCATGGCAACCGGAGAGCGGGGCCGGGCTGGGGCCGCTGTGCTGCAGACACTGTCTGCTCTCGTGCAGCCCACGTCCTTCATCAAGCAGGCCAAGCACAGCTCCGACCTGGTGGCCGCCTGGGCACCCATGTAGCTGGGAGCTGCGCGGCAGGGCCATAGGGGTGCTCTGGGTGGCCCAGCCCGGAACCCTGGTCCCTCCTCTCTGCGGGCTGGAATCTGCGTTCACACTGCATGCACAGTTAACTGTATGCCCTCAGGGAGGCAAGGGACAGAGAAATGTTCCGCCACAGGCTGATCTCACTGCAGCAGCACACGGCCCCAGAGAGCGTGAGGGGCAGATGGGCCTCTGGAAGTGTTAACTTCCAGAACATTCCTTGGTTTAACCCAGTGGTTCTCAACACTGGCTGCACAATGGAATTCTCTAGGGAGCACTTAAAAATAGAGATGCCAGAGCCCTATCCCCGGAACAAGTGAATCAGAAATTTCTGGAGTGGGGCCTGGCCTGCTTGAAGCTTCTCAAGTCATCTTAAGGCACATCTTGGATGACGGATCTCTACGGTCACCTCCTCTGAAAGAGGGAGCCAGCCCCAGGTCAGAAGCCACTGGCCCTTCCACCACACGCCCAGGGCTACAGCCCTGCTCTGGTCTGGAGGGTTAGGCACAAGAAAAATGCCCAGAAGCCATTTTTCTGATGCAAGGTCGCATAGAAGGGCAGCACAGCAAACCAATTTTCACTTCTATTTTCAGGCTGGTCAAAGTGAAATGACAATTTCAACTTCTGAATGTCCCAGGAGCTGTACTCTGTACACTTACTAATAGCTTAGCAGAGCAAACACCATTTGACATTTGGGAAAGAAAAAAAAAAAAAATCAGTCCAGACCACCTACTGTGCCCCACAACCGGCCGGCTACCAGAAAACAGGGCACTCCTTGTCACCAATTACCTCAAACCTGAACATCCTGACATCTGCTTAAATCAGAGATCCAGTGGTCATTCCACTGGTCAAGTGCTTCCTATGCCTTGACTTTGCCCTCTACTTAGGAATTTAGGTGATAACAATAATCTGAATGGAACACATCTCCTTGCTGGGAGGGAGTGGAAAGAAGGTGCTGGTCCCCTTTCCCTGCTTTCTGTGGTCCCCAGCGGGGACGAGGGTGAGCTGGAAGGTGAGGACTGATGAAAGCAGAGCGGGCTTGGTAGCAGGACCAGTGCTGGGGAAAGTGGCACCTGCATCCTGGCCTAGGGGGAAGATACAAGGTACAAGGCTGGTGGCTCTTTGATAAAGGTCACACTGTATGTCACTGCTTCATCTCCCCTGAGATTTGTTTTGGGTGTTCTGTGGTTGATCAGGTATCAGGGCCAGAAGCCAATCCTCCCCTCCTGAGGCCTGAGCAGTCCTGTGTTGTCCCTGGTGGCTGGATGGGGCTGTGGGAGGGGATATGTGGTGGGCGGGGAAACCAGAGGCTTGGGGTGAGGAACCCTGTGTAGGCAGAGCCCCAGACAGTCTCACTGAGTGGGCTGAAGTGAGGGATATCTTGAAACTCAACATTAACCCTCAACCCCACGCCTTCCATGAATTCCCGTTTCCCCTGGCATCTCACTGCCCCCGCCTGTCAGCCAGATGTAGTTAAGGAGGTTAGCCTCCGCAGCACCATGAGGCAGGGGTGGGCGGGAGGCGCTCAGGAGCCGCGCTGAAGCTAGTGGTCCAGGGTGAGACTCTCCTGTGTTCCCGTTACTGGAGCAGTGCAGGTGGGAGAGATGGACCCCCACCCTGCAGGTCACAGGCAGGACTCTGGGGAGGGGGGTGTCTCTGGCTCTTGTTAGGGGAGAAAGGCAGTGGAGGAAGCTGGCAAACCAGAGAGAGGACAATTTCCAGAGTCTGCACCAGGGTGAAGGTGTGGAAGGAGGTGAGCAGGGGCCAGATTCTGAATCTACCTGAGGCCCAAAGTAGCAAGATTTGCAGAGAGTGTGGCTGTAGGGGTGAAAGAGAGAGAGAGAGAAGACAGGATGCTCCAAGGCTTGTGGTCTGAGTGACTGCACAGATGGAACTTTCCACTTACTGACTGGGGAAGATGCTCATGTTTGAGTAGATTTGCTGCTGGCCTTTGCTGGCTGGGCCCTATCAAGCCGTGCCAGGCAGCGTCCCTCCCTCTCGACAGACCTGTGAGGTGTATATATAGAAAGATCCCAGGTTAGGGGGACATGCCAAGGTCACAGAGCCTGAGAGTGCTGGGGCCCCATCAGCTCTCCTGGCTGCCTCAGAACACAGCCATATCCAAAATCAATCCACTTCCCAATGGCTGTTCCATGCCTCTGAAGATACAGTTCCTTAAGCAAATGTAAGCCACCAGTTCCCCTCTGATCAGAGGAAACAAAACTGTGGTCCCATTTTCAAATGCATGGGAGACTGGGATTTGGGAAACACTTAACTTATGTTTTAAAGTGCCTTCAGTAAAAATGACCACTTTCACAGGCCAGGAAGAAAAAGCTCAAAACCAGTCTCTTCCACTCAAATACCTCATTTCCCCAGTGCATAGAGTGGAATTTAGAAATTCTGCTTCATAGAGGGGAAAAAACAATCCTAATTTCTGTCTTTTCCAGAAAAACTTGTCCTAGGACTATCTGAATACGTATCTGACAATAGGGGGCACAGCCATTAGGTGACCTTGTGATTTCAGCAAAACGTGTCTCTCTAATGTAGCTCAATTATGATTGTAAGTTTATAAAACAGGGAAAGATTACAGGAATATACATTAAACCACATCAATGAGCGCTACTGAGAAAAAAAAAATTAGTCCAGCAGACAGGTACCAATCAAATAATCAATACGCAGGAAACAGTTACATCACTTTGCTTTAAGAGAACCAAATAATGCTGCAATTGGATTTACTTTAAAATTTTCCACTTGAACAAAACTGACAGCTGTATTATAATCACATTTCCAGTCACTTTATAAGATAAAAATTTCATTTCTCCTTATTTCTACTTCATTTCTGAAAAGGCGCCAGCAACATTATTCATCAAGCACACGGAAGGGCTGCCTAATTCATAGAGAGGGGGAAACACTGTTAATCCTATGTTTTCTGTCCCCTTAGAGAATTGGTGCTTTAGTTCAAACATGCTTTTTTCTGATCAGTCTCTCTCAGGGTCCTGGCTGCAAAGAGGGGTGAGGGGAAAACAGTACAGTATTTTAGTTCTTTGGTAAAATGATCTGGGGTAGTTCGACTGTTGAAACGAAGAGCACTATGTATTTAGAAAGCACCCAGGTCAGTTTAAGATTCTTCGTATATTTCTCCAAACGGCGGGCGGTGGTATGCACTGGGAACCTGACAATATCTGGTAGTGATCAACAAAGTTCTGAACTTATCCAGTGGCCTCAAGTTACTAAAGACAGCATTTAGAAATGCCACTTTCATGTTAATGAAAGTGCCTTAAGCGTTTATGAATGATTAAAGGGGCTGCTGAAGCTCTAATCCGTTCAATGAGCCTTCTTCGAGTGCCTACTGTGTGTGAGACGCCGTGCCAGGCACTAGGGACGGAACCAGTGGTCAGCGTGCTGGCGAGATGGCTGCTGACTCCCTGACCGTGGGGCTGGAGCAGGGTCAGGGGCAGTCCCCAGGCTGCAGGTCAGGTGACACACAGGTGGGGACATCCATGGGCAGACACCCTTTTAGGGACAAAGAGCGCTGGGGGACGCAGGCTGAAGAGCCACAAGGCACACTGGCCTCTGGGGGGTTGGCATCAGCACAGAACAACCCCGTTCTCTGGGGCTCTAGGCCCGAGCACTTGAACTAACTTGCCCCCAAGAAGCCATCTGAGTCTGAATCAAACCTCCCCTGCAGGTTTCGGTTCTTTGCCCTACAGTCAGCACCCACTTTCCTAAAAGTCATCTTTTCATGAAACTTCTCCAACACGCCTGCGTGGCCGCCTCCACTTCGCAGTGTATCCCATGGACAGAAACAGTCATGAGGCTTTGGTGCATCAGAACTCCTACAGAAAACCTTGTAGCAGGACAAGTCGTTCCCTGCCCAGTGTGGAGGCCCGAGGATGAACACTAATGACTGTTTTTGTGAGGAAAGCCCGTACCCACCACCGGTGAGCCCAAGCATTTCTGAGGGAATTCTCTTTTATCTGCAGAGTAGTCCTGGCGAAAGCACTACCAATCCCAATTCAGTAAGAGGAAGAATGGCTCAGAGAGGTTAACCAGTCTGCCCAAAGTCACACAGCTGGAATTCAAACTTGGTTTGTTTCCTGAACCTAAGGCCCAGTCCCTAAACATTACACTCCTTGAATTACATGCTGGATTTTCAAGGACTCGATCTCTCTCTTGCCACTTTCTTAAGATTTATTTTGAAAAATTTCAAGCTTCCAGAAAGGTTTAAAGAAGAGAACAAACATATAAATGCTCTCCACCTAGATTCACCAACTGTTAATACTTATCTGCCTTTGTTTCCTCTCTCACTATACCCCACACACTCACATGTTGATTTTGTGAATCACTTCGGAACCTCAGGCAGCATGACAACATACTCCTCAACCCTACAGTGTGTACTTCCTAGAGACAAAGACATTCTCCCACAGAATCAGAGTGCCATTATCACGCCTAAAAATTACAATAATGACCTCAAATCATATGATCCAATCACAGTCTACATGTAAATTGTGTTTTCATAAAAAAACAAAACAAAACCAAAAACGTCCTTTAAAGCTCCTTTTCCTCTCCATCCAAGATCCAATCCAAGTGAACAGTTGTCGTTGTCGCCTCTGTTTCAATCATCTAGAATGATCATCTAGAAGTGGCCCTCTCCCTCCACGTTTTTTTGTCTTCTGTGACATTCACGTTTTTGAAAAGCTCCAGTCAGTCATGTTTTAGAGTGTCCCACATTCTGGATCTGTCTTTCACAGGCTTTATTATTCATGCTGTTTTCTCATTTTTTGCCAGGATGTGGCATAGGACAGTGACCAGGTCATCAAAAAATAAGGCAACCCAGAATTTTCCAGAACTGACAGACGGGACCACAAAACGATCATTGATCTTGCAAGAGAAGCAAATCAATAAGCTCACATTTTCATGGCTTCCAATCAAGCCATGTACCTTGCTTGGGGAGCTTCCTAATACTCTCACTCTTAAAGAATATCTCAGCAGTCAGGTGAATTAGCCAGGAATCTCCACACAGCCTATGCACTCTTGCCTGTCAGGACATCAGGAAAAAGCATGCAGAGTGCTAGGAACTGGGAAATGGGGAACCCTGCCAGGTCACCCATGACATTCACATTCATATCCATCGACAAACAAAAAGATAAGAAAGAGGGGGACTTGGCCCAAATTCAAACACGGATGCAGTATTGGTAGGGTATGGTTGTCATACCTGTAAATGCCCACAGCTGCACTTGCTCTGGGAGAACGAGTAGTTTGCAGGTGGGGGGCACAGCCAGAGCAAAGGCCCTGTGGTGCGAATGTGCCTGGTGTGTCTGAAGAAAAGCAAGAAAGCAGAAAGAGCCCAGTGGTGCTAGGTAATACTCAGCCTCTTGGTCACTGTAAAGTCAGAGTAGGAAGGAGGCCGCTGTGAGCAAAGGGAGGACATGATTGGATTTAGGTTTTACTTTTTAGGTTTTTTAAAATATTTTATTTTATTTTATTTTATTTATTAATTATTTGACATAGAGATAGATAGCAAGAGAGGGAACACAAGCAGGGCAAATATGAGAGGGAGAAGCAGGCTTCCCGCTGAGCAGGGAGCCCAATGTGGGGCTCGATCTCCCAACCCTGGGATCATGACCTGAGCTGAAAGCAGTCACTTAACAATTGAACCACCCAGGCGCCCCTCACTTCTGTTTTAGAAGACAACACCGGATGCTGTGTTGAGAATAAACTGCAGGTGACAAGGCAGAAGCAAGTGACTGGCTTGCGAGACTGGCTACTCCAACAGTGCAGGTGACAGAAGGTGGCCGGGCAAACCACAGGCCAGAGGTGAAGCTGAGAGAGGTGGTCAGATCTGGATATAGCTGGAGAGAGGAGCTGAAGAGGTGGGCTGACAGACTGGGAAGCAAGTGGGAAAGAAAGAGGGGTTGTCAAGGATGAGCCCAAGGTGTTAGGGCCTGCGTGGAGCTGCCACTGATCGGGAGATGGGCAGGCTGCAGGGGCAGCTCTGTGAGGGAGCTCAAGTTCCACTGTGCTGGTGGTAAGCAGGAGGTGCTGAGCAGGCTGGAGTTAAGTGGGGGGCCGCGGCTGGAGACAGAGTGAGCTGGTGTAAAAGACACAGCCCACTAGAAAGACGCAGCCCACTGCGCTTGTGGGGATGTAGGCCCCAAGGGACCAGACTGTTTCAGATTCAAGGCTCAAAGCTATCTGAGTTTATGCAGTAAGATGTCCTGATTTTAAAATGTTGGCCACTCATGTAAAATTGCAAATATTCTGCCAAATACCAAAGGACATCTGTGGGCCTGAGGGCCAGCAGTCTGCAACCTCCCTACACTGCTCTCACCCTGCCTTAAAATAATCCGGCAAAGGGAAGTGTTGCTAGGGAACCAAGGCTCCAGAGGTGCATGGATTTGTCTCGGGTCGTATGGTGAGGAAGGGGCAGAACTGGGATCCAGAAGCCAGATACAGCCTCACCTGAGTCTATATTTTTCTGGGACTGGGGGCTTGCTCCATACCCTTAGCTCCCTTCATAAACAGGCAGGCCCTGGGCTAGAAGCAGCAGGGGAGAGCTTAGGGAAGGCTCACAGAGATGACGGCTGAAATAGCATTACTACTGTTAATAATGATTAGCTTCAAAGGCTCGATGGGTTGGGTTCCAGAGAACAAGCTGGATCAAAAAGGATGGGTCCCCAAGCAATAAATAGTTCACATGCCTGGGCCATAGAGCAGAACGCAGGCGTGCTCGAAACGCATTTGCTGGGGCAAACTGGGGTGTGCAAGAAACCCATGGGCACCACTTTTCGGACAACAGCCTGGCAGGATTGGTCCCACAGGCCTGAACTCTCAACAGGGTTCCCTGCTAGAATGTTGCTCCGATCCCACAAATCCACCCTCACCTCACGCAGAGGTCAGCTGAGATACACACAGATCATCTCACCAGCTGAGAACTACTTGCCTCTCTTCTTAGGAGAAAGCCCCAGATCCTTGATCCACCTACGAGGCCCCACACTGGGCCCTGGGGCAACCTCAGCGTCACCTCACCACCATGCCCTGCCCTGCCACACTGCTGCTTCTCATCTTCCTCAACTCCCCATCAACCCCAGGGCCTTTGCTCCTGCCACGCCCCAGGATGCCGGCACCTGCCCCTACCTCCAGCCCTCAATAGGTGCTTGCTCCCTCAGAAGCCTCCCTGACCTCCAGGAAGTTCAACCCCTGTTACCCAAGCTCCTTGGCACAGCAGCCAGTCTAACTTTTCTCTGTGTGACGCCATTGGTCTTCACCTCCCCCACAAGACTGAGCTCAAAAAAGACAGAGACACGTCTGCTCCTGTGATTGGTCTGCACTTGAATTATCTAAGGAACAGACCCCAGTAAAGCTCAGGACATGGAGGCCTATTTCTTGGAAAGTCTGTCCGTCATTTGGAAGTGATGCCCTTCCTACTTATCTGGGATTAACAATGCCCTTTCTTTTATAAAATGATAGTTCATAAATGCTTTAAAAAAAAAAAGACTTGGTAACATAAAAAATTGGCAATCCTGTCCCCAGAGGTTTTGTGGGCTTTTATTTTTGTTCTGACACTTCACTAGGCTGTGCAGTCCCGAGGTCGAGGAACCACAGGGAAGCACTACTCTATTCTACACGGACATTTTCCAGGCCCCCTAACAAGGGTGCCCATGCCTGGGGAAGGAAGCAGACCCAGAGTACAGATAACGGCTTACGTGCCGACATTTCTCTGGGGGCTTGGGATCCCCTCTCACAGACTGAGGGCTCTGGCGAGGAACTGCCGTCTGTGTTGTACCACAGCACAAGGGGAAATGCCAAGAGATGTGCAATGGTCACATGAGATGGCTCAGCCAATGAAACATCACCAAACATGGGAACTCTGAAATTCATGAAAGTACACAGGAAACCACTTCCAAGGAGCATGTGGAGAGGGTTCCGACCCTCTCCCCAGACATCCCGGCCGGGCTGCTTCCCACCACATCTTCTCTGTCCACTCAACTCATCTTCATCGTCTGTTTGGAACCAGCCCCTCCTCCAGGGCTGGCCCCCTGGCTTACAAAGTCACGAGTCCCCTGACTCTTTGCTGCTTGCCCTGTCCCCAAGCTCAGAAGCCAGAGTCCAGCTGGATCTCTAGCACTGCCAGAAAATGCCGTCCCAGACTGTGCTCGCATCCCCTTTCCTCATGGTTCTTGGCCCCTGGAATCCCATGGGGCCTCCTAAATGGCCTCCCAGCAACCACACCAGGCACTGTTCCAGGCACTTCACATAGATTAACTCATTTACTCCCATTATATGGATAAAAAAACTAAGACACCAAGAAATTAAGGTACTTGTCAAAGGCCATATGTTGTTACAAGGATAAAGCTGGGATTTCACACCAGGCACAGTCTGGCTCCCAAGCCCACGTTCATAACCACCTCCCAGGTGGCCTCCCCAGCCCCTCAGAATGGTTCACAGGCCTCTGCTGGGACCGTGGGACCTGGCCATTCCAAGACACTTTCAGGACCCATGTCCATGGGAACCCTCAGATGGCTTCTCACTGCCCTAGACCTGAGATCTGGTTCATCTCAGCCCCTCTCCCCCTGACTCCTCACCTGCCGGCCGCATAAGCTCTCAGACAGGCCCTGGTCTCTCCCACCTCCCAGCCTCACCTCTGCCATCCCCTCTAGCTGGTGGGCCTCAGTTTTGCATTTCCTCAGAAACTTCTGGTCCCTCTGTACATGGCACCTAACCAGAGAAGCCTTCTCTAACCAGTGCAGGAGGTCTTTTCTCTCAGTTATTCTCGAGCACAGACCCCATTCATCACCTCCAAGGACCATCTCAAACAACCTGTGAATACCTGCTGGCGGTCCTCCCATCCCCCCCACCACCCCAAACCGGAAGCACAAAGTCTGCCATTAGTTCCCTAGCGCATCCCAGCTCCCAGCACTGTGCCTGGCATACAGCAGGCGCTCAATACCTAGCCAAATGGGTTTTGCTGAATAGTTCTCAGGAATGGATTTAGAGAATCCAAATACCAGATGAGGTGTGAGTACAACACACAAATCGAGTGCCCATGTGGGAAAGGCTGGGAAGGAATTCAGAAGTTTCTCGAGCATGTCCAGTATCTACTTTGGATATTTAGATAATAGGGGAATTTCTCCCGACTGGGATCAGACACATTTTCTAGAAACTGGTAAGACTCCTTTCAGAAGCCTCTGATGCCAATCCTGGTAGGACCTGGGTTCTCCTCACGGCCTGCTTGTCCTCAGCACACTCCCGGGGACTGTCAGTCAGAGGCCCGTGAGGGAACACTCAGGAGCGCCCTGCCTGGACCCAGGCAGCCCCGTGATCTTACCCCTCAAAACAGTGCCATCATACAAGTGATGAACTGGTTTCAATATGTCAGGATACGGTCCTCCAAACACTGTCAGAGCAGAAAACACCGCCCCCTGGAGCCCTGCGGTTCGGGTTGTGTATCACTGACCCGGCAGCCCCAGCAGGGGCAACAGCAGGCTCTTACCCCTGAGCACCTGCTATGTGCCAAGCAATCACCAATGCAATCTCGTCTGATTTTCAACGGCTCTCCCTGCATGTCTTTTAGAGCATTTTAAAGGCAAGGCCACTGAGCCTCCTGGACACGAAGACCCCGAGCAGGGCCATAAGGCCAGTGACCTCCATCTACACCAGGGGCGACCAAGGCGGATGTCAGTGTGGCCAGCCAGCTCTCGCCTTCTGCCCCTGCTCCACCCAGAGCCACAGCCAGGCCGGGTCAGTGATATACAATCCGAACAGCTCACGACCCGTAACGCTGGGGACCCATTCAATGACAAAGAGCAGCCCCAAGTGCTTCTCTGTGTGAGAGAAGTATTTATAGATGCCGTGCTATGATGGCTTCCACTGGCTTTCCTACACACGGGGAGGGGGAGTATTTTGAAAGAGAAATGGTAGAGCAGATGGAGCGAGACGTAGCGAAAGAGTAATAATCCTTGAAGCCAAAGGTGGAGTATGTGGAGATTCACGGTGCCATTCTCTCTAAAAGTCTCATCTATTTTATCTCATCAAGCTAGGTTTCCCTCCCCACCCCCCTGCCCTCATGGCTGCCAGTCCCTTGCCTGGGCTGCGCCACTCTCCTCTCCAGCAAAGGCAAAACAGGCGGGAGCACAGTCAGCTCTGCCTCCTTCGGGGTGGGGGGTGGCCTCCGCCATGCTCCTGGTCCAGGGTCACCCTGTCAGAGTGCACCAGAGGCCCGCGGCTGGTCAGCAGACCTGTGATGTGGCTTCTGTGTACTCTTATGCTATGGTTTCTTTCTTTTTTTTTTTTTTAAAGATTTTATTTATTTGACAGAGAGAAACACAGCCAGAGAGGGAACACAAGCAGGGGGAGTGAGAGAGGGAGAAGCAGGCTTCCTGCAGAGCAGGGAGCCCGATGTGGGGCTCGATCCCGGGTCTCCGGGATCATGACCTGAGCCGAAGGCAGTCGCTTAACCAACTGAGCCACCCAGGCGCCCCAATGCTATGGTTTCTTATCAGAGGGCGACAAGCGCTGTAAACACACTTTAGGTCACCTCTTCCGGCGGTGCGGAGCTGGCGTGCCTCTGAGACTGTCCGCCCGGATCACATCACTTCCATAAAGTTGACCAGCCCCCAGCATTTCTGCCTGAGTCAGCTTTCTTCAAATCATGGCGCTCACAAGAAGCATGCCCAGCTTCCAGTCATTCGGCAAGTATGAATGCCTTTGCCTCCGTTACAATGCTGCTGCCATTATATGTGGAGGGTGTTTCGTGACATGTGGAGAATACCAATTATTCCTCACTAGACAGTCAGGCACTCCCGCATTTAAAAACAATCACCAGGAGAAACACAAAGGAAAAAGAACACAAAGTCCAACAACAACACATGCTATCTTATTCTAGTACCATGTGCTCATAAGATCCATAATTCCTAGTAGTTTCTGGATGGCACTCTCTTAAGCAAAGACATAATTTGTGAGCAGGCTGGGTAAAGACAGACAGCCATTACTTTCTTAATGGCCAACTACCCAAAAAGGCTCAGTTAAGTGTTCTCAACTAGCAATCTAATCAATTAAAATTGATAAGTGAAATACTTTTAACCTTTATTTCAGCAGGCCATTCCTGGGGGGGTGGGAGACATATGAAGAAGGAAGGGATGTGAATTCCCAGCATAAAATTTAATTCCATTTCATGGATGCAAACATTCTCGCTACCCTGATAGAGTGGTCCTGTTGAAAGCAAGCTGTTTCCCTCTTCCCTTGAATCAAATCAGAGAAAGACTGGTTTATGGTTCTCTGCAGCCAACTCAATCAATTTAAACCCTTGGAGAAATCCTTATGGCAATTTCTCAAGGAGGAAAGGACTGAAGGAGATGAGCACAGAGCAGCACAAAGGGGACTGAGCTTCTTTGTTCTTCCACGAGAAAGAAGAAGAAAAGAAAAGAAGAAGAGGGCAAGAAGAAAGAGTTAGGGGTGCCTGGGTGGCTGAGTTGGTTTAGCGTCCAACTCTTGGTTTTGGCTCAGGTCACAATCTCAGGGTCATGAGATCGAGCCCCAAGCTGGGCTCTGGACTCAGTGGGGACTCAGCTTGAGATTCTCTTTCTCTCCCTCTGCCCCTCTCTCTCAAATAAATACATCTTAAAAAAAAAAAGTTAGACAAGTGGGTAAAACCCGTATTAATCAAGAATACTCTTCTATTCAGGCAGAGTGCTCTTCACCTCGTTTAATTAGCAGGTAACACACAGACTACAGTTTCTTGGGCATAGTTATATGCTAGACACTATGCTCCGTCATAGAATATTTCATATTATATTCTGCTCAAGTCTCAAAACAACCCATAATATAAGGAAGCTCATCCCTATTTTCCAGGGGAGGAAATGGAAGGTGTAGGGGTTTCAATCATTGGCTCCAAGGAATACACAGCAAGACAGGACAAGTGGGTCATATGCCAACCCTCAGTGGTCTCTGTCATGATCACTGGTCGTAAAACTGAACTTTTGTCGAAACTCATCCAATTGTACCCTAAAACTTGGTGAACTTTATCAGATGTAAACTGTATTTCACTAAAGCTGAGTTAAAACAGTGGGGATCCATGGGGCGCCTGGGTGGCTCAGTTGGTTAAGAGACTGCCTTCGGCTCAGGTCATGATCCCGGAGTCCCGGGATTGAGCCCCGCATCGGGCTTCTTGCTCAGCAGGAGGCCTGCTTCTCCCTCTCTCACTCCCCCTGCTTGTGTTCCCTCTCTGGCTGTGTTTCTCTCTGTCAAATAAATAAATAAGATCTTTAAAAAACAAAACAAAACAAACAAACAAAAAAACAGTGGGGATCCTGTCTGTACCATATGCCACAAAGAGTGACTACCTGCCACTCCCGCCTGCTCAGCTTCCATCTCTTTGTGCGTTTCCTTTGAGGGCAACTTCCCTCTTCCTTCTTGGGTGATGGAGTCGAAAAGAAATGGGCCCTACTTCCCAGCTTGGGGTTCACCACATGACCCCAGCCTCGCCCAGTAATGAATCACATTTCTCTGACAACGACTGGTTCTGGGATGGCCCACTGACCCAAACCAGACCAGAGGGCCCTGCTGTGGACTTCCACAGAAGTCACAGTAAAAGGAAGCCCTGTTTCTGTCAGGTCTGCTTAGCTGGTTCAGCAGAATTTGGAGCTGCAGACGGCCACCTTGTTGCTACCTGGTGAGAGCTCTCCCAAGGATGAAGCCAGAATAAAGGAAACCGAGCTGAGACAGGGCAGCAGCTTTCTGATGCTGCTGCTTGAGTACCTAGATCCAGCTATGCCTGAAGGCAGATGTATTGCTGGACCTTCCAGTGACACCAGCCAATTCCCCTTTCTTTTTCCTTAAGCCAACCCAAGTTGGGATTTCTGTCTTTTATAACCAAAGAATCCTACCATATCACAATGCCTTTAAGAAAAAGAAAACCACCTTGACCATCTGTGTGCAAGTACCCTACAGCAAATGGAGGAAAGAGAGAACTGTATACATGTGAGGGGGATTACAGGAGCTCAGCCAGGTTTTATACCCACTGGCACTTTTAATCATGGTTTCATGCTCATGCTGAGGAAAGCATGAGGCACTGCGTGGTTAGGGAGGGAGCCCAAGGCTGCAGGCTTGGAGAGTATATGGTTCTCTGGCCCCCTGCCTCCGCCTCACCTACAAGTTGGTGATTTGCATTTTTGCAAGTTTTCCCCTTTTTCACAGCAGAGGCCTTTCATCACAGGAATCCTACAGAGACCCCTTAATACACAAAGCCATCATGCTCTGGTTAGGGGGAGGGCAGGGACGCTGGGGCTGGAGACCCCCATCACCCTGCACAGCTCCACCTGGGCCCCGGAAAGCAGAACCTGCAGACAGACTGCCAGGTGCCCGCCCCCATGGCCCCTTCTTTGAGTCTGGAAGGACACGCACACTCTGTCAGCTTTGGGTGACAGATCAACTGCGGTTGCACCCCGACCCTCCCTGTGACACTGGAGCCGGCATGGCAGCATGTGCATCCACCCCCTGTACCCCACCAGGACTCACTCAGATCTAGCACATCATCCGTTTTGATCAGGTCCTCCTCCCGCGTCAGGGGCAGCTGGGTCTCGGGCTCCCCTCGCAGCTGCAGCGACAGGGAACGGAGCATGAAGAACACCCGGATGGCCTGCACAGACAGTTCAGAAGCAGAGGAGAATGAAACCGCTGTTATTCAGGAGAAGTGCTCCATGTGGAGAAATCACACATTGACTCTTGATTTAAACAAACAAAACCAAACAAAGTCCACTTGTCCAGTATCATGGCCCTGGTGTTTTCACAGCAAGGCAAAAAATGGATAGATAGATGACAGATAGATGACAGACAGATAGATAAAAAACAACAACAGCAACAACAAAGGGTGCAGCCTGTTTTTAGTTCTTCACAGGTTTGGGCCACTTCACCTCAGCCGGGCACTCGTTATTTTGCCGGGAGCTCTTCCCTAGTGCCATGTGACCTTCAGGATACCCCTGCTTAGCGCGAAGCCCCATTTTGCAGACAATGCACTGGGACCCCAGGAGGCATAGTGAACTGCCCCAGGCCACACGTCTGCAGGAGGGTGGGGTCGGGGTCGGGGGTGTAGAACGGGGCCTCTTCCAACTAAACCAGCACAGAACACAGAAATCCAAATCACAAGTAATACTGTTCCAGTGTCCCACCTCATGAATGTGGGGGAAAGGAAGGCAGAAGAGGGTAAGATGCTCATAGGGGGCACCTGGGTGGCTCAGTGGGGAAGCCTCTGCCTTCGGCTCAGGTCATGATCTCAGGGTCCTGGGATCGAGGCCCACATCGGGCTCTCTGCTCAGCAGGGAGCCTGCTTCCCCCTCTCTCTCTCTGCCTGCCTCTCTGCCTACTTGTGATCTCTGTCAAATAAATAAATAAAAATCTTGGGAAAAAAAAAAAAGAGGCTCTAGGATTCAGAACCAGCCAGACTCCATTAAAATCCTACCCCTGCCCCTCCCTGGCTGAGCCCGATCACAGCAGAGTCTCAGCCCCTGAGCCAGACCGCAGGGGTAAGCTGTGGGAGGGACAGCGGCCCTGGTGCCTGGCTGGCATGCTGTGACATCGGTCCCCAAGCACCCCTCAGACTGACCCAGTCAGCTGTCAGGAGGCAGAGGCAGCTCTGTCAGCACAGGGCTTCCTGGCCCATGAAAGAGGCCTGCGTGGAGTCCAGTATGGCCATCAGACATTTCCAGAGAGCAGGGAAAAAAAGCAGAATTCCCAGGGCTGGACCCAAAGTTCGTGCAGAAAGCAGCTTTTACCCCACACCCAGTCTGCCCTGAGAGCACCCCACCCATGGGTCCTAGACTGGGGCTGAGTTGCCCACTGACGAGAGGCCAGGGGGCAGAAGCACAGTCCATCGGAGAGGCCCCCTCCATGCCACTCTCCCTGCCACACAGCTGATGGGCCGAGCTGCGGCACACGCCTGAGGAAAGCAGCCCTGGAGTCGGCCATGTGAGGTCTGTGTTGAAACCACCGGGCAAGGCCTCTGACCTCCATGAACATCGGTTTCCACATCTGTGAAAAGGGGGCAGCAGTCCCCGCCCTGAGGGGCTGGTAGGGGACTCTGAGATAATGCTGGGGGCAAGTGGGGAGCAGCCAGCATGTGTTCCTTTAGTAAAGGGGCAGCCATCCTTTCCTCCAGCCACTAGATAGCTGGGCACGGGGGAGGGCATGGCGGCAAACCACTGTCGCCACTGGTGAGCCACACAACGATGAATTCCAGCCCACTTTTGGTCTTCTCGTTTACAGTTCTGAGGCTACAGGCCTGGTGCACTGAGAGCGAGGCTGCCCTTCCTATGACAAGGTGCCTCTGAAAACAAAGCGGGGGTGGGGAGGGGAGGGCAAATTCCTGCCTGCAAAGAGCAGGGCTTGCATGGGCTCCTGCTGACCCAGGCAACAAGGATGCCCGCTGGTACTTTTAAATCCGAATTCGATCTTGGCCTAGAACTGGCAAGAGACATGAGCCACTGCCTCCATCTCCTAATGGAGAAAACTGGAAGAACATAATCGTACCTCCTGGATGTATTCTGAGGCCATATGTTCCCCTTTGTCCACCAGAAGCACTAGAGAAAGATTAAGCCTTTGTAGTATAAGGATGGGGGTAGTGGGGTGGTGGCATTAGTACTGGTCTGATTGTCCTTATCAGTTTTTTACAGGACAGACTTCCTAGACATCTGTAACAATCAGAAGAAAAAGAAGTGCCATTTCATTTGTTAAAAATCAAAACAGCTTCGGGGCGCCTGGGTGGCTCAGTTGGTTAAGCGACTGCCTTCGGCTCAGGTCATGATCCCGGAGACCCGGGATCAAGTCCCACATCGGGCTTCCTGCTCGGCGGGAAGCCTGCTTCTCCCTCTCTCACTCCCCTTGCTTGTGTTCCCTCTCTGGCTGTGTTTCTCTCTGTCAAATAAATAAAATCTTTAAAAAAAAAAAAATCAAAACAGCTTCTATTTACTAAGTGCTCAGTGCACGCCAGGCGCTGTGAGCACCTTATGGCAACATGAGGCTGTTATGCGGTAAGAAATGGAGCTGAGCGGGACAGGGCCATCCAAGTTCACGCGGCTGGGGATGCCTGAGCTGGCCTTGGAAGCAGCGGTGTCTGATGTTGCACGTGAGGACATGCACACGCTGCGCCAGCCTGAGTGCAGAAAGCCCGAGATGTGGGGGGCCAGGAACTCTATGGCCATTTGAGCTCTCAAGTAAGGAGTCATGGCCTCAGATGCGAGGAAAAAAGCCCATCAGTCAGGTCCAAGCAGAATGAATGCTTCTTTTCGGTGTCAAAAATCCATTCCTCTCTAAGGTTCTGAAGGCAAAGAATCAAGCAGGACCCTCACTGGCGGTGAGAAAAGAGAAATGTGTGGCTTTCTATAGATCATGGCTCTGAGAACTAGAAACTTTCCAATAGAAAAGGAGTTTGGAATTTGGCTCCTAATATTTTTTGGTAAAAATATTTTTGGTAAAACATCTGCTTTTGTGCTGGAAGCAACACATGGAAGATATTTCTAAAAATGCAAATAATAACAATAAAACAATAAAAATCTAAGAATATGGAACATGCTGACCAGCCCCACAACTCTGAGAATTCACAAAAGAGAGGTAAAACACCAGGATGAGGGTCCTCAAATCCATCCCACAGCACCCTAAACAATAAGCACCTCGCACCCCTGCTTACTCGAGGCCTGCCCGGTACTGGGGCAGCGGGGAGGGGGGGGTGAGGGGAGTGGGGAGGGCTGGATCATGTCATCTCCCTGAAGCCTTTTAACGACCCTCTGGAGATCCCAGTTTACAGACTGGAAACCAAAGCCCAGGGATGTGAGGCAGCCTGCCCACGGTGATTCAACTAATAACCAAACTCCGAAGTCTGTGTTCTTCCCACCATATGCCTTCACCTTCAAAAGATTTTAGGCTTGGGACCCACGCTTTTATTGAGTGCTTCTCTTTACTTTGCCAAACAAACATGCACTTTAAAAGGTATTAAAATGGAAGAAGGAATTAACTGCTCTTTCTGATGCTTCCACAGAATGCCAGGAAGACAGACTCTGGAAGCACACATTAGTTTTGGAAAGGGGTGACAGCTAAGCATGCTAAAATATAAAGACGAGGCTCATCCCATGTGCTCCGAGGCACCTGGAAGCAAGCTCTGCAGCCGGGTTGTGGGGAAGGAGTCCGCTAGGAGGGACAGGATGGCTTCGGGCTCAGACCAACCCTGGCGAGTAAGTCACGTGAATTCCCTGCACCCAGGCTTGAGCCCTACAAATGGGGGACCCATGGGCCCTGATCTTGGGGCCTCCCTGGAGATGCACCCACCAAACCCTGGGACAGCCCTTGACTGAGTGCTCAGGTCCAGCCCTCTCTCTGCTTCCCTTGTCACATTTGCAAGCCATGGAGTTCAGGAGCCATCACACAGATGAGGAGCCCACCAGGCCGCAGGAGTAGCTGTGAAAAACCAGTCACTCCTCTAGGGTGCCGAAGCAGGGTAACACGGGCCCAGCCTGCTGTGAAAGCCCCTTGGTAATGTGGAGAGCATCACACAGAAATTCTACTTCTGGGAACTTCTCCGAAAGAAATAAGCCAAAAGAAAGAAACCCTGTACCCGTGAAGCTGCCCGTAAATAATGTAATACTAGAAGCGATCAGAACGTCTAGCAGCAGGAAAATGCCTGAATAAGTCACGGTGCAAGTCGCCACATGAACCTTTTTGCACCAGTAAGAAATGTGACTTGAATTAAAACTGCATCACAGCACCGAAAGCTTCTCGCCGTACGAGGGAGAGAGGAAAGGAAGAGGCTGGAAGGAACACCACAATGCACTCTTCCTGCCACCATGAGAAGACGTGATTGAACAAAGACAGGGAGGAGACCCCAAAAGCCTTGAAGCCTTGTTTGTTTAGGGTGACGAAATGACGGGAAATTCTTTCCTTCTACTTTCGAAAGCTTACAAGATGTTCTTTAATGTGAAATACACAGCCAAAGAATAAAGAAAAGTGTCCTATTTCCTGGCGGGCAATAGCGATCAACACAAAAACTGTTTATGGTTTTACATGGAACAAGGAACAGAAGTCAGGGACAAATAAAATTTCACACAACTCTTACTTATTTCATAATGGTTTCCCAGATTACCACAGAACGACGGCAAATGGCTTACATTCAGATTTTGAGATTCACCAGAAATTCCTCTCCTTAACTCTCTTCTCTACCCTGAAACTTCCATAGATGGCTAAAAACTCTCTATCCCTCCTAGGATGCTATAGCGCTCCACCCCTGTTCAGCCAACATTTCCTGAGCTCTTCCTGCCTGCTGGGCACCTTGGAATCCCTCTTCCTTATCTTCTTTGGGCAGGAGTTGAGAGACCGGACACACAAGGACCGGAGGCTCAGGGAGGGTAAGCAACTTGCTCAATGCCACAGCTGGCACTGAACTTTGGTTGGTCCCACGAGCCTGGGTTCTTTCTTAACTGCTTCTCTTGGCTGACAGTGGGATAGGTCCAGCCACATCCCCATTTTGGCTTCCATGTTCTCATGAGATCCTAGCAGTTCCCATGACCTTCGTTTCAATGTGAACTCCCCTTAAGCAGTTGGCACGGCTCAGTGGCACTCTTGCCATTTGGGCCTTATTTTATATTATTTGTTCACGGTCTAGTCTTGCACTTTGCACAGTGCCTGGCTCCTAGAAAGATGCTCAATGAATATGTCAAATGAGAGAATAAAGAGTGTAAATTGCAAAATGCGAGAGGGACACCATGACTTCCAGTGTCGGATGCCTCCCTGTGGCCTGCAAGGTCTGGCTGTCCTCCTGTCCTGTCCCCTCCACTCACTCGTCACCCTTCTCCTCGAATATGCTACACTCTTCCGCATCTCAGGACTCCGCACTCACTGTCCCCTCGGCCCCATTCATTTCTGCAACTTAGGCCCAGCATCTGGCATCCAGTAGGCATCCAGTGGCTCTCTGGTGATGGCACGGACTATCTTACAAGTTAGAAATGATGTATTAGTAAGGGTTGCTTGAACTTGCTTAACAAGTCCTTAAGGAAAATAAAAGGTGGGATTTCTGAAAAAGTCAGCCTCCTGAAAGTTAAAAAAGTCTGCCTGGTGCGCTGCGGCGGGGTGGGGCGGGGGGGCATAAAAAAAAAGAAGAAGAAGAAAACCTTCGAATCCAAAAAGATGAAATGGAATATTCTTTGGATATAAGCAAAGAACTTGAAACAAACCACATAAGCCCTCAATTGCTTGCTAAACCATGCACTTCCTTTAACTCAAATTCAAAGCACGCTGCTGTGTTCTGATGTCTGAAACGGACACCAGAGCTAAGCTTCCGGATGATAGACAGCTGCCTTGAAAGAGGAACTGGACTGAGGTGAGTGGTCAAAATCCCCCTTCAGAAACAAAGGGAAGCTTCTCTAAGGTAGATGGCTTCACTCTGAGATGGTCAGCCTATCTTAGATATTCTTCTGCCTTCTCCCTGGCTCTAAACCCAGGGACCCTGAGACTTGAGGTTTGACTGTATGAACTTGTCGGACAAAGGCTGAACAAGAGACTGCAGGGAAGCCCAGGCGTTTTCAGGGGCTCTCAGTCTGTGCTCCAGGTAGCAGTTGGACTGTGTATCCCACCTGGGGCAAGAGAGGTGGGCAGCATGGGCCTAGGAACTTACACCCAAGTGAGATGTCAGGGGCAAAGGGAAGAAGGGAACCCCTGTCCTTGAGAACTAGCAGTGGCCTTCTGTGCTCTGCCTTGACTCTGGCAAGGTAGGTATGTGCTGCTTTGAGAACAGGAAAAGGAATCCCAGGGCCCAAGCGACCCTCCCTCTGCCATATGCCTTAGCCCTGAATTTCCCCCATCCCGTCCTGTAGATCAGGTCTGTCTGCCCCAAGCCAACAGGGCCTGATGTCAGCAAACAGCTAACAAGACCAAGGCCCTCCTTGGGCTCTAAGGCCCTGGCGATGGGTCCCTGCCAGCCTCATCACTTCCCACAAAGCCTCCCTCACTCTGGGCTCCAGCCATGTCCCCTCCCTAGGGGTGCTGGAATGAGCCACATCTGTCTGGGTTTTTGCCTCCCCTGCTGCCCAGCCCATCCCTCTGCTGCCCGTTCCACCTCCCTCCCCAGGTAGGATGAGGGGCCTGACCTCATGTTCCTTTAACAATAGCCTCAGCTACATGAACTTGTAATGCTCCCTTCCCTACCTTGCCTCTACACCCCGACTCCTTGAGGACCAAAGCAGTGTATGTTATGTCCCTGGCATCCAGCATCAAGTAAGGTTAATAAATACAATGAAGGGAGCAGTAGGAAGCAGCAGGTCGGGGTGGCTAAGAGTGTGGGCTGGGCTCTGGAGGTCACACTGCTTGCACGGAGTCCGGGCTCTGCTACCTATTAGCTGGGGGACCACGAGTACATCACTTGATCACATCATGCCTCAGTTCTTCCTCCACAAGATGGCTTCACATAATGCCAACTTCCTAGGATGGTTGTAGAATTCCATGAGGAGGTTCAGGTAAAGAACTACGGTGAGTGACCCACTTGATATCAAACAGGAGCTCATCTAAGTGTTGAGAAAACTGGGGGCCTGGGGACGAAAAAGAAGGCCGAGTGCAACCCAGAGCAGCAGCTCTCACCATTCACAGCCTTCCAGACCTCTGGCTCAGGGGCTAAGGCGGGCCTCGGGGACAGGACCTTCGTGCTAGCCTCACTAGGGAACATCTCCAAGGCCAACCAAGGGCTACAGGTGAGCAAGCCCGCCTGTGAAGGAGTTGCCAGCACAACCCGCATTTGGCAGAACTGGTCGGGCGGTGAAGCCGGTGCCAACGATGCCCCGTGCAAACAGTGCCACCTATAAACACGCTCGTGGGCCCGGCCACAGGGCCCGCAGGGCTGGCTGGGAGCATAAGGATCAGACGGTGGGCCCTGCGGTGAGGTCTGCAGCTTTGGTCAGACAGCAGGGAATGTGTACTGACTTAAAACACAGTGGCCGGCCCCCCTGCAGCCCCTCCAGCCCAGGCCTCCAAGGCAAAATCATCGCCTGGGGAGAGGAAGGCCACAGAATCCTCCTGTTTGAGCCCGATCCAGCAGGTCTCTCCTGCTTCTCAAAATCCCCAAATTAACACCTCGGCCGCTCCGGTTAGACGGGGATTAACTATGAAGCAGAGGGCAAGGAACTCATCAAATTTATCCATTCATGTCTCCAGGGAATGATTTTCTAGGAAGAGGTGATGGTGCTTACTAAGAAAGAAACTGATCTTACGCGAGAGATAAAATACCGAGAACAGCTCTGCGAAGACTGCTACAGAAAAAAAGGGGTGATAAGGGACACGCACTCCTGTAGGGTTCTGAGAACTCCTCTGCTTTTCACACATGGCAGTGGGCTGGCAAGAGTCAGTCTCATGTGCGTGTGCCTCGCCCCAGATCCCTCAGATCCCGCACCATCTCTGGGGGTCCCGAGCCCCTCCGGGAGAGAATTTCACACCAAGGCCCCAGCTGCACTGCCTACTCCAGGCTCAGAAGTGTCCCCCTGGAGCCTGGGGGCCTGCTCTGTACCAGTCAAGGCAGCCTGCCTAGCCCTCACACAGGTGAATATCAATCCTGTTTTAGAGGGTAGCTTGCCTTGGGCAGTTCCTCCTGGTGGCACAGCGCCAGGGCAGGTGAGGGAGTCGTCCCCACCTCCCGTCCTGAAGTGGGTTGAAAGGCAGGCTCTTGACCTGGTCAGATGGTGGCCCAGGAGAGATGGGGCCTGCCTGCACTTACCCGCCGGGTCTTCTCCACGTCGCCACATGGCAGCCGCTTCACAAAGTCAATGCCGGTCAGCGGCGTGCCCGTGGGGGGCAGGAGGATGGAGGCATCCATCATGAGATACTCCACGTTCATGGGCTTCATCTAGAAGAGAGGCATCAAAGGAAACCTCATCAAAGGGAGGAAGAGGATGGGGCAGGTTACGCAGGCCCCTCACCTGCGCCGGCACACAGCAAGTGAGTAAAGTGAGCCTACATGAAGGCTGGCATGAGGTCTCAAGGCAGCCAGGAGTGCGAGACATAAGCCTTTGTTTTCCAAGACACAGATTTTTCCTTCCCTTGACGTGACAGCTCAGACACTCCCGAGAGGCTGCCTGTGCTGTGAAAAGCTGTGCTCTCCCCCGGTTCATTCCCCTCTCCCTGGCCAGGAGCAGGGCCCTGACTGCAGCAGACGTAGTGATGGTAGCTCCTGGCTATCGTTTCTCCCGAGTGGACCACGCGCTGCAAATAAGCAGGCTTTGCATGCATGATCCTAGTTAATCCTCCCAAAGACTCCACAAAAGATGTTTCCCGATCCGCTCATGAGAAAATGGAAACTCAGCTGGTGGGTGGCAGAACTAAGATGCAGACCCAGGGCTGCCTTGCTCCAGACCCCAACTTCTGCCACGTGACCACTATCCCCCTTCCCTCCTCACCACCTCGCCATCTTGACCTGGCATCATACACCAGAGCCACTTACATCTGTTAAGCTCCAGGCTCCTGCAGGGCTCATCTCCTATTGGACAGCAGTGCTGACGCTATTCCTAATTATAGAGGGGGACACTGAGCTCAGAGGAAGGGTGGATGCCCACAGCCCCTGGGCCACACAGGAGCAGAACTGTCTGCCTGCTTCCACACCACCTGCGAGAAGCCCTCTGTGATTACTGCGACATTTGGAAACAACACCTCCCTTCCTGGACCTCTGCTGCATCAGTATGGACACTGAATGTGCATGTGTTGTTGGACACGGACACTTCATTTCCCAGTCATCATAAAGGGGTGACATTTCCCAAAGTAAATTTCCTGCAGAATTAACTACTCCTTCAAGCATCCCATGCTTTTTTGTGTGTCATTTTCGCTGTTTGTTTTGTTTTTTCAGAAAGTGGACTTTAATCGTACCCCATTCTCCCCCTCTTCTGGAACATATAGCTGACGACGCAGGGCAGTGGTGAGGGCCCGGCCGTCTGAGCCTGGGCACCAAGGGGACACCGAGTGCATGCTGCCTGCCTTTTTCCTTTGGCCACTGTAAGCAGCACTACCCCCAGACCTGGGGTCCCCCATCCTCAATCCTTTTATCCCAGGGAGGGTAGCGGAGCCCTCAGTTGCAGCCCAAGGCCGCCCTTGGCATCGTCTCCCAGCAGTGCCTTCACGCAGCCCCCTCCGCTCTGCCCTACCTCTTCATTAAACAGGAGGTGACAAGAGAAGTGAAGGCAGGTCAAACACGAAGGCCTGGCTTCAGTACACGGGTTTCCATGAGCACCCAAGGGCCTACCTCCACTTCATTTAGCTCAGACGCTGCTTTCCTGATGTCCAACCTCAGGACTGACTTTCACATAAGGGGGCTGAGGGTGTGCCCCTTTCTATGTCTCTAGGGGGCCAGGCCCTGTGCAGACCACACAGTAAACATGGCACAAGGCAGACACACCCAGCCCCGGCAGCTCCCTGTAGTAGGAGGGAGAGGAAGCAAGTATTCGTGGTGCACACACTCTACAGGAGGCATCTGTTAGGTACTTGAGACCCAGGCACGTGGTGTGGGCCCCATCTTACAGATGGAAAAAATGAAGGCTGAGATGTAAGCAACCCACGAAGGTCACACAGTAAGTAACAAGAGTAGAGGGGCGCCTGGGTGGCTCCGTCAGTTAAGTGTCAGACTCTTGGTTTGGGCTCAGATCATGATCTCAGGATTGTGGGATCCAGCCCTACATCAAGCTTGGCGAGAAGTCCACTTGAGACTCCCTCCCTCTCCCTCGGCTCCTCCCTCTTTGGCCCTCCCCCACTCACACATGGAGTGTACGCACAGGTGCACTCTCTCTCGCTCTCTCTCAAATACATAAATAAAATCTTTAAAAAAAAAATGTTTAGGAGTCTGAGCTTTTCCACATCATCAGGTGACATACAAGCCTCGTGTCTCCAACAGGAAACAAAACCAAACTGTGGAGAGCTACATTGTAGAAGGGCACATCACGGAGAAAGTACCATAGCACCTAAGCCCCACATCCACTCCACTCTAACTACCAGTCCAAAGTGCAGAAGACTGAGACACTCTTCCAGGGGCTGGGGGAATAATGGGGAGCAGTGGCCATGGCCAGGTAGGAGACACACCAGAGGAGGGCTTGGGCGCTACTGCACTACTTCTGGAGACGATCTATGCCAATTGGCAATTTCCCCCGGAACAGGCTCCATAGAGGCCTCGGAAGCACCGAGGACGAGGATGTGGTAAGGGCCCACCAGTCCGTACCCAGTGAGACAGGCTTGGGAGCCAGGAGCCACTGAGAGCAGGCTGCTTTTGTCTTTGTAACACTTTAGACACTTAGGTTTACTATAAACTTCTCGAATCACTTCACTCTTGGATGAGCAATGTCCACAAAAAGGACATTTATCATCTATTTACTGAGTGCCAAGGAAGGGTGAGATGACAGGGATGCACAGAAATGAACAAAACATAGAAAGCTGTAATCCTCGGAACCGATCTCTTCCCGTGACTGTGCCTGATGGATGGAGGGCGACAGGGCAGACTCTGAGCAGGTGCTGTGGACTCAAGAACAAGTGCTGGAACATTCCGGTGGCGCAGCAAAGAAGGGCAAGGCACTGGAGGCAAACTGCTGGGCTTTGGAACCCTGGCTCTGCACCTCACTGGCTGGGCAGACGCGGGGCCTCGCCTCCTGATCGGGGTGACAGGAGTCTACGCTCGCAGCCACTCCCATCACGGTGACAAGGGCGGTGAAAGGATGAATATGTACAATGTGCTTTGCACTCCTGACGAGGCACGAGGCCTCGGTCAAAGATTATTCCTATCAAAGTGAATCTTTCCGACCATCTATGGCACAGCCCAAAGAAGTGAAATTTCACCAGTGGTGGGGATCAAAAAGGCACCGTTTCCGATTCACTTCCCCACCAATCCCAGTTGGAAAGGCCCCAGTTAACGTTCTCCCAGTTCCACAGGACAAGTGCACAGGCAACCCCGTGTGTCCTGGCCCGTCACTTACCGTCATGCTCCTGTACTCATCTTCAAACATGTCCAAGAAAATTTCTTCTCCCTAAAAAAAAAGGAAGAGAGAGAGATTATGCATATTTTTTTCCACAGACACCCAAGTATTATAAACTCCAGCTCATGGCTGTTGGGGACATCTGGTTCTCATTAGTGAGTTCTCGTAAATCACCAGGAAGAAAGACACACGTGAACACGAACACGCACACTCAAAGGAAAGCCCAAATATCATATTGCACCTCTCAACATTTCTCTTTTCTTTTTTTAAGCATGTAGAGTTAGATTCCTTCTGTCAAGGCAGCTAATTAAAACAACAACAGAAATAACACCATATATAATTAACTATAAAAGTGGGTGAAATTGCGAGTGTTTCACCATCATCTGTGTGTTGAGAAAGAACAGAGAAATGGGAAGCCTGCTTCAGGGGCCATGTTAAGTCTGTGAGGCTCCACGCCTTAGAAAGGAAACGTATAATTAAGCCTACTTAATACTACAACTTTACAGGTCGTTCTGGTTGTTTCTGAGGCACACCTGTGAGGCCCATGGCTCCACAGGGCTGCGGTGGGTAAGATTCTGGCTCTGAGACTCGAAAACCAAGGGGCCCAATCCTCTACCTCTCAGAGCCTCTCTCGGGTTCGCTGCAAGACTGGAATGACAGCTGGCATCTATGCAGGTCGCTGCAAGGATGAAAGGAGTTAACCCGAGTGAAGTGCTGACCTCAGGGCCTACCACTCAGTCAGGGCTGGTAAATACTAGCACTCGTGGTCACTCTGGTCAACCCTGGATGAAGCACAGCCCAGGAGGGGAGCGGAGATTCAGTTGATGGCGCCATGACCATTCAAACTGTCCTGTCTCTCTCCTGAGTCCTGAATATCTCTCTCTCAATCTCTCTCACACACACACAACCACATGGTCAGGATGAGAAAAGGAGCAAGGCTTTATATATGTTTCCAGTTGTCACAACTACAGATAAACTGGAATATTCTTGCATGGCAATAGGAACCACGTAAGAACCACAGAAATCACAACCCTGAGAACATCCAAAAGCTTCTGAGATATTACACTTAGGGCATAACCCTTATAGGACAAAAGAACAACCTGGGCAGGGAGAAGGGAGCACCAGTTCAAATATAGCTCTCATTGGCTAAAGATAAACCCTCTGGGAAAATGCCTACCTATATATCTTGGTCTTCTTAGGGGGAGAAATGAACAAAGAGCAGTTATCCTCCGGATGGTCTAAGCATAGTCTGTGATCTCCTCCCCCATGTGTGGGGTCCCCCCTTGTCTGGCCGTGTCCACCATGTGGCAGCGGCATGGGGTCATCTGTGTCTGGCGAGGTGGATTTCTAGACTGTAAGACCTTGTTTTCTGCCCCATGAACACTGGCAATAATGGACAGTGGCTTAAAAGCATCCTGGAAAGAAAAGGGGTGTGGTGCATCTTTGCCTACGACTCACGGCGGTCTGTAGAGACCACAGATAATGAACAAGACGGCAGTGCCAACACCTTCCCTCCACCAGGGAGGTTCTCCACGTCAGCAAAATGATGAGGGGAAACCCTGGCTACCGGGACAGAGGTCAAAATCTCAGGGAGCCACGGGGCCCAGGTGAATGTGGATTAAGCCAGCTCCTGCTGACAGACTATGCACTTCCCTAAGAATACATCATGCTTCAGATGCAGAGCAAAACAAAACCATCACAGCCAGATGTCTCAAAATTAACCATCCGGAATCCGAAGAGGACACCTACAAATTCCTCGGTGACTCATCAGGGCGGTCCTTTACAAAATCTCACTAACCTTAACGATGAAGGTTTAGAAACCTATGTGAGGTTGGCCTTTATTGGCATAAATGTCTGTAAAGGACATACATGTGTAGAATTCATGCATGCGTACGTAACTCAGAAGTTATTTTATATGGAAAACATGGATACCTCACAAGCATATTAATTTACATGTGTAATTTAGTCCCCTGCATGCATGTAATTCGCAATTTACAGATTCATCCATAACCAGTATCAGGTACCATTGATAAACAAACTATCACAGACTAGGGGGTGAGTCCTCAGAAGGCGTTCTGCGAAGAGGAGCACAGGCATGAAGGTGCGGGGCCTGCTGCTCGGGGGTCTGCCACGGCGCATGCTTACTCAGTGCGCACGGGTACAAGAAGTCACCAGAATCTTGCGATCGGTACATGCACACGCCTAGAGACTACAATCCTATGTCTGTGACACACACTACACTGCCCTCCCGGGCACTCTGGCCACTTACCTTGTAAAAATGCCGTACTAGGTGAACACTTTCTTCTCGGGCACCCTGTTGAGAGAGGGAAGGCGGGAGGGAGGCCAGTGAGTTGGCTAAGTTACCAATTCCAAAATCTGAGTGCACATCAAGCCGATGACAGACTGGACTCATATCCTTCAATCTATGAAGTGCTTTGTAATATAGAGGGAGGGAAGGAGGAAGGGTGGCCTCAAAATAAAAATGGGCAAAAGAGAGGGGATTCTGGGTGGTGACACGGGAAGTTATTAACATACAGTTAGGTGGGGGAAGTGGGTCATAAAATATGGCCATGGTGACTCCTACAAATGTGTCAGCGTGTGGGTATCTGGAAAGACACACACCAACGTGTCCAGTACAGTTCCTTTCCACTTTTGTACTTTCTGAATTTTCTCAAATAAACATGAAAAATAAGGGGGAAAGCAAGAAACTAAAAACGATGAATGTAGGTATTAGCACAATAAACCATAAATACATAAAACGCAGGCATTGTGTTTGGATATGTGTAACATTTTTGTAAGACACAAAGGAAAATAATAAAATTCTGGTTGACAAATACAGGGCCAATAATCGTCCCAGTAATTACTGAAATGCAACAGTTAAGAGGGCTCCTCGGGCCAGTCTCGGAGGAAGGGTAGTTCCGCGGTAACGGCTGGGTGGTTGCAGACCCCAGGGCCAGGGCTCTCATCTGGATCTAGCAGCTTCCTTCCCACGGCCTCCCATGGAACCCAGGCAACAGGATGGGGCCCTCACCTCCAGGCAGGCTAGGTGCACGTCCTTTATGATACAGCCTGTGCCGGTCACCACTTGCTGCTTTAGGAGCAGACAGCTCAGCTCCAGTGTCGCCAACCGGATCTTCCCATCTGCAGGGGAAGGCAAGGTCAGCCTCACACAGCCCAGCGGGAAGCCCTTCAACACAGTTTCTGGCTTTGCCCACTTTGAGGTTAACAGGTCAGCTGACGGGGCCCCTGACATCCAGAGGAGATACAGAGGGAACTCACATGTCAACCCCTTCCCAATTATAATAGAATGTTCCAATCCAAGCCGCCCACACCAAACACTCCCTTTATCAGGGGAGGGGAGGCAGGAAAAGGAGGATTACTAATTATTTCTGAAGACTGGGAAAGTGGCCGTCTGTGGTTGCTTTCCTTGGCTGGGTTCCCTCCCCTTTTTAGGAACGAGCACCTATCTTTCCATTGGAGAAGAACCAACCTCACTCTTGGGTCTCTAATTTGGGTGGAGCTAGTCCCTTTGCTCTGTTCCAGGGAGCGGCACATCACCCAGGCTGGTCAGGGTGCTCTATTCCTCTGGTCACAGTGACTGGGGAGGGGACGGGCAAGAGGGCCGGTCAGAGCCAGTAAGGCTCAATTCCGCCACACACTGGGACCACCGAGCAGGAGCACCTCTCCTTCTGACAGGAACAGTGCTGGGACCCTGAGCAGCACTGAGGGGCACAAGCCTTATAATCCACCCTGGCCACCTCTGCATCCTTGCCTGCATTTTCTACCTTTCGTCCAAGCCCACCCTTCCCCCCAGACTGCCCGGAGCGCGCCTCTTACGGCAAGTCCCGCACCCAGGAGGGAAAGGGATGGCTGCAGTGCTGCTGGCAGTCCACCCTGCTAACACACAAAGTGGGAGCGTCCAAAAACTCTTGAAAACACTGTTCCAGCTTCTGAACCCAGCTGTGCCTGAAGCCAGGCTCCAACGGACTTCAAGTTGCACAAGCCAGTAGTTTGTCTGTTCACACTGTTTCAGCCTGTCTGCGTTGGGTTTCTGTCGACGGCAACCACGCTCTGATGAAGTAGCCCCCCTGCTGCGCTACTGTGAGCCAGGCACGGCGCAGGGCGTGTTTCAGGGCCTCCCTCCAGAAGTGGGTGCACTCCTGCACTGCAGTGGGTGCTCTAGACTAAGGTTTGGGCAGGTAAAGCGACGTGTCCCAAGTCTCATCCTGGGGGATGGGAGACTCCAGGGGCTCTGAATGCCAAGACCCCTGTCAGACATTGCTCCTAGAAGCATCTGGGGCTGCATGACAGGTGGGCAGCCCGCTCTTAGTCAAACTCCTCCCTGGGTCATTAAACGCACTGCTGGGGAGATGTCTCAATGTGCAAGAGGGGCCTGGAGAGGAAGAAGTGTCCAGGCCACTCTCCTGAGGCCCTGGAAACCCTGGAGGTCAGGACAGGCTATTGGGAAAAATTCAAGGACGATGTGCCACTGCACATCTCCCTGCCCACCCTTTCCTGCTTTGGGTGTCAGGTGGGAAATAGGAGAAAAGGAATTGTTTGCCAGGAAAGGCTACTTGGTCTCAGCCACGGAACTAAGCCCCAGTAGCCCAGCATGAACCCTGCTTCCACGCCGCCTCCCTGCTGGCCATGCCCACCTGTCTCCCACCTCCAGTCTCTGGGGCACAGCGTCACTCCTGCTTGCCCCTCCGCAGAACCCCTCTGGCCCAGCCATGAGCCCCCTGCTGCTGCCTCAAGGGAAGGGGAGTGTGATCTTCCAACAACATTCTCCTTCCTTTGCAAGCTCCTGCCATGTGCTGACGTCCCCCCACGGGCCCCCTCAAGGGGCTGACTGCCCCTCCCCACCCTGGAGTCTCCTCTTGAACATCCAGGCCACACACTGCCTTCCCTGACCACTGGACCACACATCCTCAGATAGCCCTCAGCCACCATCCTCAGGGATGAGCTCTGTTCCCTGTGCTTGACCTCTCAGTAGAGAACTGACCCACTGGTGCCCTTGGTTCTGAGCCACACCTATCTCTCTTGCTGCCCCTACTTCCACTTGTTCCATGTGGAACCTGGCTCAGGCTCCCATGCTGGCTCTCCCTCCATGCCACCTCAAGACACTTGTAGTGGCCCAGAGCTTGGTCCCAGACATGCCTCTCTTCTCTCCTATGGTTTAAAAAACCACACACATGTCTGTGAGTCCCATGGTGTGAGCTCAGGCCCTAACCCCGTAAGCTCTACAGTCTATCTCCACCTGGGGTCCCAGACCCCTGGTACTTCACAGACCCCCTGCTGCGGCTCCTGAAAGGCAGGAGCCATAACCGCCCTGGACCTCCTGTACCCAGGTCATTTGCTCACAGCGGTTGGCAGGCAGGAGGCACTCGATAAACATTTGTCCATGAACCCCGTTCCCCAAGCCTCTTTACTCTCTCCCCAAAGTCCCACTGGGCCGCCTGCTGGAGCCCATGCCCTGTGATTTCTGAAGTTCTGGTCTGCGCCATAAACCCTACCCCTGCCCTTCTCCTGAGTCATACCTGGGCCCAACCCCACACTGCTCTTACTGTATAGCTCGGTGGTTCTGTCTCAACCAGGCTGCGTCTCTGTTGGGCCCATTTCTGTGCCCTCACTCACCCTCTGATGGCCTCTCTCGCTGCCTCTACAGAGAATTGGCCTTGCCGCCAGGGTTCTGAAGTTCAGCATGGCCAACGTTTTGGGTCAGATGATCTGTTATTGGAAGCCATCCTGTGCACTAAGGATGTTCGGTGGCATCCCTGGCCCCTGATGCCAGGAGCACCCCCTCCTCAAGATGTGACACCCAAAAAATGTCTCCGGATGTCGCCAAATGTCCCCTGGGAGGTAGAGTTGTCCCCACTTAAGAGCCACTGCAGCAGGTCATTCTGCCTGCTGTTTCTAGCCCTTGCCACAGCTGCAGATCCTCAGCCAAAACCTCAGAACTGGGCTGACAAGTGCCGGATGCTGGGCATGTCTTATACTATCAAGAGCCCCTGATTTGAACCTTCCAGCCTTCCCTCACGTATGCTGTCAGTCTGGTTCGTGGTCAGACGTGGCCTCGGCCACCCCCAAGAGGAGGGCTGGAGACACTGGCACAAGAAGGGTTGGGGATGGAAGCAGAGGAAAGACAGGGTCCCACACAAACCCTACAGGGGAGGAAAGAGGAGGAGACCCCGAGGTGAAGACATGGCTGGACAGAACGACACAGGTGGCCCAGGGTAGGCACAGCCCAGGGAGTGGCTAGACCAGCCTGTATTCCCAGAAAGGCTGGGTCTAGATCGCAAGACTCCTGGTGCACAATCTGGGGGGCCTGGTCCCTCTCCCTCCACTGCCTCGGTGAGCAGCTACGCCCCAGGCACCTGGCTGAGCCGCGTTGTTCATGATCCTGATGAGTCTCTCGGCCAAGAGATGGTTGTAGGTGGTCTTCTCGGCCGCGCCAGGCACTGGGAGCTGAATTTGCTCCAGTTTTTCAGGATCCATACCTGGAAGGCAGAAAGGAGCAGGCTGTCACTGGAGTCGCCCATCAGGCACCCTGCTCATCCTGAAAGGCACCTGAGCTCTATGCCGCCCCACCCCAGCGCCCCACCCGCGACTGGTGCTGCCTGAACCCTCACTTACTGCAGAGCTCTCTGTGAGCGGAACTTAAACCCACATACTAAAACATACACCTTCTAGTGCTAATTATAAAAGGGAAATCAGCACTGCTGCAACACTGACAGTCACTGTACAAAAGAAAAAGACGATGTTTTTACATTCTAGCCAAAAACTTGACTGACTGGTTAGCACTTGTGGTCCGAGACCTGCTCTCTTTGTGACAAAGAGGGGATTGGCGGGTACTGGAGAGGTGCGCAAAACGTGCCAGCCCCAAACAGTGACAAGTTCCTGGACACAACTAGGGGCCTCAGAACAGGGACGGCAAAGGAGTAACTTCGGCATGGAGCTTTGCTCGGCCGTCCCACACCAGGTCTGCGTGCCACCAGAAGCCACTCCCGGATCAGACACACCCCATGGTGCAGGAGTGGACCAGATGGAAAGGAAATTACAGGCAAGCCCCACAGTTGCACCTGAAGCTCTTGGCAGCCAACTCAAGGAGCCGGGCCCACTGCTTGATGAGCGCACAGGCGGGGCGCAGGGGCCGCGGGGGGCAAGTGGTGGCGCTGGTCGAGAGACATCAGGCTACATCCTACAACAGACAGGAGCGCTGTCTCTCTTGAAGAGGCAAGGATGCCGATAGCATGGGTCTCTCTTGAAGAGGCAAAGGAATCGTTTTTTCTGGCAGTAAAGGGGAACAGTATTTAAAAGACAAAAGGCAAGACGGGAGGGGTAGCTGGGCAGGGAGAACAGAGGGCACACAAGTCCAACTGTGAACTCAGGGTCGTCTCCCCTAAAGTGGAACCTGGGGGCCGGGGTGGCAGGGGGACCTGTGCGGGCTACTCCAAGAGGCCGGGGGTGGGGTGAGAGCTGCCCCAAATCTTTATCCCTCTTCTAAAGTGGCTCTGGAAAAATACACTCGCAGAAACAAACACTTTACTTGATCCAAGGTTGGAGAGCTGAATGGATTGTTTGTGCTGAAAGCACGTCTTTTCCTGTTATTCTACAAAAGGGGGGAAGGTGACACTTCTCGGAACTCTTGAAATACAGCCCCTTGAGTACTAGATGACGCTTCATTTAGAACCTTGACAAAACAGTGGAGGATAGCATTGAAGATCTGACTGTCTGGATCCTAAGTGACTCCTACACACTCATTGACGTAATAAACCATAACAATATATCTTGCTTTATTGAATTCCTTCCAGCTCCGAACCAAAGGCTGAGCCATGCGAAGGAGATGACACAGCTGAGGGACGGCCTGAGGGCTCGAGCTGAGGAGTTCTCGCGTGTGTACACCACCCCCCCAACGTGGCTTCATCAAAAACTCCGATCGCGGTGAAAATTTAATCTGCGGATTCTATAGCCCATTTTCATGCTCCATGTCCAGCTGTGAGGCGTCCTGCTTTATTAAGTGGCAAGAAGAACACCAAGTGAATCTTACTGGTGGCTGTGTTTTTTCCCAGAGATGTCAACACCACCCTCAACATCTCTCTGTCCTCCCCATTCTGGCCCTTTGGAAACTGTCAGTTGGTGGTTCTGGGGAAAAAATGCTCCTCAGTCAGACCATCTCTCACCCCCACTCAACAGGGCCAGTGGGAGGGGCCCAGCTGCTGGCTCCCTCAGGAATGTGGCGGTGGTCAGCAGAACCGGGACAGACCAAGACTTGAACCGGGGCTTCAATTTCCACATTTTGCCTTTTTCCTATGACTGCCCCACTTCCTGAGAATTTGTCAAAAATGAGGAAATCTGTCGCAAAATCTCTCAATAGGAAGAACAGCACTCCAAGGTTATCTTGACCTTCCCCAACTAGTGGTTCCACGCTGTGTGAAAAGGGGGACCCCAAGCGACAGAAACACTTCCTTTAAGAACTTCACAGGACCGGATTCCAGGGCAACCTCTTCTTCTAGTTGGAAATTAGGGCCCAGAGATGCTAAGTCACACCTCCAAGGTCACAGAGCAAGCTGGAAGCACAGTTAGAATAGGAGGATTCCAAAGGCGGACTAAGACCCAGCTACCTTCCAAACGCTATACGGTCTGGGGGCTGACTCAGGGAAGAGCTGCTCAGGTAGGAGTCTAAGGATGGGTGAGAATTTGCCTCGAGCTGCCCAGGGAGCTCCTGCAAGAAGTGTGGTAGAGCTTAGTGAGGGCAGGGGTTGGGGCACTCTGGAAGGAAGCGACGAGGCAGACACTGGGGAAAAGGGGCAGGCAAGGCTTTCCTGCCAAGATCCCTGGAGGGCAGTGAGCAGGAGATGACATGATCTGATTGTACTCATGCTTACTCTGGAGTAATCTCCACTGTCCCCCCACCCAACCACTCAAGGTGATCTCTCTCCTCAAGGTACTCTCCCCAAAACAAACTTGGTATTGCAGTGCATTCTATGTGAAATGAACTCGACCCACAGCCACTGGGTAGACAGCAAACAGGGTCAACTGAATACAACACATGGAAAAACTTTGTAAAACAAAACAAAACAAAACAAAACAAAAATCCTTTTGAGCATCTCTGTTCTTTCCCCAAAGTTCCTCCTGGGCCATGTGCCTCAGTGTCTCCCCAACCCCCTCTGTTACTCTTAACGATCCCATCCCGGCCCTTGGCTTTCAAGGCCTGTGCAGCCATTCAGAAGCTCCAGACATTCTTCTGGGTCCAAACAATTAGTGGCTGCGAGTTGTTAAAGAACAAGGTCAATGTCATGATATGACAAGAATGTGCATGTGAACAGGAAAATGGCACATGTATGCAGGGACACACACACACACACACACACACACACACACACACAGAGGTTTTTAGGCACTGAAAGGCAAATTTTATTGCAAGCCTTATTAAGTTTCTTTGCTAGCCATTTCCCTCTTACTGAAATAAACACTGTAGATAATATGTTGTCCTATTTGCTAACACTTAAGTGCTGAGCAACAGACAAATTCCAAAGAAACCCAGATGTACTTCACGTGACCACATGCTTCCTCACTGCCTTCCCACTGGGGTCAGATCCTGCTCTGTCCAAGTGACTCGGAAAGGATCTCCCTCTGCATCGCTCCCACCCAGCGATCACAGGGTTCGGGGGAAGGCGGGGTGGAACTCCCAATGAATTCAAAGAGTCCAAATTAGAAGGGAAGGGTGTGGCTCACTGATGTCAGGAACCAGTTCCTAAGCTTCCCTTCTAGGTTCTGACTTCTGGACTTGGCCTCCTTGACAGGAGTCCCCACCCAAGAGAGTGGTAGAAAAGACCCAGACAAAAGTTACATAAAAAGACGTAGACAGGGGCGCCTGGGTGGCTCAGTTGGTTAAGCGACTGCCTTCGGCTCAGGTCATGATCCCGGAGACCCGGGATCGAGTCCCGCATCGGGCTCCCTGCTCGGTGGAAAGCCTGCTTCTCCCTCTCTTGCTACCCCTGCTTGTGTTCTCTCTCTGGCTGTGTTTCACTCTGTCAATAAAAAATAAAATCTTAAAAAAAAAAAAAAAAAAGACGTAGACAGACACGCTGGCGAAAGAGGCCACAATGGCACCAGGTAAATGATGGGCCAAAAAACATGTTTTGTTTTGACCACGGAGGTCTCCTTGGCTGTGGTCACACAAGCATGGCCAGCTTTGGAAAGCTATAGACCAACTATTTCGAAAGCTAACCAGATGTTGGGCCGATTTCCAATGTAGTTCTAGTTCTGATTATGTGTCAGTCGAGATCCAAAATGATGGTTTGCCAGCTCTCTGCGTGGCGAAAGCCTCCTTTTATCCTATTACCTTTCAATCTTTCCCATACCTCTCATTTGTGTTCCAGTAACTTCTAAGCAAAATAAAACAAAACCCAAAAAGCCTGAGATTCCTTTTGGGTAAACAATGATAAATGGATGGGACAAGAGAGTTATGGGTGGAGTGGGGGAACCTTTAAGAATATGAAAGCTGCAGAACTCAGCCCCCTCTCTTGAGCCAGGCCTCTGCAGACTTGACAAAGGAGAGAAGGCTGCATTTGCTATTACAGATATGAACCAGAATTCATTATGTGGCCGAATTGAATCACAACGAGTGCCTTCCTCCAACTGGTCAACCCTTCCAAAGTGGGATATTCATTTCGGTGCAGCATCTAATCTATTATGATTTACTGGAAGGCCTGAGCTAACATTTGGTTTTTATTAACATTGCTTTTATGTTAAAATTGCCTTATGATGAAAAATCTATCGAAAAGAGACCATTTCATTAGGGGCCCTGCTTGGAGGGTACAGTTCTAGGGAAGAGAGGCTGAAGGTTAAGGGCAGCTAACTGCCTGCTGCTTAACCAAAAAACCAACCAACCAACAACCATGAGCAACAAAAGACCCCCACCCAATACAGACCCTGTGCCCACAGGCCAGGACTGGGGCACGGATCAGATAGCAGCTTCTTGCTAGGCAGTTTCCTTTGGGGGACCCCCGGGCACCCAAATCTGAAGTCTCCAGCTTCCTCTCCAAACCTGCTCCATGGCCCATGCTCGCTGGTTCTGGAAATGGCACCACCAGCCACAAAGTGGCAGGGTCAGGGACTGGGGCATCACCCAGACTCCTCCCTTGGTGCCCTCTCCCATCCAAACCAAGCAGGGCTTCCCTCCCCCAGCCTACTCCTCTCTTGTCTTCCCATCTTCAAAAATGGCCCCCCACAGTTGCCCAAGTGTCCCTTTCACTCTACTGCCACATCCAATCCATCAGCTCATTCTGACTCCACGTCCAAAACATATCATAAATGCTTCTGGTTTTCTCCAGCTCTATGGCCAACATGCTGATTCAACCCACATTATCCCTTGCCTGGACAACAGCAATGGCTTCCTACCGGGCCTCCTACTTTCCCACTTACAACTCTCTCCTTTACCCTCTTCATCTACTCTCCATCCAGTAGCCAGACTGCTCCTTCAAAAATAGCCACCTGACCACATCACTTTTCTATTTAAAAATACTTCAGGGCTTCTGGGGCACCAGGGCGGCTCAACAGGTTAAGCATCCAACTCCTGATTTCGGCTCAGGTCATAATCTCAGAGTCCTAGGATCAAGCCCTGTGTCTGGCTCCATGCTCATGAGGGAGTCTGCTTGAGATTCTCTCTCTCCCTCTGCCTTTCCCCACTGCTCTCTCTCAAATAAATAAATAAATAAATAAATAAATAAATAAATAAATAAATCATAAAACAAACACACACACACTTCAGGGTTTCCCACTGTACTTGGAATAAAATCTAAATTCCTCTTCATGGCCTCTAAGGCCCTCTGAGATCTGGGCCCTACTCAGCTGGTCAGTGCCTCACTTTGCTTGGCCTCCTTTCTACTCCTCAAACCAGTGAGCTCCTTCCCAACTCATGGCCTTCGCACACACTGTTACCTCTGCCTAGGGCACTCTTGTCCCAGATCTTGGCAAAGTGGACTTCTTCGCACCCTTCAGACCTCTGCTCTGATGTTCATTCCTCAGGGCAGCGCCCTCGGCTGCCCTAGCGAGTACCCCTACACCGCACGACCACAAGTTTATTTTTGTCACTACACAGCCCGATTTCTTCTCCTTCATTTGTACACTCGACGGAGGCTCATCGGACTTGTTCCAGCACCGACAGCAATGCCTCGCACATAGCAAGTGTACAGCACATACGTGTCAAATGACGAGAAAGCCCTTCAGTTTCGTTTCAACACTGCCCATGCTCGCCCCTATCTCTCCATCCAGCCCGTCTTCTGGCTGAACTGCCATGAGCCCTGTCCCAGGGACGCAGAGAGGTCCGGTGGGCTCCTGGCTGCACCGACCTTCAGCATCTCCCACGCAGCCTGTAGGATGCAGTTCACTGTCACTGCCCACCCATTCTCTGCCCGCTGGCACCAGCCTACCCATCTCTCAGAGCACAGCCTGCCCACCATCGCACACCCCGTGCCCGCCTGATGAGGGGACAGCGATCTCAGCCTCAGTGGGCTGGAGTTCGTAGCCCCCAGACTGAGCGTGCTGCCGGGCACGTAGCTGGGCCCATGAGAATAACTGAGTAGCTTCAAGCACAAATTCTTCATGATCAACGCAGTCTTTTGGAACCAAAGGCGACTTCGGACAAAGCAGTCACTTTCAAAAGAAAGTAAACACGGAAGCCACGCAGATTGCACAATGCTCTCCTGCCTGAACAACCTTCAGAGCTCCCACTGTGTCAGACTACAATCAAAGCTTCTCACCGCCATGGGTCCCCCACCATGTGTCCCCGCTCGCCTGTCACGCTGCCTTCACTTCCCACCCCTCTCGCCTTGCTCCCTCCACAGCAGTCATACTCACCCCCTTGAAAATAGGAGTTTGGTTCACCACTGGGTTCTCAATATTAACCACAGTGCCTGGTATTGAATAAAGAAGCCTTCTAAAAATCTGTTAGAAGACTGGGTGAGTAAATAAATGAATAGCACTAGCAGGAAATAGAAGAAGGAATTAAATTCCCTCAATTATACACTTCCACTCTTTTAAGAAGGAACCCCCCTTAGATGTTGAGGAGGAAGAGGAAGAGGGGTTGGGGGGAAGACCTCAAGAAAGGAAGAGAGGCTCGCTCCACAGGACCTTGAGAGGCTGGTCCCTCTGGGACACAGCCTGGCATGAAGGAGCTGCAGTGTGCAAAGACTTCCCTCTGGGTACCCAGGAAAGCCAGCCACTAGAACGACAAAGAATTCACCTATGTGTCCCCTGGCATCTTCACCTGAAAAATAGCACCTTCCTGGCCAAGGGCCCAGGCCCAGGCCACCAGACAGGGCAGCCCAGCAGAGCTGCCACATGGCGAGAGGTGACCAGTCCGCACACAGGCTGAGCGCTGGCCGGGTGCCAGGCGCTAAGTTGGGTACTGCAGGGGTCCATTGGGAGACACATGGTCTCTGTCTCTAGAGACTGGGCAGTCCAGAACGGCAGAGAAAAAATGGACGGAAAAAGAGATACAAAAAGCACCACAGGAACTCCATGGAAATTAAAAATGACTGCTCTTCAAAGAACGTTCTTAGCAAATGAAAAGACAAGCCATAGACTAGGAGGAAATCTTTGCAATACTCAATTGATAAAGAACCTGTACCCAGAACATACTAAAAAAAACTTTCAAAACCCAACAATAATTAACCACCCATGAAACAATGGGCAAAGGATTTGAAACAATACTCCACCAAAGAAGGCATGCAGAATGGCAAATGAGGCACAAAGAAAATCACTATCATTAGCCATTAGGAAAATGCAAATTAAAATCACAAGAGGGCATTACCACATATCTATTAGAATGGCTAACATGAAAAAATGGGCATACAAGTACTGTAAGGACTCTGAAGACACCAGAACATTCATAGACTGGTGATGGGATATAAATTACATAGCTACTTTGGAAAAAAATTTGGCAGTCTTTCTTCCTTCCTTCCTTTCTTTCCCCTCCCCTTCCTTTCTCTCTCTTTCCCTTCCTCCCTCCCTCCCTCTCTTCCTTCCTTCCTTTCCTTCTTTCTTTCCTTTTCCTCCTCTTTCTTTATCTCGCTCTCTTTCTTTCTTTCTTAAAATAAAGTTGGCTCCACACCCAGTGCAGAACTTGAACTCCCAACCCAGAGATCAAGACATGAGATCAAGAGTCAGATGCTCTAGTGACTGAGCCACCCAGGTGCCTCTGGGAGTTTTTCTTAAAAACAAACAAATTTACAGTAATCGGATGATTCAGCTATCTTATTCCTTGGTATTTACCCAAGAAAAAAGGAAATATATATCCATAAAAGACTTGTATATAAATGTTCCTAGTAGTGTATGCTTAAGAACTGGAAATAAGCCAAATGCCCATTAACAGATGAATGGATACACGAAACTGTGGTACATTCACACAGTGGACTGCTTTCAACAGTAACAAGAAATGTTGAAACACAGGACTAAAAACAGGACATCATGAGTCTCAAAATAATTATGAACACTGAAAAAAAGCCATACCAAAAAAAAAAAAAGAGTATGTATTGCCTAATTTTATTTACATAAAATTCTAGAAAGGGCAAACTAATCTATAGTGACAGGGAGCAACTGAGGGTTGCTTGGGGAGAAGGGTGAGAATGGACAGGGACGAGGGGTGACAAAGGGCAGGAGGAAATGTTTGGGGTGATGGATATGCACTGTCTTGATTGTGGTGAAGGTTTCGTGGGTGTGTACAAATGCCAAAACTTGTCAAGGTGTACACTTTCAGCATGTGCAGTTCATTGTACATGGATTAGACCACAAACTGTTTCAATTATCATGGCTTTCAGCCAAGATGGATTGGATTTGCCCACCTGATTCTAGCAACTAGAAAACTAGGCCAGGGGCACCTGGGTGGCTCAGTTGGTTAAGCGACTGCCTTCGGCTCAGGTCATGGTCCCGGAGACCCGGGATCGAGTCCCACATCGGGCTGCCTGCTCGGCGGGAAGCCTGCTTCTCCCTCTCTCACTCCCTCTGCTTGTGTTCCCTCTCTCACTGTGTTTCTCTCTGTCAAATAAATAAAATATTAAAAAAAAAAGAAAAAAAGAAAACTAGGCCAAACACATCAGACAATGATTCTGACCCCCTGGACAGGGTAACAGGCAGTATAGGAGGGTACCCAGTGAGAGAAGAAACGAAGGCATTGGACCCAGGGACTGCTTTAGTTCGCCGGCCAGGAAGAGCTTCCAGGTCTCAGCAGAGAGAGAGAGAGAAATCACCAACAAAGACTACTGTCTCTCTGAGAAGAGAAGGCAGAATCTGGAGCTCAGACGGCCCAAGTGACTGGAACTGAGAGGAGAGAGGACCAGAGGCTGTACAGAGAGCTATAGAAGGGTCCTTTGAGGCGTCAGCTAAGTCCTGCTCTGTGCATGCATGAGAGGGAAGGGAATGACCTTCAGGAACAATCCCAGGCTCACTCAGGCTGAGAAGAGTTCCTGTTTTCCCAGCAGCCAACATGGAAAGACCACCCAACCATGGCCCATCAAGTATAATCCTCAGAAAGGGAGTGCCTCAGTAGTGGGGCCAAGTGAGCCTGAGACTAAAGGGCTGTTCTGGACCAGCACCAACAAAGCTTAAAAGCCTCAAAAGGATCAAACTGATTCCAAGTAACTTAACCAAGAGCCAGGACAGAGCCCCAAACCCAAACCAGGAGAAAAATCAATAATAGAAACATAACTAGAAATTACACAGATGATGCAACAGACAAATCAAAGGGAGATTATAAAATATTTTAAGCTAAATAAAAATAAAACCACATATATCAAAATTTATTGCATGCACCTAAAAGCAATGCTTAGATTTATAGCATTAAACTCTTATCACAAAAGAATGAAAAGTTTAAAAATCAGTGAGTGGTATAGGAGGTACGGTATGACAGAGTGAAAAGGATAGAATAACAGCATAACGGAATTGTTTTTTAAGATTTTGTTTACTTATTTCAGAGAGAGAGAGCGAGCGAGTGAGCGTGGTGGGGGGAGATGGAGAGAGAAACTCAAGCAGACTCTACTGTGAGCACAGAGCCCAACTCGGGCCCCAATCTCTCAACCCTAAGATGAAACCAAGAGTTGGACACTTAACCAGCTGTGCCATCCAGGCGCCCTTAGCACCGGGAATTTTGGTTGATGGAACTACTATAACGGATCCCAATTACAGTGGTGCTGAGCAAACCCACACCTATGCTGACATTCATACAACTACACACAAAAAAGGCTAATTTCACTACACATAAAAAATAATAAGCTGATTATTTTTTTAAAATCAATGATCTTGGCTTCCATCTTAAGAAACTATAAAAAGAAGAGTAAATTAAATCTGAAATAAGCAACTGAAGGCAAGAAATAAAGAACAGAAATAAAATATAAAACCCAAAAAAGAGAAAAATCAATGAAACCAAAAAATTCTTTTTGAGCATCGGTAAAATATGAAATTGTTAAATCTCTAGCCAAACTGATCAGAAAAAAGCAAATGACCTAAACAATCAATACCATGAGCTAGAAAGGGGACATCACTACAGATACTACTCATACTGAAATGATAATAAAGTAATATCATTAACAAATTTATGCCAATCAATTTGACAATTTAGATGTAAAGACAAATTCCTCAAAAGATACAAGCTATCAAAGCTCATACAAATATAGATAAAGCTTCATTAGTCCTATATCTACTTAAGAATCTGAGTAGTTAAAAACCTTCCCTCAAAGAAAACTCCAGGCCCAGATGGAGTCACTGGTGAATTCTACCAAATATTTAAGGAAGAAATAATACCAATTATATAAAAACTCCTCCATATAATTCAGGAGTAGGAAATACTTAAGAATTTATTTCATAAGGCAAGCATTACTCTGAAAGCAAATAAAACAAGAGAATTACAAGCCCATAAACCAGTATCACTCTTGAACATAAATGTAAAAATCCTTAACAAAATTCTAAGCAAATCATATTTGGCAAGGTATAAATCGTGCCTGCCACATTAGATGGTATCAACTCAAAGTGAGTATCACCTGAAGAGATCAGAAAACACTTCCTGACTTCTGAGCAGAACCCTTGACAGGCCAGCAAAATAACAATAGGTGGTGACCTTAGGGGATAGAAAATGGCAGGAGGAAACACAAGTGAATACAAGAAGGTAGAAGACCAGGCAGGAACAGGTAGGCATGTTGGCACTGACTGTGGTGGCTGCCAGGCTTCCAAAGCAGCTCATTTCTTTGGGAACAGTCCCAGACACAGGGCTGAGCCCCGTAGGGCCAAGTCTGTCCTATGTGACCCTGACCCCTGCCATAAATGCATGTGCCAGAGTAAGACATACCACCAACCTGGAACAGCAAGGTCTGTGCCTGAGAATCTGAAACCTGAACAGAGACAGACTCCCAGCCAGGGATCTGCTGGGGCCAAATCATGATCTACCTTGAGACAGTCCCCGGCGCTGGCTGGTTCCTGCCCTTCCCTCAGCTTTTCAGCAACTTCTCAGATCCTGGGAGCTGCCCCAGGGGCCTTCCTATAGACTTTCCCTTTTACTGAAGTTAATGAGAAGTAGTTTCTGTTGCTTATAACCCGAAGAACTTTAAAGAGTTCAGGGAGTACCAAGACAGCATTCCCAAGTTTATCTCTACGAAAGAGTTCTAACGCTAGATAAAAATTTGAACCCAGAGCCAAGGGTCTGTGAAGGGAAGTCAGAGGAACAGATCAAGCTGGCATGGTGGGTGCCATAAGGACACTCAAAATGATAGGCAGCAGAGGGTGGGGTATAAGGGAGAGGAAGGCACGGAGGAGTTCTGAACAGGGGAGGGACATGGTGGACACAATCTTACGGATGATCACTGGGTAGTGCTATGGAGGATGAATTATGAAATGGCCACATGTTTGACCCCTTGAGAGGCGGGGACAATGGCCACTGGAATCCCATGCCCAGATCTCTCTGCTTTCACGCCTTCACTTCTCACTTCCAGCAAGGACCGGGCACCAAGGACCGGGCACCAAGTCACACTCAGTTAAATTCTGCTGATCAGAGAGGCTGAAGAGGGAGAACTAACAAGGACCGGGCACCAAGTCACACTCAGTTAAATTCTGCTGATCAGAGAGGCTGAAGAGGGAGAACTAACAAAAACCGATGACTAAATGTTGGGATCACAGGAGGGAAGGAACTAAAGGTCACGGCGGTTTCAACCCTGGCTGGCAATTTCAACTGAACCAGAAATGGCAGGAAATGTGATGAGGTCAGGGTACACTGAAGGCGGGTGAGCACAGCATTGTGAGGTGGTATCGAAACACCTGGGTAGGGGTCTCCAGAAGGCATGGAGCAGGAGCTCAGAGGCAGAGAGCACAGAAGTCAGGGGCCAGGGGAGTGGTGGGTGATCCCTGGCTGGAGGTCAGTCAGTCTCATTGAGTTCTGTTTCCACCTAGAAACTGAGGGCTCCTGTGTGACACACACCACACCAGGGGCTGGAGAGGATTACAGAAGCCACGGGGCAAGGGAGGATGGGGGACAGACACAAAACTGAGAAAAATGTCAGCAGGATTCAGAGCCTGCTGGGCTCCTTTTAGAGGTCTTAAGCTGGGTCTGCAGACTTGCATGGGAGCACAATGACTTAGGGTGAGAAGAGCCATCACAGTGGATACTAACCATGGTGGGAAAAGCCTGAAAAGACTTTCAGGGCCATTCAATAAGGGGATGATGGTAGAATAAATGATGCACGGACAAAGGATTAAAAAGAACAAGGCAGGGGAGCCTGGGTGGCTCAGTCAGTTAAGCATCTGACTCTTGATGTCGGCTCAGGTGGTAAGATGGAGCCCTGCACTGGGCTGTGTGCTCAGTGTGGCATCTGCTTGAGATTCTCTCTCTCCCTCTCCCTCTGCCCCTCCCCCTGCTTGTTCTCTCTCTCTCTCTCAAATAAATAAAATCTTAAAAAACCAAAAAAGATCAAGGCAATTCGCTAGGGATGTGAAATGATGTGCAGATACATGATGATGTGAGAAAAATGGGCCAGGAACAGACAATAAGGGATACCTCTAGTCATGTTTAAGTGGGGGACAGTCGTAGAAATAAAATGATACATACTCATACCTGGGTTTGCAAGCATATCTGTATCTTTTTTTCAGACTGATTTATTTATTCTACAGCGAGAGGGTGCAGGGAAGGGGGTACGGAGAGAGGGAGAATCCCAAGCAGACCTGAGCATGGAGCCTGACACGGGGCTCGATCTCACAACCCTAAGATCTTGATCTGAGCAAAAACCCAGAGTTGGACACTTAACCAACTGAGCCACCCAGGAGCCTCTGCATGGATATCTTTAAAAAGGCACACGAGAGAATGCTAAGATGAACCACCTTAAAGAAGAGAGTGCGGAGCGCCTGGGTGGCTCAGTTGGTTACATCTACGCCGAGGCCAGGTCTGGACAGTGGCCGGGAAGAATGTTCTTGATTTCTTCTCTGAAGAGCTTCTGATATGGGGATTTCAGAGCCAGCCCGTGTCAAGCCAGGTGGGGGCCTACGCCCAGCGGCTGTCTCCAGTGAGGAAGTGAGTGAACGGAGCATCACCAGGTCTGTCAGATCCACAGGTCTCTGATCCTGACTGCTCCGCCTCCACAGGGGAAGCCAGAGAACCACACCTTTCTTTAGAAAGGAAACCTACACTTCCACCCAATCTGCCCAGAGTCTATTTTAGTCTTCAACACAGAGTGTGAACATCAGCTATTATAAAAAGCAAAACCAAGATTACAATTTGACTGATTTCAATTCTGATGTTAGGAATAGAGGTCGGATACTAAGCCAGTCGTAAAAGCCAGGGGTCGAAAGAAAACCACAGCGCGAATGTAGTCATACTGGGTTAGACAGTCACTTGCACCTTCCCTCCCATCCTACCCCACCCCACACTGTCTGAGTAACTAATTCCTGTGGCTTTGGTCTGTACTGAAGCACTGAGAAATCCCGAGAAGGCCGAAGAGAAGTTTTGTGGGAGATTGCCAAAACCAGAAAGGACATTCCTCAAGGAAAGCAGCTTTCTCTTTTGGTTCCACGAAGCAGAGAGGGATATCACGAAGGCAGGCGAGGCAAGGAGGCTTACCTTTGTTATGAGACATGGCGTAGAGGAGGCAGAGCACAAACAGGGCATGGTAATCGTCCTCCGGGCTGTCCAGGGCATGGTACACCATATCTAGGAACGGTCTGGAAAAGAAGAGGGGCATGCATGAGCCTCTTGGCATGCACGGTGAATGGCTCTCCTCTCTCTCCTACACACAGAGTGCTGGCCACCTTTGCCTTTTACAGCTCTGCCCCCAGCCTGCAGCGAGTCCATCGGGGGCCCCGTTCAGCACCAGGCATGGAGGACAGCTCTGCCTGTGGGAAGCTAGCTCCAGGGGAAACTGAGGAAGGGACCATTTAATTACTCAACAACCGTAGCCCGGCTGTTCCAGACACGGGGGGTAAATGATACAAAGTCCCTGCTTTTGGGGTACTCCCATGCCAGAGAACAGATGGACCACCTCATCACCTTGAAGAGAAACAAGAGGATGAAGAGAACGGGGCAGCGTGGTATGCTAACAACAGCAGACAAGGCACCCACCAGTCTGAACAATTTCAGAATGAGGGCCCTGGAGCCAAGCTGCCTGGGTTCTGATTCGGATTCTGCCTCTTCTGAGCTGCGAACCCATATGTTAGCTACCTAAAATCTCTCCATTTCCCCAACAGGAAGGGTTCTAGGGGATTTGGGGGCTCAACATGAAATGATGAACGAAAGGCATCTGGCACAGGGTCAGGTGCACAGCACGAAGGGCACTTGCATGTGGGAGCTGTGACCAGATTTCTATTTGGAGCATTCCAAGGGCACTTCTCCAGGAGCCCATTCTGGCAGGTCCCGGCCCAGCAATTTCTTGGACTGACTTTCCCTGATGGGTAAGAATCGATGTGAGGGTTCACCTCTGACGCTCTGTGGAAGAGGCCGAGAGAGTGGCTGCAGATATCACAAACCACCCACCCCAAACGCTGTCCTTCCAGATGAAGGGCCTGGCCTAGAAAGACTTCATCACCAGCGTAAGAGAATATGCACGGATTGGGCCGGTCAGGAGGAGGTTCTGAGCCCGTGACCACCTGCAGCTGCCTCTGTGGGGGCCAGGCTGAGGCCAAGAAAGGTGGGCACCTCAAGGAGTGACCAAGGACACACATAACCCCTAGAATGACGCAGAGCCACTGTCAACAACACCGTCTGGGGGAGTGTGGCAGAGAAACGGGGAGACGATTCACTGCATCACCTTTCATACTTTTAAAGAATCGAAATTCCGTGAACATACCAGTGATTCAAAATATAAAACTGAAAAATTGAAAAGAGAAAGTGGTGCAAACGTTCTTGCCATAACGTTTCAAATAAACACATGACGCTGGGAAATTAAGTGAAGGGCCCTTCCTTAAGGGGGACATTTACATCTGTGCTGTTTCTCCGGGGCCCCAGATCAGGCACCTTTCAGATGTGTGAATAGTTCTACCAGGTGCAGATCTGGGTTTCTATAAGTGCTTGGCAGTAGTAACACTTCCAACCTAAGCGTGGGTTCAAGTAGAAAACATTTTCTTGTAAATAGCCGCCTGAATGAGGATTGTGTTTTCATTCGAGAGACAATGCAAATAACCGAACGCCCGGCGGCAGAGGGAGGGCTGAGTGGACATAACATCTTCTAGGACATGAAATAGCAAGAAATCATGAGCATTTTGTTTACTGGGCGCACAGTAAAGTGAAAAAGATGCCTGGGGCTTGGTATCAGGCAAAAAAAAAAAAAAAAGACGAATGACAGGCAAGGTATGATGTAAGTACTGGGGGCAAGGAGGGTCCAACTCCCACTGAGAAACGACTGGCAGGAAATAACTGGAGTGTCAGTGACGCTGCCTTCGAATGCTGGTATCATGGAGACCTTTTCCCTTCTTTATGATTTTTTGAAAATGTTTTTACATTTTCTGCATGTGTGTTACTTTTTATTTTTTTAAAGATTTTATTTATTTATTTAACAGAGAGATCACAAGTAGGTAGAGAGGCAGGCAGAGAGAGAGGAGGAAGTAGGCTCCCTGCTGAGCAGAGAGCCCGAGGCGGGCCTCGATCCCAGGACCCTGAGATCATGACCTGAGCCGAAGGCAGAGGCTTAACCCACTGAGCCACCCAGGCGCCCGAATGTGTGTTACTTTTACAAATTTTTTTTAAGAATGCTTTTGACATTTTTCAGTTGCTTAGGCCTGTATTTAACCCAGAATGCAGACCTGGCCCATGATACACAAGGAACAGAAGAACAGTTCCATTTTGTACTATGCTGTTTCTTCAGACAAGTGGACCAATGTCACCATCCAATTCATGTCAAGGAGTGCCTTCCATCCCGCTCACGGCCCGGAACTGGGAGGAGAGAAGTCCGTGGCAGTGTTCCTGACAGCCAACAATTCATACCTTCACAAAGGAGAAGGCAACTTTCTACCTGGGCCAGTCTCTCCTTGGGATTTTGTCTCAGAGCCAAGGGCAACCCTGGCCCAAGGGTCTCGAGGCCACAAGCTCGAGTGTAGGCCCAACTCAGAGCTCAAGGATCAGTCTCCATTATAAGCCACGCGGTAGAACATGCCAGTTAAAGTCATGGAAAGTTAAGAAACAATTTAAATCAACTCTAAGAAAATCCCTGTCTTCACTAAAAAAAAAAAAAAAAATCAGGAGAAAAGAAGCCTCAACCCAACATTTAAACCTAACATTTCATCCGTTCACTTTTTTTTTTTTTAATGATCCATGGTTACTCTTCTTCCTTTAGCAAAGCTATAGTATTACCATACCATGTAAAATCGTGCTGTTTCCACTTATTAGATCCTAAGAAACCCAACACATCCTGACAGTATTCTCTTAAAAGCAGCAGCTCCTACTCCAGTAAGCAGATGGGCCCCCATTTGCTGGTACGCCCCCCACTACTAGTCATTTGTGCTTTTTCCAATTATTCATATCCTCACTAACGTTGTGCCAAGCACCTAAAGGTTGTTTCCCCCTCCCTTTCTGTGTTTAGAATGATTCCTGAATTTTCAGAGCTTTAGGAGTTATGTTTATTTTGCTGCCAAGCAAAATCAAATGGGTCTTTGTAAGTTCCAACAACTGAGAGCCCACACCACACTCCGGTGTTTTTTAATTTAAACCCAACTAAAAGTGGCTCCCTTGTGCATCTGATAGAAATTAATCCTTTTAGATAACTGAAACATTTGCCAAGTAAAGAGGTGGAGGAAAAAATGGGTGTGCTTCAACTCTTGGAGTTAGACAAATAAATAGGAGGGGGCGTGTGTGTGTTTCAGCCACTCTGTCCTGAGGGTTCAGGAAGTGAATGCTTTGCAGGCCGACAGCGAAATCCGGCTGCTGTGGGTTTATTCGCACTACAATGGAATGAAGTTATGGCAGGGGTCACTCGGGAAGGAAATAACTCCGAAATGAAAAATGTCCTCCTAACAGTTCGCTGCACGCTTTGGGAGCAGCCGTCCACCCAATCCCATTCTGGAAGAAGGGCTGGTGTCACCAGTTTCCAGGAAATGCAGCATCTCAAAGGTTGAAAAGGATGTAGCTCAGGAGGCCATTAATGAAACGAACACTCAGGCACAAAGCCGAAGGTGGACAGCAGCATGGAATCACACGGGGCCAAGGGGACACTTCCTGGGAGCAGCAGAGCACTGCCAGGGGCACCAGTACAAGGCTGTGAGGCAGCCCACACCCTTTAGGACAGGGCCCCCCACCAAAGGGCCTGGGGGAGGTGGCGCCATGCTTCAGTCTTGCCCCCCAAGAGGTGAGCATGACAGAGTCGAGTGCCAGCTCTGTCCTTGTGGCCTCTCAAGAAGGGCTTCAGAAGCAAGGAAACACGGGGCCGAAGAGGCCATCGGGGTGGTGCGAAGAGGGCCCCGCTTATCCCTGGTGGGCACCCCAGCCAAGACACTCCCCCATCACCACTCAGCCCAGCGACAGAGCAGCACTCCGCATGCTGACTGGCAGGCTGGCCACTGCCCCCCCCAACCCTCCATGCCCGCCCCCACCCCGCAGCACCAGCCGAGCGCAGGGGGACTTGGTCCGCCCGCCGCACCTGCTCCACTGCGCGCTCTCCGAGCCTGTGGCGGCGGCGCTCTTCTCCTCGTCTGTCGTGTTCTGTTCCTGCACAGAGGTGTTGGCCGCCAACTCCGGGAGCTTGCCACGCTCCATGATCACCATCTCTATCTCTAGAAGCAAATACAGAGACGGGGATGAGCTCGGATGGGTTCACAGCCCTAGATTTACAGACACAGTCATCCTAGAGACAGAGCCCAAGCAGACCGCTCCTAGCACATCCGGCAAGCGCTCGCCAGCAGCAGCAGGACCATGAGCAACAAGCCGGGAGAAATAAGACGGAGGCCAGAACCTCTCTTTCTTTTCATCTTGGCAACGCCAAGAAATGGGGCCCTGATTTTAATTTAAAAAGTGTAAATTGCAGTAATTTACTTTATTTCAAAGATTTTTTTAAGGCACTTATTTTACTTTATTGACATCACCCCTCCTTCCTGAGGGAGTTGAGGCAGCAGAGTGGGAAAAAAACCCGGTATGTGGTTAATAAAACATAACCAAATTCACTGAGAAGATTCTGAAACTGTTTACACTCTAGCAAAGGCTCTGACATGGCTGAAGCCTTTTGTTTTCCACTGACAACTTCCAGAAGGCAGAGGGAAGTTAGGGACCTCACTGTATTTTTCTCAATTAAATAAGGATCATGTGCAGCAACCGACATAAGGATGGTGTGTGCTCTCAGGTTTCAGAAGAAGGTATGAGCCAACAGAGTTGAATGAGACATGGTTAGCTACTGGCTGTAAGGGGTCCCTGTCACACAGTTCCTTGATGTGGAGGTACAGACCTTCAAATAGCTAGTTGTTGGAACCCAGAGTTCAGGTCATCTCTCCCATCTTCAAGAAAAGATGTAGGGAAAAGGAAACTGATGTGTGAAGCTGCATTTGTATCTGGAGAGATGGGAGGACACCCAGGACTCTGATGGCCCCCTGCCATCTATGATCTTCCCCTGGACTCATGCTGAGGCCTCCCAGCTGGCTCTGCCTCCCTTTACCCCTAGTTTTTCTCCACACAGACCCAAGTGGTTTTAAGTGGAAATGAGCTCATGTCGCCCTTGCGTTCAGAATTCCCCACTGCCTTCCCATCACACTGAGGATGAAATCCACATGCCCTCCACAGTGTTGAGGGAGCCTGTTGTATAGCCCGACCCCTCACCGCCTGTGACCTCACTGCCTGGCCTTCTCCCCAACACCCCTCTCCACCTGTGCTGAGCTTCTTCGGTGCTCTTTGATGGGTTCATGCTTATTTTTGCCCCAGGATCTTTACACGGCTGCTTCCTCTGCCTGGAATGCTTTCATCCCGGGTTTCCCCCACCCTGGCCTGACTCAGTGATACCCTTCAAGGCCCAGCTCCAAAGCCACCAACTCACAATTGTCTTCTCAGACTCCCTCTGCACCAGTTTTCACCTCCTTAAATTATCAAAAATGAGTATTTCGTTCATAGTTTCTTAGTTTTCCCTACTGTCTACTTTCTATTCTAGGATCCCACCTCGGGGGCCACATTACATCTAGCTGTCATGTCCCATTAGGCTCCTCTTGGCTCTGACAGACTTCCCTTCCCTGCTTCTGGAGACCTTACAGGTTAAGGCAAGAGAACTGGTCAAGTATTTTGCAGAATGTTCCTCAATCTGAGTCTATCTGATGTTTTCAGATCATTAGGCTGGGGTAGAGCTTTCTGGGAGGAAGTCCACACAGGGGAAGTGCCTTTTGCAGCCCGCTATAGCAAGGGTGTGGGCTCCCAACACGGCCTGACCACTAAAGTCTGCAATGAAGACCACTGGGCCCAGTGAATGCTAGCCAGATTGCTCCCCTGAAAAGTGACTTTCCCCCCTCCTCTCACTGCACACTCTGTGGGAGCAAGTCATTAGGCACAGCCCACACTTAAGGAGCCGGGAGTTATGCTCTGCCTACTGGGGGGCGTAGCTACATAAATTATTTGGAATTGTTCTGGAGAAGTATGTCCCTTCCTCCTCTTATCTCGATTCTACTTTATAGCATTTATAACTGCCTGGATTTCCTATTTTCTATTTAGGGTTTGCTTGTTGGCTTTCTGCCTTCCCCCACTAGAATGAGGCTTTCATAGAAGGAGCTGCCTTCTCTGTCCTGCTCTCCACTGGAATTCTAGTGTTGAGCCCAGCGCCCAGTTACACGGCAAGTGCTCACTAACCGGACAGACGGACGGACGGGTGGGATAGCCCAGCATGGGAGGCTCCGGCAGCAGGCAGGGCCAGCAGTGACACACGGCTGCTACGACATGTAGCAGGTGGCCCAGGGTCCCACCCAGTCTGCCCTCAGCATGCACAGCATTCTCATGGGATGCAGCGCAAGCCCACCACCCTGCGGAACTCTGTGAGGCACACCTGCACCTGTCCTCTAGCATGGAGGAGTGCACCACCCACCCATCCACACAGGCCAGGACCACCAAGCCTTTCTCCCTGTGGACAGGAGTCTCCCATGGGGCCATCACACAGGTGGGTGGGGGCTGACCCAGGATTTTCAAGGGCAATGTGAACAAATGTTTTGTTGGCAGAGTCCTGTGTTTATTTCAATATGCGTTAAAGGAGTCTAACTGCACAGAAAATCTGTTCTTCTGTGGACATCACTGCTTAGGAGAAGGTGCAATTTAAGGGAAAAGAAGCGAGTAAGTCAATTCATAGGGAGCTCCAGAGTAAAGAGCAGTCGGAGCAGCATGGCCGAGGCAGAGGGCAGGTGGGGTGCGGACGGCTGAGAACCACTGTTCCTTCCCGCACCTCCACCTCCACCCCCACCAGCCTCCTCCAGCTGCCCCGCTGTGAGCCTGACCTCTCCGTGGTGGGGGCAGCCTGCTCCATCAGGGAGAGGGGATGATTCAGGGGCTAGAACCTCTCTTATTTTTAATCATCCTCATCTTTACTTTTTTTTTTTTTAAGGCTTTTCTATTTATTTGAAAGAGAGAGAGAGAATGGGGGACAGAAGCAGAGGGAGAAGTGGACTTTCTGCTGAGCAGGGAGCCCAACTCAGGGCTCGATCCCAGTTCCCTGGGATCATGACCTAAGCTGAAGGCAGACACTTACCCTACTGAGCCCCCCAGGGGCCCTTATCCCCATCTTTAAACAATCTGTTTTGTTTGTTTTGTGACATATCTAACCTTGGCCCAGCAATACAGATACGTGTAACTTACAATAAATGTATTGGGGAGATATTTGACTTCTTGTGTTTAGCAACAGAGCATGCCGTTGAAAACACCTGAAGACTACCCAGCCGGATGGTAGTGCCAGCCACTGGCTTCCACCCTGGGACCCGTGACATACCTCCTGGCCAGCCCAGCTGAGGGGGCAGGAACTCAGCTCCAAGGACTGGCCAAGGTCACAGGGCCAAGCCCTAGTGTCTCAGCCTTGAGACTACGCCTGCTATGACGTGATTATTCCTTTTTAATTTTTTAATCTCCTTGGACACTCAGAATTCTGGAGCAGATAGCCGTTAAAGAGAATCCAGTCTGGTGCTCACCAAACTTAGTTAAGGAGTGGCCTCTTAATTTTGAATGGCAAATTTCCCATAGCACACCACCACAGACGGGAGCAGAGCCACTACTGGTGGGTTCCCAA